>CM038118.1:26904828-27321226 GCA_001642375.2 Mentha longifolia | reverse complement strand
TTGCTCAGGACCGGCCTTGCCATCATGCCACTTATTAGACGGAATGTCGCTATTAATGTGGGTTACCAACCGACCCTGAGAGCATTGGATAACATGGGAATTGCGTTGTCCCGCACTGTTCGAGCTGCCGACCGGTTGGTGGTGGTGCCGATCCAGTCGACTAGCCTTCTTCGATAGCCGAAACCGACATTGCGCTGGCCAAAAATAAATTCAACATGATATAAAAGTGATAAAAGTGATGAATGATTTCATTTTAAATTTTATGTTGTATGTAATATAAAACAAGTACTACACGTATATATAGGGATATATTTGCATTAGCCGCAAGACTCTTTGTACATCCGATTTTTGTGCCATTATTTAGTTTATCCCAAACTTGTTTGTTTCTAGACTAAATCTAGGTTGTGTTTGTCTTTCTCTTTCAATTGATACAACCCAACAACTATGACCCAATTTAAGTAATCAGATATAAAATTTTCCTTCTTCAATTTGGAATAAATGGGATAATTATGATAGTATTTGTATGTTTAAATTGACGGAAGCCTTGGAACAAATTATGTAGAACATAGAATTCCACCACTATTAATTGTTTAGTAGGTGAGAAATTGAAAAGAGAGATAATTTAGCCGGTTGAGTTTCTCAAAAGAGTTGAGATGTCAAAATGCAAAACTGCATAAAGTTGAGTCATCATATTCTTTTCACCCCTAAATGGTCTAGATTCTTTCTTTCGGATCAGAATGTGTCATATATATTACCACTGCACATGTTATTTCAATTTCAGTGCGGATAACTAACTCCTTGGTAATTTTAATTGGCAGCTACAATCTCTTGATCAAAAGACTTCTTTTTATCAAAGCCGAATTAATCCATGGACTTTTCTTTAATATATGGATTTTTCTCTTTCGTACCCAACTCTTCCTCATATTTTGCCTCAGTTCATACTCATGCAAACAATTAGTTTTGCGGAGGCTATGAATATTTTATTGAAAATTTGATATTGGGGGCTAAGTAAGGGTATAATAGTATATTTAAGATAAATTTTATTATAGTTTAGGGGCTATAGTGAGAGAAATGGATTGGGGGCTATGTTTAAAATCCCCATTAATATATTGGGCTCTTAATTAAATTATAATGTACCTATTTTCCTTTGGGCCGTTTTTACAGAAACTGAAGATTGGGCTATTATCTTGTTGCTGTTGGGCTACAATTATATGGCCCGGTTAGTTAATGAATAATCAGAGTGTCCTTAATAAGGGATTAATTTAATTGTGCTGAGAATAATTAAGCTATGTGCATTAACTAAAGAAGTCTTAATTATTACTCCGTATTTTCTTTTCCCCTTTCCCCTTTTTGAGTCCCAAAAAATAATGGTGTAACGGTTATTCTTACGCCCGACTTATTCCATTCTTTTATTTAAATCAAACTAATATTGCGCCCGTACGATGTACATAACATATAAATTATAAAAAATGATAAAATAAGTAGAAAATTGAAATTATATATTTTTTTCTCACATCATTATTGAACAACACAACACAATATAATATATTATTATTATTTTTAATAAAAATTTATTTTTTATAATATTGAAAATCTAAAATAATTTTAAAAGAATAAAAGTAAATATAATTCTAAATATTCATGTAATATAAATATAAACATACGCTATACTACATGTTTACATTTATATGAAACTACTATTGGTATTATGATATTTTGGTATTATATTTAAAAAAATTATTAATAGTTATCTAAATAATTAGTAATTACTACTTTTCTTTATTAATTTGATAAATTTCTTTGAAAAAAAAGTAATACATCAAAAAATTAAGCAATAATCATGACCACAATATATTTATCAATTAATAACTTTAAATCTAACTTAATATTATTTCACAAAAGTTCAATTAATAATTAGTTTTATTTGTGAAAAAATATTCAAATTTTCTATTGTCACAATAAAATTTTACACAAATTATTTATAAAAAAAATGGGATTGAAAAAAAAAATATGGATATAGCAAAATAAAGAAATTAATATAATGATTTAATGCAAAAATAGAATATTAGCAAACAATGAAACACTATTGTAATTTAAATCCATTTATTACCAAATTCATTGGACAATTTACAATTCTTTTGAAATAAATTACCTTCATAAAACTATTGGATAATACAATTTGTAATTACTATTAGAGGGAAAATGCATCAATTTAAAGGAAACAGTAAGCGCGCCACGGCCTGAGCGCGCAGCAGCGAGAAGCTTACGATGAATTTTTTGTCCATTCCGATCGGCGGCGTGTTACAGCGACGCGCCGCCATGTCAGTGTCGAACTATATCATCACCTGCGGGTGGCGCAGCCTATCGTCGTCCGCTGCCTCAAAGAAAGTCGGCACCCACAACGGCAAATTCCACTGCGACGAAGCGCTCGGCTGCTTCATGATCCGTCGCACCGCGAAATTCCTCGACGCTGACATCGTTCGCTCCCGTGATCCCCTGGTATGGAGAATATATGTGGCTTTGTTTGCTTCTGATTGTGGCGGCGTGAAATTTTGGTGGAAACCGTGCTGTTTTGCTTGTGATGTTTCTAGGTTTTGGATAAGCTCGACGCCGTGCTGGATGTTGGAGGAGTTTACGATCCGAGCAGAGATCGGTACGATCACCATCAGCAAGGTTTTGAGGAGGTTTTGGGGAGCGGGTTTGTGACCAAGCTCAGCAGTGCTGGCCTTGTCTATAAGGTGTTCTCTCTAATGCCTCACAGAAAATTTGGATTTGCATTCCTCATCGTTCATTTATTATAGTCAACTGTAGTTTTGAAAAGTGATGGTTCCATTTGGCTGAGATGAAATTCTTGAGTTCATGTCGATTTTGGTTGTCCAAGTGGGCATGATTGATATCTTTTTACCTTTCAAGCATTTTGAAGTACTTGTTTGAAAATATTACTTACGTGGTAAACTAATTTAGCAAAATTGTTGTTATGCTTTAATATGAATATTATGATAGCATACGAATCGCGTTTGTGTTTCAATCCGAATAGCTCGTGAATTAGTTGTGTTTTTATGGAACCCCTAAATTTGGAAACATAAGCTGATTTATTGTTTATATATATAGTTCTTAAATTATCTTCAGTTGTTTTTCTTACTTGTTTGGTTTTTAAACTAGTACGGAGTAGTATTTTCATTTTCAAAACTCGAGCATAATAGCGGTGAATAGTCTACTTAGGTTAATTTGGTTTCCTTCCTCTTCCCAGCATTATGGAAAGGAAATAATCGCAAAGGAGGTTCAGCTGGACTCAGATCATCCGGATGTGCATCGCTTATTTTTGGCAGTCTACAAGAACTTTGTAGAGGTACAAGATTTGCATGCTTCGCACATTGACTTCTGTTAGTAGGTGCCTATTTTTCGTCATCATATTAAACGAATCATGCCCTTTTGAAGTGAGAATACTAAAATAGTGAATGCATTGAAATCATGGTTACAGGATCGTTCATGATATACAGAATTTGATATGAGTTTGGTAATTGTAATCATGTTTTGTCACGTACATTGAAATTGCTTGAATGCATTATTTCCTGCATAAGCAGGCTGTTGATGCCATAGACAATGGAATCAGTCAATACAATACCACTCAGCTTCCGAGATTTGTGAATAATACAAGCTTATCATCAAGAGTGGAAAGACTTAATCCTGACTGGATAGTTCAGAATCAATCCCCTGCAGAAGAAGATCAATCCTTTCAACAAGCAATGAGAGTAGCTGGGGATGAATTCCTAGAGGTTTTTCTTTTGAAATCCTATAATTTACAGAGTCTCAAAATTTTTAATGATTTCATTAGTGATTGCTGAAGACTTTTGACAAAATATACTTACACTTCAATACATCTTTCTCAGTGCATCAATTTTCATGCTAAATCATGGTTGCCAGCTCGGTCAGTTGTCATGAACTGTCTCTTGGCAAGGAAAAGTACAGACTCAAGTGGTGAAATCATAATGCTAACTCATTCAGTCCCTGTAAGTTGAAACCGATTTAACTAGAAAGTTTTACAGTTTGTCCCACATTTTATCCTCCAAGTCCCTTCCCTGAACTTCTGATAGTGGGTAAGTTGTCTGATATTGGAGGATAAAATCATCACTGGTGAACCTAATGTTTTGGCAGTGGAAGCTTCACATTTTTGAACTTGAGGAGGAACTGAAGATCACTCCTAGCATCAAATATGTTATCTATCCGGTATTCCTCAATTCTCTCTGGATCTTTTCATACTTCTACTCTGTTCTAATTGAATCTTTTCGAGACATCTGAAGCAGTGTTTAACACTGCTGGATCTATTTTTATCCTTACCCAGTTACGGAGTATTTAGCAATATGAAGGAAAACATGAATCAATTTTATGAATTCAACAGAGTCAACGTACTAAGGGCTCGTTTGGTAGCAATACCGAGAAAAAGGCTTATAAGAAAATGTGTAATAAGTTGAGATAAAAAAGTATGATAAGTTGGGATAAAAAATATATTGTGTGTTTGGTACAAACATAGATAAGTTGAGATAAGAAATATAAAAATTGATAATTAAAATTAAAAATAAAAAATTGATAATGAAAATTAAAAATAAAAAATTGATAATTAAAAAATAAAATAAAAAGTTGATAATTAAAATAAAAAATAAAAATTGATAATTAAAATTGAAAATAAAAAATTAATAATTAAAATTGAAAATATTTTTTTAATTAAAATTAAAAATTAAAAAATGATAATTAAAATTGAAAATAAAAAATTGATAATTAAAATTGAAAATAAAAATTGATAATTAAAATAAAAATAAAAAATTGATAATTAAAATTGAAAATAAAAATTGATAATTAAAATTGAAAATAAAAAACTTATCACAACTTATCCGGTGGTAGAGGCGGTATAGTATATGACAGTGTAACAGTGAATTTAGTCCGGGCCTAAGCATTTTCGTGGGCCGATGACATTATTTTTCTCGGATACCAAACACTGGAAAGCCGAGATAAATTTTCTTATCTAGGCTTTTCCTGGGTTATACTGGCTACCAAACGGGCCCTAATTGTATAACTTTTGCTTTCCAAAATACCTTTTGTTACTCTGGTTGTTTGCAAACTGATGATTCTCTTTGTGTGCTATTTTAAGGATGACAGGAGCGAAAAGTGACGCCTGCAAGCTGTAGCACTTGGACCTGATAAATTTGATAGTCGCAAAGCTCTCCCGCCATCTTGGAGGGGCTTGAATGATGATCAACTTTCCCAAGTTTCAGGAATTAATGGAAGCACCTTTGTGCATATAAGTGGATTTATTGGTGGGAATAGAACTTATGATGGTGCCCTTGCAATGGCAAGAAAATCTTTGATGCTAGAATGACAGAGAATACAACTTGGGTTGAGGACTTGTTTCGAAGAATTGTCGCATTGTCTTTATTGGGGATGTTATAGAAAAGTCAGTACTTCCCCTACTGAACTCGAGCATTTTTATATGGAAGGCTATAAGCTAAAATTTCTCTCAATTTTCTGCTGTTTTATCCATTAGCATATATAGTGTATATCATGAGCAGCTCATTGAAATCACATTTTTGTTGTTTTGGGGTTAAAGATATTGGAACGAAGTGGGTTACTAGTAGATAGTTCTTCATGAAAGGCAAGTCTGAATCATTGTGATTTTAGGTTCTGAAATCTTAAGTTCAATCTGTTCCTAGTCTTGTTTTCTTGGAAAAGTGACCCTACTATCATCTAAGCAATTTCGAGTTTATCCAAATGTATCTGTGCTTGATATAGGACTATAATTCAATTTCCTTCTTATGTTATGTGATGTAATTCTTGCTTGAACTGGCATGGTTAGCTCCATATTCATGTAATACCATTATTTTCCCATAAACTTTCGGAGGAAAAGAACTTATAAATACAGATACTGATTAGCAGAGACTCCCAAATGAGATATTTCTTGTTGCATGTTCAAACACTGTACAATAAGCAGATTCAATCAATTTCTTTTTTCTTTTTTCTTTTTTCTTTTTTTAGATTCAATCGATTTCTACCAAAAAGAAGTTTTAATATGATATATATGTTTCATGTTCATGAATTCCTTGAGGTTGCTGTTAGTTTCCTTTCCTTAATGCAAAAGTTGTATTATTTATATTACTGCTGATATATGCTTTCGTGTGAGCTTCAGAACATAGAAAAAATTGCAGGTAATTGATTTCAGAAACCATTTACATATTTGTAGCAATTGTGTTAAGGAGACAGTAACTAGTTCATTAAATCTACCTTGATGTTCTCCAAAAGCATCTCTATTATTAAGCTTCTTCCTCTTCAGATTCTGATGGTAGGCCTTCTTTAAACCACTTGTAGATTCCTCCATCCAAATGAAAGACATTCTTATAGCCATTGAGCACCAGCAGGTAAGCAGCTATAAACGACCTGCAGTGAGTATTATGAAGCAATGGATATCAACTTATTCATCTTATTTACCTTGGAAGGTCAGGGCATATATATTTTTCAATTTATTTTATTTTGTAATTTTTAAGTGTTTGCGGTTATACATCAAATTCAAACCCTTCAATTCTGCGATAGGTTATATATATTGCTGCAACAAAACCTTAGCTATACACCTATTATCCGTGTACTTTCTTGTGTCTTTCTTTTGATCATATCCAGGGCTATCTCAAGCTTACAAATACTGAAGCATATTGTACTTTGTCTTGTATTTTCGTATTTTTTATAGTCAATAAGCAAATACAGTACAGGGGAATAAATAGCTAAGTGAATAAATAGGTAATGAGAACCTTGACTGCTGTCCTTCTGGAAGATTTTGTGTTGGCCTCATTGTTCCTCCAGCCGAACAAGCCACTATAATCTTAGCATCCTTAGCTAGTTTTGACTCTACACCTGATTGTGCAAGTTGTAGACATAGTAAATATTTTTGTGATAGGCAAGAAACAGGGTAGAGGCGAGCAATACAATATCATAGAGATCTTACTTTGTATGAACTCAGGGTTCTCTTCTGTTCCTTGAAAGATGCCGAAGAATGCAAATGCAGCCCTCCTAGCAATGTCCCATGCAGTCCATTCCTTTATAAGCCTGTATATTTGCACATTAATAGCACCTGCTGGATGAGCCTAAACGAACAACCGATTAGAAAGCAAGGCCAGAAAATTCAAAATGACAATGATCGTAGGAGACTTTAGACCTCAGAATG
Organism: Mentha longifolia; assembly: GCA_001642375.2. Taxonomy (NCBI): domain Eukaryota; kingdom Viridiplantae; phylum Streptophyta; class Magnoliopsida; order Lamiales; family Lamiaceae; genus Mentha; species Mentha longifolia. Next base: position 27,314,022 of record CM038118.1, on the reverse strand, counting down.
AAATAAGTACATATTTAGTCTACTGTAAATTACCTCCTTGAACTCTGCCTCTGGACGTACATCAAGAATGACGAAGTTATTTTCGTTTTGAAGTCTCAATGCTTCCTTCGTGTCAACACTTCTTACCTGCAAAAGTTCTAGTTATTCCTCTCCACTTCACACTGGGCAGATTTTTAGTTACCACGTACCTGATCAAATGACAAACACAATAACTCTCCTCTAATTATATTAAACTTTTGAATCAAGAGTACTTTTTAAGGTCTACTGTGAAAGAGTATTTTGACATACATGAGTCGTCGCAGGTTTCTTGAAATGTTTATCTATTTTTAATGCAGATTGAGCTTCAACAGACAATGTGATATTCTTGGAACTCATGCATCTATTTCAACTCTCAGTTCTGGAAATAGGATCACCGTTGCATGGTAAAGTTTCTATTCATTAATTTGGGGCCTAAAATCTTATCCTAATTATGTGATGCAGTATGAAAATCATGTTTATCCAATTATATCACACATTAGACAATCACCCATTTCAGAACCATATTACCTTTTTCTCGAGTAGAACTTGTCGTTTAATCCTCCAGTCTTCTTCAGCTGATTCCTCCAAAGAAAGAATTGAAACATTGAGATACACCACTCTTTTCATACATTTTTAATGATTGATCTACAGAGCATTACCAGATACGACGCTTACCTGGCGTCTTCGCCTTCTTGGTTGCTGTATTTTGAATTCTCAAGGGTCTATAGGTGCTTGAGTTTCTTCCTCCATTGGTTAAGTTGATAGCTCTTGTTGAACTACTAGATTCAATGCCAGAGCTCAAACTATAGGCTACAAGTGAAGGATGGAACTTATGATATAGAGTCGAAGACGATGGGTGGGGGCTGATGGAAGTAAATGCAGCAACCATTTTCAGACCCCAAAACTGAATATGGGTGCTGTAATTTACTCAAGATTTTATTTGCTTTTCTTAGGTTTGGTGTTAAAATGTTTGATTTTCTATGATATGATTCTGTATTTCTGTGTTTAAATGGTTAAAACATTTGAAATAGAGGAAATTGGTGGGCCAAATAATGGGAAACTTTAGATATTTTAGCGGTCTCACAATCTGAATTTGTGGTGGTAGTGCCTAGATTTCCTTCTGCTTGGGATTTCTACATCTCTTATCATTTGTTTTTTCCTGCTATAGGATAATAAGTCACATACTTTTGATTGCTGTCTCTATCTCTCTCTACAATAAATAGTAGTAGTAATTTACATTTTTTTTCCTGGAGGCCTTTTAATTTGTATGTTAATAGTTGGGAGAGGGGAAACTCCAGTCTTTAATATACTATACTTTTCACTAATGATTCTTAATTTAAATCAGTGTATGTAGCCTACGAAACTTGAGAGGCATTTATTATTCATTAATTGGTGTGTACATTTTGCTAATAAATTACTTCAAAATTTAGATGTGCGAAGACCCATACTTGCCCTTGCCACAGATTCAAAGCAATGCTGCTTTTGTCATATTGCTTCAAATTGGAGAAATCCAAATATTAAATGCTTTCCTTATAGTCATTGTAGGTAAATAGTTTCTATGCCATATCAGTATCATACTGTATATTGCATTGCATATATCACTTCATGTTTACACAAACATATATGTCTGGGTAATGAGTAATGAATAAATAAACGATGAATGCCATATTTAACAAGTTTACACAATTGCGTGCGTCTAGGTATACATCTAGCTTTAACTTTACAAATGCGACGGGGGAGTAGTTGATGTTATGGTGAAATTTGAGGGTTATAAAAGAAATATATATGTGGAGTTGGCGTCCGAAAATGAAATGTACTCCGTGTGCCAAAGCACAGCAGCACATGCAGTGCACGAACGCCGGCATTTTGTATCTTTTTTTTTTCTTCAGATTTTATTAGTTTAGTTCAATTTTCTTTCCTTCTTTTTATTTTTTTATTTTTTTTTATTTTCCTTTTTATATGTATTTTTTTTAATAGATTGATTTGATAACTTAGTAAAATTAAATAAGAATATTCATAAATCCTAATTATATTCGAAAACTGTACCCTACAATAAAAAAAGTAATATTGACATTAACATAATTGATTAACTAATTACTAAAATAATATAACTATGGTATGAAATAAAATCTATTAAGAATGATTAATTGAATAGAGAATACATTAAAGAAAAATAATCTAAAATATCAAAATGAAGAAAAAAAAACAAAATTTAAAAACCAATGTAAATCTGTAGAAAATGAATAAGAAAAAACATAAAAAAAATGAATTAAGTGAACAAAATATATAAAACTGCCCAAAACGTCACCGTATAGGTGCACTGCATATACTGCGGTGCTTTGGCACACGGCAGGGGATCCCTCCCCATGTTTTTCACGAACGATGGATCGAAAGTAGCATACTATACGGGTTTATATACATTTGAAAGTTTAGGGTAATGGTAATTACAAATCATTGACTTTAAAGATGTATGATGAGAGGTCGGAGACATTATAAAATGGTGGGGATCTCTCTCTATCTCTCCATTGAGAAATATGGGCATTTATTAGGATGAAGCCCCACGATAAGTAAGTTGGGGAAGTAGCCCGTAGTCCTAGGTCTAAGATCTCAGATCTCTCTAATTTTGGTGATGCTACAGAAATCCGTGCCATTTCCATGGGATGGGACCTTCATTATTCTCATCAATTCACTATACAAATTTGTCAAATTATTTGAATTTTGCAACTATGTTCCACCGTAGTATAACACATATCCAAATTATTAATATTTTCGCTATTGTGTTCATGACTACGACAATTGAAATAAAGTAAAGTAAATCCATGTAAGAAATGCCTATAGAGAAACATATTCATACCAAAACAGCAAAACTTGCATAATTAAACCTTCACCTAAATATTACTCACATTACCTTTTTATATTCTACATTTAATTCAAATCATACCACGATGGCACTTATATGATTTTGCTTAAACGTTTAATTATCGTCTTTCCCTACTCTGAACATTAAAGTTATAACAACATTATATAAATGAAACAATTACAAACTCAAATAGATAAAATTGTATATATGTGTGTGTATATATCAACAAAAAAAAATCGATATTAGAAAAATGCACGTTGATCATCAGAAAAAATGAGCAAATCTAGAAGAAATTATTAAAAAAAAAATGCAAGTTTCCAAAAATAAGCAGATATTTCTAAATAGATTTATAAACTGTAACGCGCAAAGGATGATTATTTTTCCAGCTAATTTAATTCTGTTCAAAATAGTAATAATTCCCCACTCGTTAAAGGATAAGACCCAAAAACCCCGCCAAATATCCAACGGTCCAGAACCGCAGATCTCAAATCCACGGCCCACATTCCTCTGTTCCCAAAGATCCGTTTTGTGGACCCGCTCCGAGGTCCAACTACCGACACCAATCGACAGCCCAGAACCCGCCACGTGGCGAAATCGTAGGAGATGATGAGATAGAAGTATATAAGTCGCGTACCACTCTCACAGCAGTGGCGAAGCAGCGTAGCTTACTTTTGCACACAGAAGCACACTCTAGTGTGTGTACAGGTGCATATATACACACATACTTATACACATCTAGCCTCACTGAGGATTTCGAAACTTCCTCGCTCTTCTTTCATTTTTCCGTCGATTTTCCTTTTTCTCTCTGGATTCATTGTTGCGGAGAGAGAGAGAAAATGGAGATTTTTTACTATATGGTGTTCGGTGGGCTGTCCGCGGTGGTAGCAGCGCTGGAGCTGAGCAAGAGCAACAAGGATCGGGTTAACACTTCTTCAGCTTTCAATTCCTTCAAGAACAATTACCTGCTCGTCTACTCGCTCATGATGGGTAGGTGAATTTTGATTTCTGATCTCCGATCTCAGGCCTTCCGATGTGGCATTGCGTTGTGATTTGATTTGATTTGATCTAGTTCAATTTGAGTGAGATGAGTGTGTTTTTGAAAATGTTGTGTGATGGTGTGCGCTTTGGGCGTGGAATACGGGGGTGAAGTATGCATTGTTGCGATTGCGACGAGTATTCGTTGGTTTCTACGTATATCTGGTTTTGTTGCGATTTACATTTTGAATATTATGTGTGTGATCTGATTGCTAGATCTTGTACCTGGATTTGTGCGTTTGATCTCTGGATCTGATTTGTGTAAAACGTGATTTGATTAACGCGTGAGGGAGATTCGAATGTTATAAAGGTGGATCTGGATCTTACTTGAATTTGAGTTAGTTTAATATGCTAACATATGCTGCTGGAGATTGTTTATTGAACTTAAGTTTGTGATTATACTCGTGTGAGGTAGTTGTAGTAACTCTATGTAGTTGGATTATGTAATATGGTCAAAGTAATCGAGTTTGTTAGGACTATCATATGAGAGAGCTTCTGTGGTCCAGTGTTTAGGTCAAATACATAAGACCTTTGCTGCTTCATGATTATTTTGCTCATGATACAACAATATTAAGCTCAAAGTTTTTCTACTTGATGATTTGGAACTAAATGGCTGATCGATTCAATCATTTTATGTTATTTCAGCCATCATAAGGGCCTGTACGAATATTTTTTGATGGAAATACTGTATATTTGGCACATTTGTAGTTGTGCCTGTATTCGGCTATCAGCTAATTCCCATGAGCTGGATCTTCTGTTATACTTCTCAATTTTCTAATCTAACTTGTCCTCTGGGGTTTTATAACTCATATTCTTCCGATGCTACTACTTGTATCCTATGTAATAGATTTAAAGTAATGTATACATGCCTTATGTTGATCATGTTTTATGTAATCTTGCTCTTCTTTCATTTATGTTGCTTTTGAGCAGAGGTTTTAATTTTCCTTGTAATCATCGAAGTATTTGTGAATATATCTGCTCTTACTGATGATGGCTTGCTTTACACTTGGCAATAGCTGGTGACTGGTTGCAGGGACCTTATGTTTACTACCTATACAGAACATATGGTTTCGGGAAGGGTGAAATTGGACAGCTCTTTATTGCTGGATTTGGTTCTTCCATGTTGTTTGGAACCATCGTGGGATCGCTGGCTGATAAAACGTGAGACTCCTGAAATAATGTTAAGTATACTTATTCTGATATATTCTCTGTATGACACTCTTGTAATGAAATTGTAGGGGGCGAAAGAGAGCATGTGTGACTTACTGTATCACATATATACTGAGCTGCATCACCAAGCATTCTCCAGAGTACAAAGTTCTGATGGTTGGACGCATATTGGGTGGTATTGCCACATCTCTCTTGTTTTCTTCATTTGAGTCGTGGCTCGTGGCTGAACACTTCAAGGTAATATGCTCTTTCTTTTATCTGCTGAATTTGCTTCTACGTGTGTGCACTTGTGCTTGCTCACAAATATCTTATGTGACTGCATCAGGGAAAAACTCATCTTATAATGTAATAGGTGGAGGGATGATTTGTTCTATACCATGTTTCTCGCTGTTATGAACTTTTATTTGCCTTAGATGATTTTATCAAGTTTGCTTGTATCGATACATGGTCTTTTTAGTGTAATTTACTTAATACTAGTTTCATAATGTATTGATTGCGTTCGACACTTATTTGCAGAGGGGCTTTGAACAGCAGTGGCTCTCAGTTACTTTCTCCAAGGCAATATTCCTTGGCAATGGTCTTGTCGCTATTGTAGCAGGCTTGTTTGGAATCTGCTGGTTGATTCCTTTAGTCTTGGGCCTGTGTCTCCTTTTGATGCTGCTGCTATATTTCTAGCTATCGGAATGGCTGTAATATTATCATCATGGAGTGAGAACTTTGGTGACCCTTCAGAGAACAAGGACTTGCTCACTCAATTTAAGGGTGCAGCCGTAGCAATTGCTTCAGGTATTAATAGTTCTCTCTCTCTTTTTTTTTTATTTATTTTTTATTTTATTTTTTAATAGTTCTCTTAACATAAACACATACGGCCCAACCAAAAGATACCTGTATATCATTTTCCTTGTACGTAGTAGTAAAAGGTTTTCGGTTATAGGTCACATAAGGATCTTTCAGCGCACCTAGAAATGCAAGGAAAGAGATATGCAAGTCTAGACACATCTATAAAATGGATTGAAATTCAATTGTTAATCTACGTGTGGCTCTTTCAAATATCATTTTCCTTTACTGTTTCCCATTATAATGCCCTTCTCGTGAAACTGACTCAATATTTTCCATGGTCAGATGAGAAGATAGCATTGCTTGGTGCAATTCAGTCTCTCTTTGAAGGTTCAATGTATACATTTGTATTCCTTTGGACACCTGCCCTGAGCCCGAATGAGGAAGATATTCCCCATGGTTTTATTTTTGCTACTTTTATGTTGGCTTCTATGTTGGGAAGCTCGATCGCATCTCGCTTGTTGGCCCGCAACACAATCAGAGTGGAGAACTATATGCAGCTCGTATTTGTTATTTCGTCTGCCTCTCTTTTGCTTCCCATACTGACAACTGTAAGTCTAAATTTTTGCTCTTATACTCGATATAATTTTGTTGGAGGGGAACTGTATCTAACTTCTACTTGCTATATCGTAGTTCTTAGTACCAACAGACCCAAAGAAGAAGGGCGGTAGCATTTCATTTGCAGGCTGTTTCCAACTTCTTGGCTTTTGCACTTTTGAAGCCTGTGTCGGGCTTTTCTGGCCATCCATTATGAAGATGAGATCTCAATACATCCCTGAGGAAGCTCGAAGCACCATCATGAACTTCTTCCGCATCCCACTCAACATCTTTGTTTGCATCGTTCTGTACAACGTACGTCTTCTACTCTTCTTCCTTTTGATTTGTATTCATTGTCAGCTACATCAATTGAAAACTCCTGTCTTATTACCCAAATCAGAAATATAGGAATATTGCGTGCTCATAATGATAGCAATTTTACCCCTATCTTCGGCCAATAATCTCTGTTGTTCCATTTTATTTTAGGTCAACGCATTCCCCATCACAGTTATGTTCGGTATGTGCTCCATCTTCCTCTTCGTGGCCTCCATCTTGCAGCGACGACTTGCAGCAATCGGAGAGAAGCCAAGTAAGTAAACATTGCTTGGACTTGATGTGAACAATTGTTCTTTTATTCGATGTCCGTTCCTCATTTCCTTCCGTTTCTATTTCTTCAGAGACCGAAGATTGGGCAATGATGAGGGAGAAAAACAGCGAGGTGGAGCCACTAAATGATCCTTGAATGGTAAAATTCATGTGGAACCAGGTGTTTTCTGGCATAAAATTGCAGACAGTAGTTTGTAGTTGAGCGTATTATTAAAATTTATTGCAAAAAAGTTGCATAATATGATGCGTTGGTTATATACTGGGAAAGAAGAAAGAGGAGAGAGTCGTGAACCAAAGTGCTGCACACTCTCCTTTTTCTCTTTGCAAAATTAGAACAAACATACTACAATTCTTGTCTCACGCTGTAAGGGTAGTTCAATATTCTCTCATAATTTCAGTCCTATTATTATTATTTTTTAATTTACGCATCCATAGTAACCCAGTTTTGTATCAGTTGTTTCTTTTTGTCATGTCTGTTTTTAATGTAATAGAACAATTTCATCTTTTTCCTCTTGTCAAAATTTGATTCGCTTTTGCAAATGTTGGGATGATTATTTCCTTTTTGCGTGTTATTGTTGACAGAATGAAGTGTATTATTTCATGACGAAAAGTGTTCACAGAAACAAAAATCGAAAGAGAAGACAAAAAACAACTTTGAAAGAAAACAATAATTTGCAGGCCGACGAATCTGTGCTAATTGTGCCGACTCTACTAAGACAAAATACAGCAAGAAACTAGATAACTTTGTTAATGTAGTATATAATTAAGGAGATATAAATAAACCGATCTGGATTCTTTATTGCATATTCTTATTGCAATGATGGATAATCACCATATGTTATGAATATTTTTTATAATTATTGATAATTAATGATTCTCATAAACAAAGATGGTGATTATAAAAATATTTTTAACACGTGGCGATGATCTATTGGTAGTACAATAGACGGTTCAAATTGCTAAAAAATGTCACATAATTGACAAAAACAAAGGAGGCCTCAACAAAAGATGCAGGGTATAATCCAAATATTATACTCTCTTCATCCGTGATAAATAAGCACACATATTCAGTTGTATGTGAGCACTTTCCATTTATGATGTGGACCCTTCTTAATCATTTTAATTAATTTTTTAGCGTTACTGTTACAACTTATTTACTAAAAGAATTAGATCGACCCACATTTTCCAACCCATTAAACCACAAAATAATCCATTTGTCTCATAATAAGTGTTTCCTGTCACAAAATTATACTCCCTCCATTTCATATATATTGACACATTTCTTTTTGGCTTTTCTGGCACGCTTTTTCACGCTTCTCGATGATGGGTTTTAAAATGGATTTTTGAAGAATTCTTTCTTTTACGGGATACTACGACAGTCGTAGTATCCCGTAAAAGAAAGAATTCTTCAAAAATCCATTTTAAAACCCATTATCGAGAAGCGTGGAAAAACGTGTCAGAAAAGCCAAAAAGAAAAGTGTCAATATATATAAAATTGAGGGAGTATATACTAAGAAAATAAGAAATTTTATCATTCTTACCCCTAATCATTGCATACAAAAATGAAAAAGTAAAGAATATGCAATGATGACAGGGGTAAATATGGTAGTTTGACATAATTTTTGCATAGAATTTTGAAATAAAACACTTGCTCGGGGACAAAAAATTTAGTTAGTCGAGACACTTGTTAGGGAATGGAGAGAATACACTTTATGAAATTGTTATGTCGGAATAGAGTAATCAAGTAATTGAAACAAACAGAAACGTAAAGAGACACGGATTTACGTAGTTCACCAATGTTGTGTTGGCTACGTCCACGTGCAGGAAACGGAGAACAGATTGTATTATGACGGCTGTTACAGATTACAGCGAGACCATGTTTGCGTAGCGGCAAACAATACAGATTCAAGGCATACTAACATAAATGGATCCCTAGAACTCCGCTACATTTTCACTCATACTCTTTTGCTCAAGCCATTGCAAGAATAGAAGAAAAGAAAATACTTTAAGGAATTCATTAAATAATCTGCATCAACTTATTCAAGTTACAATATACTCAAGTATACATTACACGCAAAGGACTTTTTGTCATAATATAAGCCTACTCCATATATTTCTAGGGAAAAATAAATATACGCAACTGCACAATAGTTATTATTTTTCTCAATAAAGTAAATACAAACAGCAGTAGCAGAAGTTGATATTCATGATCTATAGCAAACGGTTACGTTTTGCATGCATGGAAGCAGCTTCCATGTCCCCAATGAAGAAGAGAATTTTGTCCAATATACCTCCTGAACTTGCTACCTCTTCAACTTCTGCGGATTCCCGTCTCGATCCCAAGCCACGTTGAATCTGGCCTTGATGAACTAAATAATAATCATCTCCTTCCCTTATTATCTTTAATCCCCTGCAAATAAACATTGCTCCAAGAACATAGAATAAATGAACTCTCAAGATTTTTCATTTCTACCATTCAAATGCATATAAAATCAAAACTGACTTCAAACATAGAGGGACTTAACTTTGGAGGGTAACTTATGGACTAATCTATGAAAAGCCGTTCGAAGCCTAGTGTTTATCACTGTCACTTTTATAAACGAAATGCAATTTTTTAGTAGAAGTCTCTTAGTCAAGAGTTGGAATTATGATATTAATGCTATAAACATACTGAAAAGCTGATCTATTATGTGATTATTAGCTTTCTTGATATAGAGCAAGAGAGATAATTATGTGTTCTACAAATCTCTCGTGCAACACAAAAACCATATTTCCAAAATAAACTTGTCTACATAAACTGTTCAGTGATGCTAACTCTACTTCTTAAAATGATCAACACAGAGACCTATAGATTTCTAACTTCCAAATCTTCTGCAAATTTTCAATGAATTTGACTGCACAAAAATGAAATTTCCAGAACATAGAAAAACGAACGTAGCAGCTTTCGACTTACAATCCAACACGATCACAGCGGTCTTGAACAATGTAGACATCTTTCCATGACTGAGAAGGTGCAGAAGGCGCGTAAAATGTGGCCTGTTCGATCCCCCACCTCTCTCTAAAGAGATTAGACCATAGCTCCTCATCTGAGGCTAAGTCTCTCCATTTCCTGCAGACTTGTGCAAAAATCTTTTCAAAGAATAGAATGTGAATATTCACACTCAATATCTAATCTCGTGTGATCTAATATCTATCAACTTCTTCACTAAGATGAATAAATTGGGATCAATGATCCTTAGTATTGATAGAATGGTAATAGCTAAAAATCAATATCTTTCCAATCATAATCCCCATTAGAATTTTCATCAAATGGCGTAGGTGGCTAGGCAAGATTCACAATTATCGAGTCATATGCAAGAATAGAAAATTTCAGAGATCAAAATTATTGGATCTTCTTTTCATCCAATCTTAATGTTTTTTTTTTTTTCATCTTCTTCCCGGGAAAATTACATAAATCTATAGTTAAAGAGAACATTTTGCTCCAAAAAGTAAGATAAAGAGTGCATCTCAACAAAACCCAATTCAGATCTCAACAGAATTCATCATCTAAAACCAAAAATTAACACAATAATTCAAAATTCTGGAAGAACAGAAAAAATTCTACTGACCCATCTGAGCAGCTGCGAGATTTTGATGATCCAACCAACCGAAAATCTTCAGGAAAAGATCTGTGGGCAATCTCTCCATATCTTGATCACACCAGCTTCTGAGAATATACAGAGGAAGAAAGGAATCGTGAATTCTCTTATAGAATCTCTTTGCAGCTATGAAAGAATCGAGTTTTCTTTTATTTTATTTTTTCAATTTGAAAGCATATAATAATATTATTTGCATGTTGAAATGAAGATGGCCATCTGTAATTTCAGGCTTCGCTCATTCTGGATTAGCGGTGGACTGTTTGTCAACGGCTTAACGGTAGCTTCGTTATTTTTGATGTCATTTTTGTTTTGTTTTCTTTTTCTTTTTTTTTTTGGTTTTGTTTAGTTTTTTTTTTTGTTTGTTTGTTTAGTTTTTTTTTTTTTTAGGTAGAAAAGACAAAAGGTTATTTTACATATTCTTTTATAATTTCTGTTAAAAAAAAAAACCTTTATTACTAGGGTTAATTACCAAAAAAACCTCAAATTATTATCTTTTATCAAAAATACTCTGAATTATTGAAAATACCCAATTAAATCCTAAACTATCAATTTGTTATCAAATCTACCCTGTGTGTAATTTTCTCATTCAGATATTTTATCGAACATATGGTGTGCACCTCTCTTCTCTTTCCCTCTCCTCTTCTTCTTCATCCGACGATTCGAGTCTCTGAATTTGGTTGGTTGGCCGTGTGGCGATGATGGCGATTCTTCTCGCATTTGTAATAACCTGCACGGAGAGAACATAGTGAGATCATTAACATGCTACTCTAAAGAAATTTTATCAAAAAAGTGATCTGATCTACAGAAGCTTTTAAGAGCAAGAACAGTGAATTTATGTCTCGAAAGTATCCAATTCTACCAATATGTATTATATATTTAGCAAATTTTTGATAAATGATCTACGGAAGCTTTTTCACAAATCTTGCTCATCCTCTTGGGGTAAACTATGATAAGCTCTGTGCACTGCGATTTGTAGCTGGTAGGCATAGAGCTAAACTTTGATTGTTTCAAACTTCCCCTTTGCTTTCTTTACCTAAACTAAATACGGTTGTATTCCTGCATGCATTGTAGCCAGCGGCTCTTCAGTTGTGCGGCATCTAAATGGTGTTCAAGGTAGCAGAGTGTAGTGAAATTGGAGTGAGCAGAGCAAAGGTGAAAGAAGATGCAGGCAATATATTGTTAAATGCGAGTGTTGAAGATGATGACATGGCAGCTGAGTGTGAGGTGGAAGCTGGGTTTGCTGATGTGTTGCACATAAGTGGCTGAAGTAGTTAGTATGGGATTCTAATCTCGGTCGTTAATTCTATGTTAATCTAACGGCTGGGATTTAAGCGTGTTTCTTTCATTAGTTATAAGCGTATTTCATTTCACATTACTATAAATAATAGAACCAATGTAATAGAGTTGTGTGGATGAATTGAGTACTTTCTATTCAAGTTTATGTGTTTTCTTCTTCATTTTATCATGTTGATTTCTCAGTTTCTACATGGTACCCGAGCCAGTTGATCCTCAGATCTGGTTCTAGAATTGTAGATTTCTTCATTTACAAACCTATTTTCACAAAATTCATGCCTAAAACCAGAAAGAATCGGAAGTGGAATGATTTGTTCGGGGACGGAGCTGGAGGTTCTGGCGTGAAGGTCGGAGGAGCTGAAGGATCGGATTCAATAGATGAGGATTCAGACTATTACGAGGATGATGAAGAATTGCAGCTCAGTGGAAGGGAGATTCACGAGATTTTGCAGTTGAGGAACTCGGATCACCCCGGTATGCAAATCGTATCTGATCATCTAACAAGTAGTAATTTCAATCAGTGGAGTAGATCGATTAGGAGAGCACTCAGAGCTCATAATAAGCTGGAAATACTAACCTGAAGGTTTCCTGAACAGACACCTGGTAGTAAGTACTATAAGGCTTGGTTAACTGTGGACTATATGATTTTTAATTGGGTAATCAATTCGATTTCCAAGGAATTAGTTAATGCATTCAATAATCTGGAAACAACTCATAAACTTTGGGAAGCTTTGAATAGGAGACTAGGTCGGTGCAATGGTCCAAAAGTCTACAAGTTACAGAAAGAAATTTTTGGCTATAAACAAAATGATCAAACAATGCTGATGTACTTTACCAATCTAATGGCTTTGTGGAATGAATTAGATATGTTGCTTCCTAGTGTGACCTGTAGTTGTAATGCTAAAAATGAGTATTATACAAGAGAAGGACAGCAAAGAATGATTCAGTTCTTAGTAGGACTGAGGGATGAGTTTGAACAAGCAAGGCAACAAATTCTTTTGACTGAGCCATTGCCTAGTTTGGAGAAGACATATGGAATGGTTATACAAGTGGAAGACCAGTTGGTGTTGCAGAATGAAAGAGTGGAAGTAGAGCCAAGGATGGCTATGCAATTTGGGAAACAGGTACCACCTAGAATGACAGCACCTACTTACAATAACCAAGGAGGTTTTAAGAGAAGGTTAACCAAGGAAGAGAGGAGGAGGTTGAAATGTACACATTGCCAAGAGAATGGTCATGAGGCATATGAGTGCTTCAAGTTGCATGGCTATCCAGAGTGGTTTAAGAAATTAAAGGAGAATAGAGGGCATGAAAGAGTGAATTACATGGAGGATGATGGAGATAATAGGTCTGACTGTGCGAGGAGTTATGGAACTGAGATATCACAAGATATAACAAAGTTGATACATAATGAGATTGCAAAGTGTTTCTCTCAGTATAATGTCAAGGAGCAAGGAGGAAATGCAGCAACAGGTGTGAACATGGTTCATGGTGAAGCAGAGAAACAGACACCTTTTACGGGCCACTATGCTTTTACAATAGTTCCAAGTATGATAAAGGATGGATGGGTGATAGATTCAGGTGCTAGTTCACATGTATGCTATGATGTAGACATGCTGATATCATCTTACAAGTTGGAGAAGCCGGTTAATGTTCATTTGCCTGATGGAACTGTTAAGATAGTGACTCATTGTGGAGATGCAAGGATCAATAAATATATCTATCTTAAGGAAGTTTTACTTGTTCCTAGTTTTACACATAACCTTTTGTCAGTAGCACAATTAAATCAAGATTCAGGAACCAAGTGTGTGTTTATGGACAATCATTGTGTTGTACAAAGCAAGGAGAATGATAAGATCTTGGGAATAGGGAAGATGGTTAACAATCTGTATGTGATGGAGACAATGGCAGAGAATTACTACTGCAACCTATTTGATTCTAGATCATTGAGCGCCAAGCAGTGGCATATCATTCTTGGTCATCCATCACTCACAACAATGAAGCATATTAAAGGAATAAGTGCAGAGTTTACTGATGTTGTTATTCAAGAGCTGGAACAATGTGAGATATGTTTTAAGGCAAAGCAGTGTAGAGAACCGTTTCCCATATTAGAAAGGAGAGCTGCACACTTATTTGATTTGGTACATGCAGATATATGGGGATCCTATGCTGAGGATAACTTGTGTGGAACCAAGTTTATGCTGACAATAGTGGAAGATCATAGTAGGGTAACTTGGGCATATATGCTGGACTGTAAAGAGAAGGTGTTTATAGCATTCCATACTTTTATAAAAATGATCCAGACTCAGTTTGGTAGAACAATCAAGGTGTTGAGAACAGACAAAGGAGGAGAATTCATGAGCTCCAGATTCAACCAGATGTTGGATAATTATGGGATACTTCATCAAAAATCATGTGTCTACACACCACAACAGAATGGCATAGTAGAAAGAAAGCATAGAACACTACTTGATTCTGCTCGAGCTTTGATGTTTCAAAGCTCATTACCAGATAAGTTTTGGCCTTACTCAATCATGATAGCAACCTGGATGATCAACAGGCTGCCAAGTCGAATTTTGGATTGGAAAACACCATATGAGGTGTTGTTTGGATATGAACCAGACATGAGCATCTTGAGACCCTTTGGCTGCCTAGCATATGCAGCAAATGTCTCACCAAGAAAGAGAAAGTTCGATTCCAGGAGTCACAAGTGTGTATTTCTGGGCAACGCAAAGCTACATAAAGGTTTCATTCTCTATGATTTACAAACACACAAAGTTTTTGAGTCAAGAGATGTCAAGTTTTTCACGGAGTGTTTTCCCTTTTCTACTACAGTTGAGGAGAGAACACCTGAATCATTGCCTTTAGTGGAGATCACTAGAGAAGATGTCCACATTTCAGATGATGAAGATGGAGATTTCGAAGGTCCAGTTGAAGTGCTACCACCTGTTGTTGAGGCTGCAGCACCTGATGTGGTACTACTTAGAAGAAGTAACAGAGATCACCATCCACCTGTTTGGATGAATGATTATGTGGGCAATGTGGAAACTGGTATACTTCAGTCTCACCCAGTTTCTGTTACACCACCAACCTTTCCATATGTGGTTTCTTCACATCTTAGTGCATCTTATGTGAAGTATTTATTCAATATTTCTACTTCGCATGAACCAGCCACATATGCAGAAGCAAGGTTACATCCAGATTGGGTCAAGGCAATGCAGGCAGAGTTGGATGCACTTGAACAGAATAAGACTTGGGAGTTGGTGCCTCTTCCAGCAGGAAAAAAGCCTATAGGGAACAAATGGGTGTTTAAACTTAAGTTGAAGGCTAATGGTGAGTTTGATAGGTGCAAGGCTCGGCTTGTTGCCAAAGGATTCAATCAAAAGGAGGGTATTGACTACACTGAGGTATTCTTCCCAGTTGCTAAGTTGGTCACTATTAGGGTATTCTTTGCAGTAGCAGCTAGCTATGCTTGGCTTATACATCAAATTGATGTAAATAACGCGTTTCTGCATGGATTTCTACAAGAGGAAATTTATATGAAGCCACCACATGGGTATACCAAGGCTAAATATGGTGAGGTATGTAAGCTTGTGAAGAGCCTCTATGGTTTGAAGCCATCACGTGAATGGAATCATGAATTCAGTAGAATTCTCATTTCTTCTGGCTTTGTGCAATCGGCTCATGATCACTGTTTCTTTACCAAAGGAGAAGGGTCAAGTTTCTTAGAATTGTTAGTCTATGTTGATGATGTTCTCATCACTGGTCCTAATGAATCACTTATCTCTGAGCTGAAAGCATTGTTGGATAGTGCATTCTCTATCAAAGATTTGGGGCATGCTCACTACTTTCTTGTGATGGAGGTGGTGAGAGATGAAGCCGGTATAGCTCTTAACTAGAGAAAATATATCTTAGATCTCGTTGATTCAGTGGGACTTTCAGGATGTGTTCCAACTTCTACACCATTTCCTCCTGGCACACATCTAGCAGCTTGAGATAAACCATACCTAACTGAGCCAGAACCCTACAGAAGATTGGTTGGACGTCTCCTTTATTTGAATCTAACTAGGCCGGATATTTCCTATGTTGTTCAGCAACTTAGCCAGTTTGTGGCTAAGTCATCCTCATCTCACATGCAAGCAGCTTTGCATGTGGTAAAATATCTCAAGGGCAAACCTTCTTTGGGCCTTTTCTATTCTACCAAATCACTATTTTCTGTTCAAGCTTACAGTGACGCTGATTGGGGTTCTTGTCCAGACACGAGGCGTTCTCTAACTGGGTTTTGTATCTTCCTCGGAACCTCACTCATATCTTGGCGCTGCAAGAAGCAGACTACTGTGTCCGCTTCATCAGTAGAGGCAGAGTATAGAGCGCTTGGGAGTACTGTGAGAGAGTTACAATGGCTGACTTATTTGCTGCGTGATTTCCACTTGGAGGTTCCACTCCCTATTCCGCTGTACTGCGACAACATGGCTACCCTTCATATTACAAAGAACCCCGTATTTCATGAGCGGACTAAACATCTTGAAATAGATTGACATATCATTCGCAACATGTTTCTCCGCCGATTTATCTTGCCTACTCATGTTTCTACTACGGCGCAGCTCGCTGATCTTTTTACCAAGGCCCTTTCTGCTGCTTCCTTGCTTGGTTTCTTGTCCAAGATGAGTCTCCTCGATATCCACGGGTCTTATCTTGCGAGGGGGGGTAGTGAAATTGGAGTGAGCAGAGCAAAGGTGAAAGAAGATGCAGGCAATATAAGTGGCTGAAGTAGTTAGTATGGGATTCTAATGTCGGTCGTTGATTCTATGTTAATCTAACGGCTGGGATTTAAGCGTGTTTCTTTCATTAGTTATAAGCGTATTTCATTTCACATTACTATAAATAATAGAACCAATGTAATAGAGTTGTGTGAATGAATTGATTACTTTCTATTCAAGTTTATGTGTTTTCTTCTTCATTTTATCATGTTGATTTCTCAGTTTCTACACAGAGCTGACATGATTATTTCAGTGAGTGACACGTTTTCTCTTATAACTTGGAGCTTCCTGAGTTTATTTTTTATCTTGTGAATTTTAGTCTCTAGATATTGACTAGATATGAATAACGGTCAATAGAATTTCTTTAGAGTAGCATGTTAATGATCTCACTATGTTCTCTCCGTGCAAGTTATTACAAATGCGAGAAGAATCGCCACCATCGCCACACGGCCAACCAACCAAATTCAGAGACTCGAATCGTCGGGATGAAGAAGAAGAGGAGAGGGAAAGAGAAGAGAGGTGCACACCATATGTTCGATAAAATGTTTGAATGAGAAAATTACACACATGGTAGATTTGATAACAAATTGATAGTTTAGGATTTAATTGGGTATTTTCAATAATTCAGAGTATTTTTTATAAAAGATGAATAGTTTGGGGTTTTTTTAGTAATTAACCCTTATTATTATTAAAGTACATCGGTTTATTATAAAGCTTTATTGTATGATGATCTCTACTCTCTAGTGGCAAGTGGCAACTTATGGCTTATGATTTTTAATTTTTGTAATTGAGTGGTTGATGAAGTAATGTTTTGGGTCTCATCCTTTGATTGATAAAGTGGATAAATGATATGCTAGTCATCCAATGGTGAATACTTTCATGGGCACTTCTTCATTTCTTCGATTTGACATTATTTTATGTGATTTTTTCGAATTATTTATATTCTAGTATCAAATAAATTAATATAAAAATCATTAAATCTTCAAAATAAATAAAAATCAAAGCTCGATTTGTCTTATTACTCATTTTTTGATGTTAGAACGGAAAAAGAACAAATCGAACTTTGATTTTTATTTATTTATAAATTTAATAATTTTTATATTAATTTCTATTATACTAGAATACAAAACAATCGAAAAAATCGAACAAAATAATGTCAAATCAAATAAACGAAGATGGTGTCCACCATTGGCTGACTAGCATATTATTTCTCTGATAAAGTGAGGTTTTTAGTTCTACCTTTTGTATTTGGTATGCAATATAAGAGTAAATATATAAATTTTTATGAGGGGTCTACATCTAGAAATAGCAATGCACATAGATTGTAGACGGACGAATACGATAATAAATGCGCATATTTCGTAGACGGAGAGAGTATACAATTAATTGATTCAAAAAAATTGTCTATATTATAATGTGGTTAAAGTGGGTGGTGGTGAGTCTGGTGAAAATCATAACTGTAATGTTTAAATATTTAATTTTGTTATAATGACAATTTAATTATTCAAGAGGATAATATGACAAGAAGGGCAACTCAATTAGTGAGACGGTTACCCAAAGTTATAAACAGTTTAGTTAGTAGTTACCTTTAAAGGAATTGTTCCCATTGTTAAACAGGTGAATGTAACACACAAAACAAAATTCATTTGACAAAATGGAAAAATATAAATATCGAATATCTACTAAATAACAGAAATTTATAACCAAGTAGTAAGTAAACTACAGAATATGTGTACATTACTTCTGCACTTATCTTGTATCTGTAGGCAGGGAAGCAAGTGCAGATTGGATCAAATTCCCTAACCTCCCTCTGAAATTGCTAACTGTATTCGATATCGGTTCGAAATTCTCCAACGATTCATATCGTTGCAGCTCTACCAACTGCCTTTCCAAATATATTCTGAGGCTCGCTTCTGCAACGTTGATCAGGCTGAGCGAAGCATTCATATGCATGAATCTTGTAACCAGAAATCCGGCTAGGACATGCTGATCTGCCTTCACAAGCTCACCCACGAAACATGGAAAGATAAGTCTCACAAAGAGAGAATCGAGGTCTTTTTTTCTCTCGTCTCTGTCTGTACCTGATGTCTGTGTCTCCTGAAACTGACGGCACAAGTTACCAACCATGAAACATAGGTAAGAAAACGTGGTGCCATAAGAAGCCTTTGTTATGATACTCGACAAAATTCCAGAAGATGAGACAAGGGCAAAGAAGAAATGGTCATGTGCGATTTCATCAGACGGGCCTACTTCATTCAGCTTGTTTTCAATGGCGTCCAAGCACTGGAACTGTGTTGCTTCATAAGGGAGCAATAACGCTATCTTCAGAGCTAAAAAGCAATCTACCTCGAGTACAGTCTGAGCTAGAGTACGAGTATCGTCTTCATCCAGTAATATACCACAATTTTTGGCAATATTCTGATCTAGCAATTTTAGTACGTCTGTTTGGCTGGAGAGCGTTGCCATTTTTCTAAGAACTGTCATCCAACAAACATGTAGAGGATGAATTGAAAGGGTGTCGATTTTTTTAGTTTCTTTCTGGACTGATTCTTCTTGGAAACTCTCCCAACCTTCATCCCAGTCATCATCGTTGCCCCAATTATTCGCAGCATCAGATGCACTCGGAGAAGCAACTTCATCTGTTCCGGTTGTAAAGAGTCCCTCCCACCCAGCCAACACAGCCAACAAAGTATCAACATGAGATGCAGTAGTTGCAAATTCTGATACTCTTAGAAAGCACGGAACAGCAGATTCCACTGAATGAATATCATCTGGAGTAATTTCGAGATCAGGAGAAATGGATGAAACTAACTGTGACGATTTTAGAGCCACAAGAGTACTCGTAAATCTACTGGATTTTCCTTTCGCAGTTGGGTCATCAGAGATATCTCCACAAGTTGGAGTCCTGTCCTGCAAATGATCACATCCTTCCCAAGGCAGAAGCCCCACGGAAGAAAAGGCCTCCAAATTTCTCTTTCGACCCGAGATATATTGCAAAAGCTCTAAGGAATACACGCGGATATTACTTGGCAACTGCAAATTGTCGCAGAACATTGACATTCTGTCCCAAACTGCAAGCCTTACTTTCTTCAGATCCTCTATATCTCCCTCCATTTTACTCAGGGATGAAAGTAAGCAATGCAATCTCTTACGTTCAAGGGAACCTCCAGCTATTTCTTGTAGAACAGATTCGAGTATGCTTAGATAGAGTTTTGAAAGATCCTGGATGCTGATTGATGATTTTTCATCGGCTGTTATCAACGACTCAGGTGAGAACTTTTCCACCACTGCAGAAAAGACATGAGCTATAGCTACAAACTCACAGCCACAAAAAATCATTGCTCGACAAAAGTTATATACTTCGACAGCAACTCTATTTTCAAGACCGTATGCCACATAATTAACAACTGTACACCAACCCTGACTGGGTGAAACAATACCCTTCACGAGCAGATCCAAGAAAACTTCCAGACATATTATAGAACACTCAGAATAGAATCGTTCTCTCGAAGAGTCCACCGACACCAAATCTTCCACCTCATTCATCAACTTAAGCCAGAAGCTTATAAGTTTCAAAGGGCATTCTTTCCCAGTTGTGTCTGAAGGAAAGCTCCTTGAATTTTTATTGATGGGTAAGATGATAGTGAAAAAATGACACAGTGCGTCCAATATATCCCGGTGTTCCATGAACCTGATATGCTTTTTACAAGTGTTGAACAACTGCTCCATCTCATCTATGAAAGAGTTAATTTCTTCAGAGCTTTGAAAATGCATCTCTCTTTCGGCTCTACCCTCTAAAGTGACCAGAGAGCTCATTATATAATGAGTGTAAACAGACTTCGATGACAAGAGACTCTCGGGCGCATCATCACCATATATATTAACCAGGTTCTGAACCATCTCTGCTAATGCCTCCACATTATTTTCATTTATTTGAGCACGAACTTCATCACTGAAGCAATCCAAGTTCAGAGACACTAACAGAGCAATATTTTTAAAATTGAGGTTCTCAATAAAGGAGACCCTGCTGCATTCTTGCCCGACAAGTGTGCAAAACCTAGATAGCTCAAGGGCACTTCTTTGCGATAGATGTTGGTCAATTTCAGGAGGCAACTCTTTCGACACTTCAAGCTGCTCATAGCAATCAGAGAGTAGATTGTATATACATGCAAGCCTCTGCTTATCATGGCCATCAATTACAGGATAAACAGATGAAGAAATGGACATTATGACTTCTGCAGCATAGGAAGGTATTTCTTCCCTATATTCTGAAACTTCCTCCATTATGTCATCTACACTCCATAGCTCAGAAACAAGTATAGTTCTCAGGTAATACAAGAGCACCTAAAAACAGCACAGAATATAAAAATGAATAATGTTGAAAAAACTTACCATGGCTAAAAAATAATATATTTGTACCTTGCTCCGGTCCACGCCATAGGTCTGAGCAAGGATGAGAACATCCTTCAAAATATGCTTCTTCTCTGTTCCAACGGATTCAATAAGGGAAAGAATAACACTCTGTATATACTCCATGTCCCCAGAAAAAAAGCGAGAGTTATCCACTCCAGGAATTAATTTCTCCAATATCCTGGATTCATCAGCTATATTTTTCTGCTGCTCTAATTTGACTTTCCACTCATTCCAAAATGTTGACTGTGCTTCGTGTACTTTAGTGCACTCATCTGGATTTTATAGAGCTTGAGTTTAGTAATATCTTAACAGTAGCACACTTAGAAACTTATAAGTTATTCAAAAAACAAAAAAAAAACAAAAAAACAAAAAAAGGGCAAAAGAGGGGGAGGGGGATTATGCTGGAACCAGTAAATGAATAAGCAAAGTTATTTAGAATTCACTGCGGAGGAAATTTACCTGAACTGAGTGTTTTGTGTTCTTTCTGAAGCGTGTTCATTAGGGCTTCTCTCCTTTGAGCAGGATTCTTGCATTCAACACCATAACTATGCAATAAACTATAGATCATTCCTGCATTCATCAGGCTAGAGAATTCATTGTAATTTTCTCTCATCTTCAGTTGTTCTTCAATTATTTCAGCTCCATGAAAGGCATCTATGAGATTTAACAGAACAGAGCAACCTATCACATCCTCCCCACCTGAAACAGGTGGTTCCATAATTGATCTAGCCAGAGAAGAGATCAGGTCATCCTTTGGAATGAAACCACTCCTCGTCAACCATGATAATACAGTCATCACAGCTCTTGCCCTTATACTAACATGCTGGAATCTGGAATCTGAATCCGAAGTAGAACTTTTCCCAAGTTCTTCATCTTCACATAATTTGAGCAACCACGGGAGCTGTGAGGAAGCAAAAGAAATTACTTTCAAGTTGTCTTTTAGAAGGTATTCCCAGTCATACCCATTTTCAGAGGACAAGTTTTGAACAACTAGAGAGAGAAAACTTTTCAATTTTGCAAACTGCATCTCCTGGCTCTCAACACTGATATATGCCCTCCCAAAAAATTCACCCATGGAACTGGAACTCTGCACTGATAATTCAGAAGGCTCACTTCCAGTCAACAAACTCAGACTTTCACACTGGTCCTGCAAGTCGAGATCTTTCCATTCCTGAAGAAGCTCACCAATCGATTCCTCATCACAGTGACTCAAAGCAAATCCCAAGAGCATTTTTTTGGATTTTGAGTCCATGCTCTTAAGGTCTTGACTCCTTGCAATAGCAGCACACAAGTCCCAAATAGAACCATGGCCTTTTTTAGCCAACACAAGACAGAGATCAGAAGCCAACTGTATGTCTTCTGTAGATGCTGCTTCTCTCGCAATAGCTTCTTGAACTCTTGATATTTCTTCTTGCGAGCTCAATCCCAGAAGCTTAGCAATCTCAATAAGTTCATCAACATTCAGATAAGCACCACTTGTACTTGTAAGGACCATCTTAATTATTTCCATAGGATCTTTAATTTGCCTAAATGCCATCGGGAGAAGGTTAACTCCAAGATTTGGAAGTCTAACTGTAACAGCATCAATGACATCAGCCTCAACCCTGACACTTCTGCTGCTAGGAAAAATATTCAAACACTCCTTAGCCTTCCAAATCTGGACACAAGTTCCACAAAGTTTTATTAATTTTTTTAACCCAAGAGCCAAACAAAGACAAATTTCATATTTCACAGATTAGAAACAGCAATTATATAGATGAGAGGAGAGATCAGTAAAT
Source organism: Mentha longifolia (assembly GCA_001642375.2). NCBI lineage: Eukaryota > Viridiplantae > Streptophyta > Magnoliopsida > Lamiales > Lamiaceae > Mentha > Mentha longifolia. The sequence continues at coordinate 27,291,077 of CM038118.1, read as the reverse complement.
TTTATAGCAACAAGAAAAATATACAGAAGTAAGATTGAGAATAACCTCGGGTGAAGTAAGAGTCGGCGCTGAGAAGAAGTACTCTCTTGCAGCTTGAATAACAATATTTTCAGCCTTGTCTGTTGCCAAAGCAACAGAACTGGTACCTTTCAAATAATTCCTAGCTAGGGAAAATTTTCCAGCTTTTAACAATCCCCTGCAGAACTCAACCAATACAAACTCCAAATCTAGAAAAGAAAATGCCTTTTCCTGAAGAGATTGCAAATCACGCCACATAGTTGCCCAATCATGATCTGTTCGACTTGGTTGCCAGCGAATAAATTTTGAAAGTAAAAGACGAAGAATTTGTTTGACACCCTTTTCATCCAAATGTGAATTCACGAAGAAATTGATGGGCTTCGGGACCTGTCAAAGACAAAATAGATGTTAATGAATAATATGAATCAGGGGATGCATTTCTGCAAGAGCACCTAGCTGGGCATCACCCCTAAAACTGCACTGCACATGATGCCTGTGCAAAGACAAGATATACTGAACATGCAACCTCAATCATTAATATGATAGCATAGACAGCTGCAAAATCAAGTTAAGTTTGCTCTGTTAGAGAAGAAAACCTGTTTTAAGAAATCGGACATTACCTTCAACTGCATTAAAATTAATTAAAATGTCTTGAATTAGTGCCTACTAGGCCTTGAAAAGAAGAATGCATTTTCAGGTGACGAATGAGCTATTGACTGCCTTTTCGACGCACCAAGAGTGCAGCCCAAAAAACTGGAAATGTGATAGAGATTATAGCCAAGATCTTATTTCCATAGTTATCATATTTATTTTACCTTATTTATTTAGATCTTATTAAGAGTTTTAGTCGTAGTAGGATTTTCAGTAATGGGCCCGGCTCTTATTGCTGTAAACCCTAGTTCTTTTATTATTTAAGTATGAGTGTTCAAGTCATTAGGTATCAGAAAAGTTATTAGTTGGAAACGGCAGATTCTGCTTGGGATAATCGGCGCTTAGCGCTTGGAGCAGGTTCGCCTGCGAGTTCTTATTTGTATTCTCTTTTGTTATTGTTCCTTTTAATATTTAGTTTGGTTTTCTCCATCATCTTGAAATACCCTTTACTCTATCAAAATGCGTGTGAAATACACTGGCATTCGCATTTACAGAATTCTAAACATAGAGCATTCAAAAGAAAAGTACTCGACGTGACTAAAAGGTGCTTGACTAAGCTCAATAGCTTATAATTTCCTACATCTTATAAGAAGTTTTTTGCGCTTATGAAATGTTAGTAATGACAAAGTCTAATTACAACTAAATATAATGGATTTCTGAAATAAAATCAAAATATGTTGGGGCACCCTTAACATTTCTACATGAGTTTATAAGCTCCTCAGGTCTCAGGTTTTGGAGCAATAAGATCTTTAAGATGATTTTAGACTCTAAAACATCTGATAAGTAGTTTTAAAAGACTTATAGCTCACTCAACCACTCCCAAGTCATGCTCAGTTGAGTGACTAGTACCAAAGTTCATTACAACAACTAAGAAAACTAACTTTACATAACCAGGAGATTTAAGATTATTTTCCATATAGATGTAAAAAATGTAAAGAAAAATAAAGTTCCACACCAAGAGGAGATCACTTAAATCACTACAATACGGAGATCTAAGTCTGCAGGAGATCCAATAGTACCGGAAAACAACTGAACCTTGAACATTGAAAAATAATGTTGATAACATGTTTGGCACAGAAATTAAGCAGACATGTAGGAAACTGAAACCTGATAATACGCCAACAGTCTTCCTGCTTCAACATGGCCCTCTGCAAGTTTTAGCTTGTTTTTTATATCCACAGCTTCAACATCTGTCAAATTGAAAAAATTAATCAGTTATATTCAGCACAACTGACTCACACCTGAAAGTTAATCCTAAGAGTAACTTCTATTATGGATTCAATGGTTTCCAGTAGTATACCTATGAAGCAAGCTTTGCACGTAATTTTGAACATAATATGACTTAATCCTCCTAATTTCCACCTCTTTTTCTTGGTATCACCAAATGGAGAATTAAAATAATGAATGGAGATCACATGAAAGAGATGTATAATACATGCTCAGATCAGGAAAAAGAATTCTCATACAATCTGCCTTTTGCTTTCAACAAGAAAATGGAATGTCAAATATTTTCCATCAGTAATTTGCAGAAAGAGATGCTGACCAGTCTAGACGGTAGTAGAGCACCAAGGTTTTTTCACAGAAATATGATATCAGAAGCTTCGAAAAATATGTAGACTCTTGGACCATTAACTAAATTGTGAGCAATCCTTCATGAGCACATACCACTAGCAAACAAAATCACGAATTAAGAAATAGCAAGTATTCATACTAAATTCCTTGATCTCTGTAAATTAGCTCAACATATACAGGAATAGTTTCAATCGAAGGCTTTTAACATATGGTACGTACACATTAGCACACTCAATGAGAAACTGTATACTAGGTACAATTTCTAACAAAGCCAAGTACATTATCAACATTTATCATATTCTATAAACAGAAAACAAAAGCATGTTGTATGAGACTCAGCATTTTTCAAGTGATCATTGAAAAACCTTTGCCACAACAGGTTGAATGGGCTAAAAATACTTGAAAATATTAATAAGAGAGAGTACTACTATGAGAATAAGGTTTCATATTCACTTTTTACATTTTCAAGTAAGCAAATTTGAATTTTTTTTATATAAAGAGAAAAATTAGAAGGAAAGACCGTATCCAAGAAACACACGTGTTCTAAGATGCATGCTAGTATTTGTAAAGTTTGACCAGAAAATAGTTAGGTGGGGCTAAATGCTCATAAATATTTGCATCAGCTATCATAGCTCATACCAATAATGTTTAGTACCAGCTCAAGACTCGCTAGAAACACAATCTAGTTCACTTACAAGTTACAATTTATAAGTAATATTTGAAGAAAATGTACCTCGCAACTGTGGTAGTTTTGACAAAATTGTGGACATGGTACTCCACCTTTCTACGTCACTGCACAAGTATATACATTTGAGGGCACAATCAACAAGCTCCATCTCATCTTTAAATATATGATGGTTAGTCATGTCTCTGCACCCTTCTTCAATCACTTTTAAGCACAGTTCTAGTTTATTTTGTGCAGCAACTTCTTTCAGCCATCTCAGAATAAATGAGTCAGCAGTCTTAGCTTGTGTAAGATGACCGGCAGTAGCATCAACCGCCATCAATACACTAACCCTCCTTTGCATAAATGGAACAGCCTTCTTGTGTAATCTAGGAATCACATTGTCCTCTTTGACATCCATCATAATCAACTTGAACTTTTCATAATCTGATAATTGCTCCCAGCTAGTAAGACTCATAGAAAAGTTGGTTTCATCTTCATTTTCATCAGAGTATATAAGCTGGAATAAATAATGAATATCCTCGATGAAATCTTGCAATTCAGAGATACCCTTACGAATAGCCAAATCTACCAAGCACATGCTGTTTTCAAGTTGACCACTTAAGTAATCAATATCTCTAGCTCTTTTCTTGTACCAAGAAGAAAGTTCGGATTTTGATGGCCACGGAGAAGACATGTACTTCATCGCAATGGGTTCAGTAATGAATTGGATAGAACTCTCATGGTTTGCATGGAATTTGTTGATAAACATCACCATCCTTTCACATTCCACCCAATCTTCATCTCTGACTACATTATTCAATGGGGCAGATGTTGCAGGAAGCAGATGCCCATAAGATTGAACTGGTATTGTTTCAGGTATAGCAGCTAATACTTCCAGCATAGAGGGAATCAAAGAATAGGGATGGCGCTTAAAGAGAAGGTTCAAGGCTCCAATCTTCCCACCTTCTGCAATTACTATAGCAGCTTTGCTGATGGCCAAATCACGAAATCTACTATACTCCTGCACAGAGAACCTGCAAAGCTAAGTCATTAAGCTGCAAGTCAGTGACAACCATAAGAATGATGTTACCGTTACAATAAATGAAAGAAGTTCATTCCGCATTATTCATGAGGTAACCATTGCAATTTCAAATCTGATCCTCCCATTCCATAAATTGTGTGGCCTGGGGATGCAGACAGACTCTTGTTACGAGTATGGGCCACTAACCAACCATGCAACTGTACATCAATCTAGATAAGCGATGTGCATGTACAAATTCATGTATATGTGCTAGCATATGATTTGTGCTAATGAAAAATCAATACAAGATCATACATATTGTTGCCAAGAGGAGAAGATGGTTTTGCAAAAGTAAGTCCATATTGTAGCACTCTCTCAGGAATATGTTTCATGGAAAACAAAGAGGGAACAAAATCAGGCATAACCTAGAAGAGAAAATTCTCTGGCTACACAAAACATGAAAGTACTGCAAATAGCAAGACGCCATCTCATGAAAGATAAAGGGTGACCTTGAACTACCACCTGCCCATGTTTATCCCGAGAAATGTCTCTAGCCTGTCTCTGAAGTGCAATAGCTTGAGTCTCGTGAGACGAAAACTCCAAATCTGCTCATTCTCACCATCATCCAATTCAGAAAATCTGTAAGAGTCTGTTAAACGAAGCCCAAAAGAAAGCAAAGTCCTCATTGCATCTTCTGTCGGTCCTACTTTATCTGCACATTCAGAGAATATGAAACCTTTATCCTGGATAGTGGCTAATATAGTATTTATTTCTTTCACTCCTTGTGCAGAAGATAGCCATTGTGACTTTAGCACTTCATCTTTATCAAGTCCATGACAATCGGCAAAGTCAAGTGCGGCCTGAAATCTTTGAGCTCTAATAAGATTATCATAAAGTTCAAGAACAGATCTTTTTGTCAACGATACTAAACTCCACTCCAGCTTGGCAAAGTCAAATTTATCAGGACTCTTTACAGTAAGGCGGTCAGTAACACCTTTCTGTTCAGATGATCTATTGCTATCCTCGGATGAACTATTCTCTAAAACAAAAATGAGCCCGGGGTGCTTTTGAGCTCTTTCTAAGAGGGGCATTGAGTATGAACTATCATTTTCTGATACAATAGCACGATTGAGGACATCAACCATGGTGATGATTCCATTTCTTTTTGCTATAGTAAGTACTCCATCAGACCACCAAGTAAAATCCACAATATCTTGCAAAAGCTCCGGTCCAGAGCTTGACATGTCAGATTTCACCTCTGAGTGAGAGCTCACACCACCAGAAAGTTTTGAAAACGAACATGCTTCCTCATCAAACTTAAATGTGAACAAGCATCCTTCAACATCTAGGGAAGCAACAACCTTTCCACTAGGAGAAAAAAGCACTTTTGGAGATGTAAGTTGGCCATTATGTCCTTTTGTTATGCAGTATGAACCTTCAGATTTACTAAAAACCACTGGCTCCATTTGCAAATTTGGTTTTCTTCGCCAAATAGATACAGTATGGGATCCTGAAACAGAAGTGTGGTGAAATTCAATAATTAGACAACGAATAGAATCAAGTTTCTTCTTAAATTAAGAGCAACTTAGGAAGGAAATTGGTAATGTACAAACGCACAGAGTTGTCATTGAATTGGAGAAAGATTGTTAGAAAATACCATTATTCCCATCAAGTGTAGATTTGCTATCACTAGCACTACAGACTATGGCAAATAAAGAAAGTTCTGGATGATAGTCCCAGCAGCAAATTTCAGAAGGAAATTGTTTAAGCATTGATGAATTGTTCAATGCATGCGCTGAAGATATGGAGGCACCAGGATCCTTAGATATCTCAATATCATGAAAAGAACCATCCGAAGCAAAAATGGTGAAGCTACACCTGCCAAAAAGAATCATACTCAAAGTTAGAATGTAATATAGTAAAACTGTGGAAGAAAATTCTGTAAAGGGGGGGGAAAAAAAAAAAAAAAAAAGCTTCAACCAATACTTACAAATAAGATTTCTTCTCAGAAGCATCATCTTGCAAAATCAAGCCAACAATAGGTGACGATAAATTCAGATGCCTCTTTGTAATTCTGGTCATTTCTTCACCATTTGGCTTGACAATGTAGATGGTACCAGTATCATCAACAACTCCAAGTAATTCATGAGACTCAGACCAGGTCCCACATGTGAATACACAGGCACACTCACCTACATCAACGAAAACCAGCTAAGACAATCACTATCAACTGCAAAGTTATTTGAGCATCAAATTTTGAATGAACACATCATCTAGGGAAATCTCCAGTGGTCTTCAAAGATTCTCCCTGTGCCAAGGGATGCAGTAATGACTTCAAAATTCTTAGTCAAAGAAAAACCAAATTATGGAGTATTTCTGAATCCTCACAAATAGTTCAATGACCTTGAGAGCAAAAGGAGTAATAGGTTTCAAGCATAACATATCCACCAGAAGCGAGATATTACACAATTTTCTCTAGGACTACTACAATTAGCGCAAAAAACAGGAGTGAAAACAGGAAGCTTAACAGAAATATCTTCATCAATAAAACATATTTCGATGCCATCTTGAATTCCCTAAATGGATAGATTTCTAGAAAGTTTCAACTTGTTCTATTTTATTTAATCATTTGCACCCACACTGACCATTCAATTATTTCTAGCTTCTAAGAAATGGATGTGATCACTATGAGTTATACCAAAGGTAGCACTATTCCTGAACAAAAATGCAGCTTCATACAGTTTTAGGTCCCCGAACAAGATTCGGCACTTTATAAATGGGTAAATCTTACAAGTAAAATGTCCCACGGGCTCCCGGTAGTCATTGTCCTTCCTCAGAATTGCTATCTGATTTCCATAAGCCACAGCCACATAATAGCCTCTTGCAGATACAAACAAGGACACCAATCTTCTTAATCTTCTAGGCTGTCTGTACACACTCCATTTCTCTTTGAGTTGGGTAATCCCTTCACAGAACAATGCAACAGAAATTGCATCAGCAACTAAGAATTAAACACCACCGCCAAAAAAAAAAAACCAGGAAGGGGAGGAAAGTGAAGAAGCAAATTCTGGAAACGACCACATAAGTTAAGTTTGGCAAACCAAATGCCATGTCAAGCTTCAAAAGAGGAAAAAGAGGAAAAGGGCACTTCACTAGCGTCAGATTGAATTCCAAATACTTCACAATCACATTGCTATTGTATTTCCATCCCTTGATTCAACATTATACATCATTGCCAAATAACTCCACTACACAAAAATACTGCTCAACTCTAACAAAGTCGCAGCAAAATCTCAGCAAATTACCAAATATCAACACAAATCAACCGATCAAATAACAATGAACAAGTCAAGCTAATCGCCAAAGTCACGGTAAGCAAGTACATATACCTCGAAATGGAAGATAAGAAAGTATACCACCCCCGCCGCCATCTTTCAGCTTCACAAACGAAAAAAATAAATAAAAATCAACCAATCAACTAATAGAAACTACACAATTCATAGTCAACATCCATACAAAAACCACAAAATAAAATTAACAAAACCAGTTGCTGCGGAGGATAATTGGAAGAGTAAGGTCTGGAAGCGTGACGACGAGTCTCGAATAGTGCTTTCTGCACGGTCTCCCCCATGTTTGCGCACAGATAACTCTACGCGTACATCAAATTCATAGCAAGAGCTGCATTTCCGCGAGTTCTCCGGCGAGATCTGAACCGCAGAATCGCAGACGACCGGAGGGAAGACGGAGAGTGATCGTTTGATTACTGCTTCGCCGGCCGTGTCAGAGAAGCGAAATAAAAGCGGGTTAGAGTAGTAAAGGCGTGTTGTATTAGTTGGGTTACATAGACGTGCTCGGGCTTTCCGGCCCGTAGGTTTTAACCGAGCCCGGCCCGCCGGTCAACGGGCTTGGCCCGGCCCGCAGGTCAACGGGCTCGGCCCTGAACCGGGACCGACTATACTAGGGCCGGGCTAGGGTCGGATAAATTCGGGCCCGAACCCGTCGGTTAACCGACGGTCCAGGCCCGGCGGGCCTACGGGCTAGGATGCTAGCCGTTGGGGACCGACGGGCCGCTCAGGACCGACGGGCCTGGCCCAGCCCGGCGGGCCCAACGGGAGGAAACAGAGCAGCAGGCCAGCAGCTGCAGCGGCTGGTGGCTGGGGGTGGTGGGGGTTGCTTTGCAACGGCTCCTAGCCGTTTGAGGCCCTCCTCCACTCCACTCCTCATCCAAATCCTATATATCATTCATCATTCAAACACCATTTCACTACAATCTCTCAACTCTCAAGCTTTAATTTTCACTCTAAATCACTCATCTCTCAACTCTCAACTTCTTAAGTTTGAAGCACACAAGCTCACACTCACTCTCATTCTCTCAATCTCTATTAGCACTCAAGCTCTCATTCTCACTCTCATTCTCATTCATTTTTATTCTCAACTCTCAACTCTCAAGCTTTCACTCTCACATCTTGCACACACTCACTCTCACTTTCATAACTACACTACACACACATACACAATGTCTTCCTCAAAACAATCACAAGGAAACAAGGGCAAGGGCAAGCTCGTTGGTGATGAGCAAGAAGGCCGAAAATCTCAAAGGTCAAGAAGGGCGGAAGTGGCGGAGGAAATCTCAAGGCAAGTTGCCGAACGACTTCAAGCCGAAGAAGATGAGCAATTTGAGGACATGGTTAATACGATGGAAAGCCAAGGATTCGAATTTCATGGCTCGAACGACGATGAAGAGCACGAAGATGACGGGCTAAACCAATCTTCCCCAACAAATGCTTACAAGGAACCCAAGTCCGACATCTTCAAGAAACACTTTAGAAAAGTGTTGGCTCCGGTACGTGAAGGCCAACCTCCTCTCTCCGATGGTCGAAAGAGATACTTGGCATATTGCAACTATTGCACGAAACAATACAAATGGATCGAAAAGGGAGGCTATGGCACGCTCAATAGGCACATGGAGAGCACGCATCCGAGTGAGTTCGGAATGTCTACTTCTCAAACTCAAATTCGAGGTGCCACTTCATCTTCGGAGACGGGTACGCCCTATTTATTTAAATTTGATAAAGCTCGATACGAAGATGCATGTGCTAGATATTGTGCTATGGAGAAACAACCTTTTAATTATGCCGATAGAATAACATATGAAGCATCCTATAAAGAAGGTTTAGGTCCCAATGCTAGTAAAGTTGCTAGAACTCAAATGCTTAAGAGGATTAGGCGTCAATGCATGGAAAAACAAAAAGATTTGATGAAATATTTACAACGTTTGGGTCATAAAGTTTCTATTTGTGCCGATGTTTGGACCGATGCATATAATAGGGCTAGTTATATGGGAATTACATGTCATTGGATTGATGCAAAATGGACTTTGCAAAAACGTTTGATTGCATTTAGGGAGTTTGAAGAGCCTCACACGGCTCAAAATATTGCTTTGATTATTATCACCGTTTTAAATGAATATGCTTTGATTAATAAGGTTTTTTCGGTTGGTTTTGATAATGCAACGGCGAACACGGCTAGTATTCCTCAACTCATTGAAGTATGTGCACCATCTTTTGATGGAAAATATTTTCATTCTAGATGCATTTGTCATATTTTGAATTTATGTGTCCAAGATGCGCTTGAGATTTTTCAAGAGTCCGTTGTTCCTATTAAAAATGCCGTTAAATATTTGCATAAATCAAAAACATTGGGGAAAAAATGGCAAAAATATTGTCGTTCAAAGAATATTGTTTATACATGTTTCAAAGCCGATGTATCTCATCGTTGGAATTCTACTTATGAGATGCTTAATAGTACGATGGAGTATAAGGGTCATTTATGTGATTTTTTTAGGAAAGAATTTTCCATGACTCAATTAGTTCTTAATGAGAGTCATTGGGATGCATGTTATGATTTATATGGATTATTGAAGGTTTTTCATATGGCTACTAAACAATTATCGGGTGTTTATTATTGTACTTCCGTTAAAGTGTTGGAACATTGCATGTATATTGCCATGTCTTTTAAGGCTTGTTTTACTAGGCCAAACTTGCAAGGTGTGATTTATTTTATGGTTCAAAAATGGCTAAAGTATTTTAGGGAGATTCCGAAAGTTTTCTTGATTGCTAAATGTTTGGATCCTAAATGGAGATATGAAGGTGTTTGTCAAATGCTACAAATTTATTATGATGCTTTTTTGCAAATGGACTTTAGTAATGTTATAATTGATGGTGAACAAATATTTTTTGATCTTCCTAATGTGCAAGATATGAAGGATGATCTACATAGGACTTTGCTAGAACTTTTTGATGAATATAGGAGAAAGTATGGTAGTAATGAAGATAATACGGAGATTTCTTCTTCTTATACTATGATGCCTTCATTTGATTTTCCCTTTGCTATGGACTCAATGGATCCTTTAGTTAGACAAATGCAAGGAATGTACCAAAATAGAACCTATGATAATCCAAGGAGCCAAGGTAATAGTGAATTGGATATATTTTTGCAAACTCGTTTTGTTTTTGGTGTTGAAGATAGTGGTCCGTCGATCGACGTGTTGAAATGGTGGTCGAAGAGAGTGGAGTACCCAATACTCTCCATGATGGCGAAGGAGTTATTTGCCGTCCCGGCATCCACCGTATCCGTTGAACAAGCCTTTAGCACCGGAGGTCTTATGCTAGATCAAAGAAGATCAACAATGAAGCCGGCAAACATTGAAGCTACCATGTTGCTTGATGATTGGTGTAGGGCCGACCTTAGAGCTCAAGAACCGGAATGGGATGATCGGAATGAGAGCGAAGATGAAGCCTTCACCGAGACAGATCGATCGGCATCGGGTGCGGAGTAGGAAACGTGGTGTTGTAAAAAGAACTACGTCGACTTTGATTCCTCTATAATTATGAGGATACGTAGGCAACTCAATTTTAGAAATTAAATTGAGCTCAAGTCTTTTATTGTTATATTTTTCCTCTTTTCAAATGTAAAATAGAGTAATTAGTGTTGTTGTGAAGAAAAAATATTTATGTAATTGTAACTTTGTAACTTACAAAGTTACAATTAGAAGACTACAACACAAGTGATAAGTTATAATTTTTTCACATTTATTAATACAAAGTCCTTTTGATCAAACATGATTTTTACATGTCAATTAGGATGGAAGTTATAGATTTTAGGTGAATTGGAGCTCGAACGAGGAAGAACGGGTCGAAAATGGAATGAGAGCCGGCAAGAAACGGGCTGGCAGCGCGACCGCTTCAGAGAAGGGGTCCGGTCGCGGGCCTATGCACAAACTTTGTGCTAGACCGCGCGACCCAGCGCGCGGTCGCGCCGCCCGGCCCCTTCTCGCGGTCCGCCGGTTTTAGCCCGAGCCCGCCGGTTTTTAACCGGCCCTGAACCGGCGGGCTAAAAGCCCGGCCCGGAACCGGCATCCCTACCCGCGGTTTGGGCTAGGGTCGGAGGTTTTCGAACCGGGGCCCGGCGGGCCTAGCCCTAAACCGCCGGGCCCTGAACCGTGGGCAGGTCTAGTTGGGTAATAGAAATTGTTTTTCTTAAGCAAAAATAATTCTTCGTATTTGGAATATTAAATTGGGACACACTTGGGTCAGTTAGAGACATCGTGCGGCCGGCTAAAATATTGACACTTTTATTCGTGTAGATTAACATTTTTCTGTATAAAGATTGACATTTTTAAAAATTGACATTTTATTCGTAAAATAATTATGTTAAAGATTGACATAAACTTTTATTTGTATAGATTAACATTTTTCTGTATAAAGATTGACACTTTAACCCGGTCACATTATGTGGCCGACCTCACCCAAGTTTTTGTCTATTAAATTTACTACTTCTTTCGTACCACTATATTAATCTCTCTTTCATATTTGTTCTGTCTTATATTACTCTCATTTTCTAAAATTAAAATATTTATCCATGTTGTAAATATATCTAAAAGATATACTCCATATATAGTTGATAGTCATCCCTAACTCTAACCCTAGCTCCTTGTACCATTATAAATAGAGGCATTCAGTTCTCATAATAATATATCCTGAAACATTCCTGCAGTTTACTTTCTCTCTGCATATTCTCTCTTCTTTTTTCTAGATATTTTCTCTCTAGTTTACAACACGTTATCAGCACGATTGTTCTACTTTCAAAGTTAGTGAGAACTATTGGTAAGGATCAAGTTCTTTATTCAAGATTTCAATTTCATTTAGTTGAAATCATTCATATGCTATAAAGCTTCGTATATATTCATATATATACATAGCTTCATAGAATTCATTATTATGCTTTAAGGTTTCGTACATATACATATATATACATAGCTTTATAGAGTATACATTTGTTTATTAAATAAATTGATTGTTAGATGATTTATATTATATACGTATATCTATGGAGTTAAATGAATCAATGATCTGCATGTCATATGCATATAAACTTATATGTTGACTTCTTGTTGAATTCATTGTTTGTTAATAATGTTTATTATAATACATCTAGAATTATGTTTGATATACGTAATTCATCCTTTGTTAATTATTTATGAAGTTTCAATTATGTTTTACATATTGATTGCCAATTGAAATTCGTAATGGTGATTTATTTGATATGTTGGCCGTATGTAATGTTCATTATCATAGATTTAAAAATTTGCTATGAGTTTATTTTCATTTCTAATTGCCAAGCTTCAGTAATGGATCTGCCGCACATGTTTATATTTTGTTAAGTGCAATTGTTAGTATTGTTTGATATATGCATCATGATCGACTATACTAATGAAAATATAAAATGGATCTTTTAAAACAGATCTGATGTTTGACTAAGGATGAGGTTTTTCAATTTACTATTATTCTATTATTAAAGTTTCATTTGTGAATCATTTTCGATTGATAATTTCATATTGCAATTCTATATTTGATTTGCATATCTTATATCTTGATGATATGATAATCATTGTTTCTTGAAGAAACATGGATTGTGGATCTTTAATAATCCTAAAGATTATTATTGTATTTTATTGTTGTTGAACCATTTAATTAATTTTATCGTTGGTTCAATTTATATTTTTGCTCCCGAAGTAGCACAACTAATATCCTTAAAGAATATTTCATGCTCTTAAGGAGCAATTCATAAACATAAATTATTAATTTGATTGTTGCTCCTAAAGTAGCACAATTGATATTCCTGAAGAATATCAAATACTCCTGATGAGTAATTCATATTTTGGATAATATAGTATAATTATCCATAAAGAAATGCACAAATGATTGTGCATCAATCATTCATCATAATGATTATGATTTGGGTCTCAAATTTTGAGATATATATTTACTCGTGTGATGCAAGTGAAATGATGGTTATAGAATTTCCAACTATTTGTGCCCAGAAAGCATAAATATTAATTTTTCTTTGTCATTGCTCATGTAAAAGCCGACAAATTAATATCTTGTTGGAAGATATTATTGATTTATGGAAATCTTTGAAATCATCTATTATGATCATCAAATGATTATATTTCTCCCTCAAGTTTGATTGACTTGCATTTTCAGTAATTGTACTCCAGCTGCAGTACAAAGCTTAAATAAAGTTTTTTTTTTTTTTTTTTTGAAATGTCATAATGCAAGTTCAATTTATTATTCAAGTAGTGCCTGAAACACATGATACATCGTTTATGACGATAATATGATTGAGAAGAGATCAAGAAAAATACTAATTCATACAATATGGTGTGTGAGATTGTTCACAGAAATGCAAATGGTATATTGCGATTTTTGTTTAGCCGATAGTGCTACTACACACACCATTCTCAAAAATGAAAAATATTTTCTAAAGTTAACATTAGTTGTGGATAATGTTAACACTATATCATGTGCATCAAATATCATTGAAGGCTCCGGAAGAGCTTGTATCATTTACCAAATGATGCTAAATTAACTATAGAATACGCCCTTTACTCTAGCAAGTTCAGAAGAAACTTACTAAGTTTTAAGGGTATTTGTTTCAATGGATACTACATTGAGACAACAACAGAAGGTAGCAATGAGTATTTTTGCATAGCATAAATTCTTTTGTATTGCCAGAAGCAAACAAAAGAAAAATTATAAACATTGCCTTATGGAATGTATTATACATTCATAAAATCGATTGAGATAAACCTTGTCATGAACTCAAAGTTTGATGACACAAAAGCTTTAAGCGTTGGCATGATAGATTGGGACATTCAAGAGCAACTATAATGCGCCGAATAATCAATAGCACATGTGGGCATATAAAGAACCAGAAGATTCTTTAACGAATGAATTCTCATGTGATGCTTGTGCGCAAGGCAAGTTAGTCATTAGACCTTATTATACAAAGGTCAATATTGAATCTCCATTTTTTTTGGAAAGTTTTCAAGGAGATATTTGTGGACCTATATACATCCACCATGTGGACCATTTCAATACTTCATTGTATTGATTGATGCTTCTTTTAGATGATCACATGTATATATGCTTGCTTTCCAGTAGAAATACAGCATTTGTTAGACTATTTGCTCAAATAATAAAATTAAGAGCTCAATTTCCAGACAATTCAATCAAGAGAATTCGTCTTGATAATGCTAGTGAGTTTCAGTCTCAAATGGAATTGAGATTGAACATTATGTTGCTCATATCCATACTCGAAATGGTTTAGTAGAGTCCTTTATTAAACGACTTCAACTTATTGCTAGTCTATTGCTTATGAAGTCAAAACTCTCAACTTTTGTTTGGGTTCATGCCATATTGCATGTTGCAACATTAGTTCGTCTTAAGAACTTTTGGTTGTACAGTTCAAATCCCAATCGCACCCCCACAACGTACCAAAATGGGTCCCCAACGAAGGCTTGGGATATATGTTGGATTTGATTTGCCTTCGATTATAAGGTACCTTGAACCTCTAACGGACGATTTATTTACTGCACAATTTGCAGATTGTCATTTTGAAGAAATGACATTTCCAACATTAAGTAAAACACACAATGTTAATTTGCTTGAAGCAAATTTAAAAGCATGAATTGATGTGTTATATTTCATAATCCAAAATTATTTTAAGGCATTAGGGGGAGATATAAATGAAAAGAATGTCGTCAAATTTATGTTGGATTATATACAAGCACAATATATGATGAACTGAAAATTCATAAAATTATTGACTGTCAATGGAGTGATAAAGCATATAATGTTTATATGCTGCACCATAAATAATTAAAGTCATGATGGACTTTGAAATACACATTATGCTCTCAACGCAAGAAGCGTGAGAAATATTTTGGTGCTAAAATAAATATCCGCAGAATACAAATTCAATAAATAAATTATATCACTCCATAAACCTCCCGAAGAGGATCGTCCTGAAGACGAGAATCCCAGTACGATTGCACGTGCTTTAATATTATAATACTGTGATTACGGAACGAACACATCGATTATATTATGAGAAATAATATAGATCTGAGTTCTATATGTGTTGATAATGTCATGTATCTTGTAAGTACATGAGAAATATGTGATAGAAATATCAAGTTGTCGACAACACTTCTTGCCTCAATTATAAATGATGATTTGGATCCAAAAGTTAAGTGTGCTCAAAGCACATTGACAAAAGAAATTGAGGCAGAGTTTTACTCGCTAATAAGACTGAAAGTCTTGTTTGCAGTTAATACACTAGAAAATGTTGTCCCAGTTGGACACAAAAGATCAT
This sequence comes from Mentha longifolia, assembly GCA_001642375.2. NCBI lineage: Eukaryota > Viridiplantae > Streptophyta > Magnoliopsida > Lamiales > Lamiaceae > Mentha > Mentha longifolia. Next base: position 27,275,430 of record CM038118.1, on the reverse strand, counting down.
TTCTAAGGAAGAGAAATGACATTTAATACAATGGTGTAAAAAAAATCGAGAAGCTCAAGAGTTTTAATAGAGACTCTAAAGTAAATTGGATTCTCATGTTATGGCATTGCGTTCCGATATTACATATATGGCAGTAATTGTGAATATAGATATTCAGTTAATAAACGTCATGACCACAATTGTGTATATGTCATTGAACGTGAATATCTATAGATATAAGTCCCTATTGGACTTAGACTTCCTTATAAGAAGGAAAACAAACTCATAACGTGTATTATATTAAGTCAATTCTTCCAGAAGTAAGAATATGTGAATCATGATAAAATGCTTTGGCGTGTTTATCAAAAGTCTTTGAATGATTGTAATCATTCCTATATATGTTGATTAATTATACACGTAAAGAGCTTGAGATTAACTCATTACTTGAGATGAATCTAAGTAATTTGTCGGCATGCAAACCGAACATCTTTATACCGGTCTGTATATTTGAAGAAAATCCTTTAAAGATTTTCATATTTACTAGTATCCCAATGATTGTCTCATTATTTTGAGTTGATAAGATAACAAAGAAAGAAAGTATGAACCACAAGTTTATTACTTTTAGTACCGGAAGTACTACACTATTAGGCCTGATACATTCAAATTAATTTGCTATAGCAAGATTTAAAATTTCTCCCATAAGGATATGAATTCTTTGTTATCTTCAAGGTATGAGAAATCTTGATCTATATTATGAGAAATTGAGATTGACATTGGTGTGTACTTAGATGCAAAGTATTTTGCACCTCAATATTATAAATCTCAAACTGGTTAATGATTTGAAAGTTTCTCCCACTATCCTCTATAAGGACAATGTATTGATTGTATTGCACTAACACGTTCCAGAAGAACGGTGAAATTTGATAATTTAGTGATAATTTTATAGAGTTATTCACTAAACTCCTCCAAAATCTCTGCAAGATCAATATCTTCAATGATATTTGAATATGTTGCAAGATTGTTATCTTGAGGGGAGTGACAAGTTTAAATGATCTTGAACATTTGGTCATGTGAGCCAAATGAATAGTCCAGAAGACTAGGCCTGGTTGTACTCTTTTTCCCTTACTAAGTTTTTTCCCATTGAGTTTTCTTAGGTAAGGTTTTTAATGAGGCAACTAGTGCAATACATGAGTGAGTGTTTGCCATGTACTCTTTTCCTCTACTAGATTTTTTCCCATAGGATTTTTCTAGAGAGGTTTTTAACGAGGCATGGACATCACAACAATACTGTCCAAGGGAGAATATTATAAATGATGATATTGAGTAGATATTATTTTGTAACTTTGCATATATAAAGTGGCAGGACAGAGCACTATTTCTCCCAAAATTTTGCTACAAAGCATGAACTTCAAGAAGAGTGGCGATATCAATCTTCGACGTAGTGTTGAAGTGACAATCTGACGGACTTATTCACAAAGGTATTACCAACTTCAACGCTCAGACAGTTGGTACAGAAGATTGAAATGCGCTGGCTCAAAGATCTACTATGCTTAATTTCAGGGGGAGCTAGCAGATGTACTCTTTTTCCTTCGATCAGGTTTTGTCCCAATGGGTTTTCCTAGCAAGGTTTTAATGAGGCATCATATTTTTTTAGGGATGAGGGGGAGTGTTGTAAATATATCTAAAAGATATATTTTATATCTAAAAGATATACTCCATATATAGTTGATAGTCATCCCTAACTCTAACCCTAGCTCCTTGTACCATTATAAATAGAGGCATTCAGTCCTCATAATAATATATCCTGAAACATTCCTGCAGTTTACTTTCTCTCAGCATATTCTCTCTTCTTTTCTCTAGATATTTTCTCTCTAGTTTACAACAATCCACTTATTATTTACACTAACTCTCCATGTATTTCAATATAAGTTAAACTAGTGTAGTGCCCGTCGAAATTCGACGGGTCCAATTTTTCGTAAAATTAAAAAATATATTTAATTATTTGTTTCAAAATAATAATACTTTAAAAATTCATTTTAAAAAAATATTTTCAATTCTAAATATTTTTAAAATTTTAATAAGGGAGCATTTTTCTCTTTTAATTTTTTCTTTTTCTAGTGTAGTGCCCGTCTAAATTCGACGGGTCCAATTTTTTAGTAAAAATTAAAAAATATATTTAATTATTTGTTTCAAAATGATAGTACTTTCCATTTTAAAAAAATATTTTCAATTCTATATGTTTTTAAAAGGTTAATAAGGGAGCATCTTTCTCGTTTAATTTTCTATTTTTCTAGTGTAGCGCCCGTCGAAATTTGACGGAATAACTTACAATTTTTAAGTAAAATATATAATAATATAAATATTTATTTTTACATAATAGTATTGCGGTAATTTATAAGGGGAAAAATGTGAGCATTTATTTTAAAAAAAATACGATGATAAAAAAAATAGGTTAAAAGGAGAGATGATATTTTCTCATGTGGCTATATTCTTTTTTTGAATATGAAGTTATTCATTGTTCTATGTAATTCAAGAATGGATAAACAGGTGTAACATAACTTTCCTCGAATTGTTAGAAAAATAGGTCAATTAGGTGTAATATTTCTTTGGTCTGCTCATTTTAAATGTCAAGTTATTTATTATTTTTTTAACTTTTTTTTACAAGGGGTTATCCTATCGATTCTCTTAAAAAAAACCCAATATGATTAACTTGCATAAAACACCAATAAATCAATTGGGAGAGTTATAAGTCCAAACAATCGGAATACAAAAATAGAAAAATACAAAGATTCAAGAATAGCTCAAGATAGATAAATAATATTTTTGAAGTTACTCGTTTACATTAACCAAAAAAATTAGGTCAGAAAAATATGTCATTTCTCGAGTAGTTCAATTTAATTGCATAAAAGTAGAACTTATTTTTTTAGAACCTATTTTTTTAAAGTTATACTTGATTTAAATGTCATGCCTCCTGTTGATTAACAAAATAAAAAAAAAAGACCAAGAAATATAATATTTCTGAAGTCGCTCGCTGTTTGCATAAACAAAAAAAAATAGATCAGGAAAATATATAATTTCTCGAGTAAGTTTAATTCAATTGAAATGTTAAGCCGCCCATAAGTCATTTCTCAAGTAGTTTAATTTAATTGCAAATAAGTAGAACTTATATTTTTTTTAAGTTATACTCGATTTAAATGTCATTCCTCTCGTTAATTATCGAAATACAAAAATAGGCCAAGAGATATAATATTTCTGAAGTCACTCGTTTGCATAAACAAAAAATAACTACAAGTGATTTCTATTTTTCGATATAAGTATTATAAGTATGAGGATAAAATAAATAACTAGTTATTATATTTCAGTCACTCATTTGCATATTTATCAGGAAAATATGTAATTTCTAGAGAAATTTAATTGAATTTAAATATTAAGTCGCTCGTTGTTCAATATAATTGAAAATACTTCAAGGAGATTTTCCAAGTAGTTGTGCTCATTTTGATTCTCAATTTGCCCGTTGCTTGGGTGATTGTTGTAGAAGATAGAGAAAGTGTATGAGGTTAAGGAGAGTTGTCATTTCTTAAGTAGTAGTATTAGTTTTGAGTGTGAAATTATTTGTTTTATTATTTTTATTTATTGTAATATAGAAAGGGGCAACCATCAAAATAGCCACTTTGATATTGTAAAGATAAATAATAGTCACTTATATAAAAAAGATAAAAAAAATAGTCATTCTTACCATTATACCCCGCTTTTTTCATATAAATCAGTCAAAATATGAATTCACGAATTTGAACTCGTGAATTCGTGAATTAACTCTAAAAAAATAGGCAATTCACGAATTGAATTTGTGATTTTACTCACATAAAATTACGAATTCACGAATTTTAATTCGTGAAAAGGGGGCAATTCGTGAATTACGAATTTGTGAATTATGCAGATTTCAACCATAATTCGTGAATTTTGGGAATTTGTTTCTATATTGAATTGTGCAAGTTTGAAAGATTAATTAATGTACATAAATTTTGCGGGTTGCCGTGAATTTGAGAATACAAATTCAACCCAAAGGATTTCGAACTGAATTCGTGTATTCAAGAATTGGTCGAGATATGTGGACTCATGAATTAAGAACAACAACGACCTTGCAAATAACTCTTCAGAATGTGGTGTACAATCATCACACAATTGGAAGAAAAAAAGAGAGGAAAAACACTACGGAGAAAATAAACAGAAATTAAAGAAGAGCATAGGCAGATTTTTTCCGTACTTTATACTCATGTTTTTGAAATTTCTTCTCGTAATTTTGGAGGAGTAGTAGAGAGTAGCGTTGGCCGAAACGGAGGAGATAATAATCAATCGTGAAGGCGCCGGGACGGTGGAGATGGCTGGAGAAACTTCACCGGGAAAAAATACAAACTAATCTCATTCGTGAATTCGTGCTCGTGATTTAGAGGAGAGAGGACGATCGGCCGCGACGGATGGGATGACGGCAGCGGATGGCTGGATCTAGCAGGTTGTGGAGAGATTGCTGATTTGCAATCGCAGAAATTGGGTAGATCTACCATAGTTGCATAAATGGGGGAGATCAGAGAGAATGGGGCGAATCTGGGGGAAGATGCGAGTGAATTGAGAATTATGTTTATTAAGGGTAATTAAGTACTTTAACACAAAATGTGGCTATTTTTTTATCTTTTTTATTCTAGTGGCTAGTATTTATTTCTTTAATACCAAAGTGGCTATTTTCACCTATTTCCCCATATAGAAAAGTAGGTGAAAGAGGAATTTCAAATGTCAATCTACTCTACAATAGAAAAAAAAATAAAAAAAAATAAAAAATAAAAATACATATATACGTGAGTTATCCATAAATATTATCCATAAATGGATTGATATTTATGGACAACTGATATACGGACAACTAACATAAAATACATATAACTCAATTAGGAAAGTTATGAGTCAAAACAATCAAATCAAAACAATGCACATGAATCTCGAGCATCGAAAAACTGCAGCAATGGATTCAATAAGCTGAGGTTGTATGTGATTCTTTTGCCAAATTTATCTTATTCTTGTTGGATTTCAAAATAAGTAAAACTTAAATTTTTTTTGGAAAGTTCTAATGGATTTAAATGTCAAGCTATCCGTAGATAATTAAAATACAAAAATATATCAAGTGATATAGTATTTTTGAAGTCGTCCATTGTTCACATTAACAAAAAATTAGAAATGAATTTGACACCGTACAAACTTGAGATATAACATCTAATTTAAATTTTTATAAGTTTTCTTATTATTTTTAAAAACTCATTATTAATATAATTGAAAAATAAGTTAATTTATTATTTCAATCATTTTTAATTCATCATAAATCGAAAAATTAATTGCTTTAACTATATTATAAAGCATTTGTTTCTACCTGAGCATGTAACATATAGTTAAGTCTTATTTGAATTTATTATTATTTTATACGTCAATATTTGGTGTTAGATTTTGATAGAAATAAAGCTATTTTTTGTGTTTTTATTTCATGACTAGGATACATTCAATTTGTTTAGTTTAACTTTTAATTTGCATCAAATGATGTTGGATATGTTAGAATAACAAAATAATAATCTAAATCGACATATGGGCCTCCATTCATTTTCAACTTTTGTCGATATATATGGGTTCCCAATATATATCAAATTTAGATTGGAGAATAGTAATTTTGATTACGTGGGTTTTTTTTTAATAGTTAAAGATATACATCAAAATTAAAGCTACATATATTATATTAATTAGATTAAAATATTGATTAATTAGACAAAATTATGAGAATTTAGGAAAATATTCAAGAAAAATCGTGGTTGATCGACCTTTATTTTGCTATTATATATATACTAGTTAGTGTCCGTCGAAATTCGACGGGGCTCACTTCTCATGGAAAATAATAATAAAATTATTTATTTCGAGAGTATAGTTTGTTAGGATCCATTCGAAAAAAATAAAATTAAACTGAATTAGAAAAAAATGAGGTGTGACATTTCTCGATTAGTTTTACTCGTTTTGAATGTCAAGTAGCCCGTTGATCATTGTAATAAAAAATAGATTAGGTGATGTCCTGTTTTTCGTATAGTTGTACTTATTTTGAATGTTAAGCCGTCAAGTATATATAAGTTAAAATTATTAATTTAAAAGCTTGCATATTGTCGATTGCTATGAATTAAAATTTATAATTAATTAAAGATATATATTATTATGAAATAATTAAATATATATGTGTAAATATATAATTAAAAAATACATATTAATTAGATTAGTGATGAATCTTGCTTTTCAAGGATAATTTATGCACGAGAACAAGGAATTAACAGACACGAAAGTAAAGGACACAAGGGATTTACGTGGTTCGATCTATTGTGATAGATCTACGTCCACGGAGCGAAAGTGTGTATGGATTTTATTGAGAGTATGCGTGTAGCTTGTACAAAGATTCTTCCTCCCTCTCCATCTATTATAAACCCCTATTTATAGGTATTTACATGTGAAATTCGACTAGGATTACAAGTCTTTTCCTATTAGGACTCTTTGGCTTGATCTCCTCCTTCATTGGATAAACACCGAACTTCTATATCTCTTGGAGCTTGAGTTGTAGTCGATGTAGGAGTCGCCTTGGTATAGTAGTCTCTTTGAAGTGGGTTAGAGGCCGAGCTGCGTTGGCCTAGCTTAACTGTCAGGGCCCAACTATATTGGGCCCGATGATTGGGCCTAGCAGGTGGGCCATATCCTATCAATTAGAGAATTGATTAATTCGATAAAATTATGAGAATTTAGCAAAATAATCAAGAAAATTCAAGATTGATTGAAATATATATTATCCGATAATAGAAGTATTTATTTTAATATTATAGTATTGTTAGGATCCATTGGAATAAATTGAATTAGGATTTTTTTTTTTTTAATTTCTCAATTAGTTTTACTTGTGTTGAATGTCAAGTAGTTCGTTTATCATAACAGAAAATAAATTAGGTGAGTTCCTGTTTCTCGTGTAGTTATACTTATTTTGAATGTTAAGCTGTCAATTATACATTGGTAACATTTTTCAAGTAGTATTTTCATATCAAGTTTTCTATTGGTCGAAAAAAAAATAGGTTAATGAGAGGTAAGATTTTTTTTCCGCATGGTTATAAAGTAAAGCCGCCCGTCATTCGATATAATTGAAGGATATAATTATAAAGTAGTTTGTTTTTTTTATGAGTATAACTAAATGTTTCAATTTTTAAGTAAAAAATAAAAAATCAATGTTATTATCCATTTCAAAATGTAAGTTTTGCTGCAATTCATATAAAATTTGTTAACATTGAATTTTATTATTAAAAATAAGTTAGAAAGATGTGATAACATCTATCGGTGTGTTCGCGCCCGTCGAAACCCGACGGGATTATTTTATGTAATATTTATATAAGTATATATAATATTAAAAAATGATATTTTTATTATTACAAAATGTAGAGTTTCGACAATTTTTATTAGAAAAATATTATGGCTGAATTATATTTAAAATATATATATAAGTCAATACTTCTCATTTAGTTTCAATAGCTTTGAATGTTTCATTATTCACAATAATAGAAAAAAAATCATTTTTTTTGTTAATGCACCCGTGGTATATGTAATAGTTTAATGATGTATATTTTTTTTGACAATAATTACTTTATATTATAATTTTAAGTAAAATTCAATATATTAAGTTATTTTAAAATGATGGTATTGTACCAATATATTAGGGGGAAAAAAAAGCAGTATCAGATCATACTCCATTTGACAAAATAAGTCAATGCTAACTACAAGAAAAACTGTGTCTAGTGACAATAGTGTTGTCACTGTACGTCCTGTCACTATGCTGTATAGAAAATTCAAGTCACCCGTTGTTCACCTCTATAATAGAAAATTTGTCAATCAGGTTATTTTCAGTTTTTCACATACATTTTGAAGTCACCCGTTGTTTACTACTCGTATAATAAATTATAAAAAAAAAAATACCAATCAGTGTATCATTTCTAATGTAAATGTATTTATCAACTTTTACAATATCAAACCGCTCATTATACACATTTTGACTAAATGAGATAATCAATTATTTATTAACTATTATTGCAAACGAATTATAAGATTTAGTTAAAATCTTATGATTTAAATACAGTTAAAAACAAACGAATTACACATAAATTAACAACTTTGTTACTTAGGATTGATTTTAGCTTAAATTATTCGATACAATTAATAATAAAGAAAAAAGGAAAAAAAAACAAACGAATTATACATAAATTAAGAACTTTGTTATTTAGGATTAGTTTTAGTTTAAATTATTAAAATTAATTTAATAGATAAACCCGACACAATTAATAATAAAGAAGAAAGGAATAGGAAAAAAACGAATTATATTAATTAACAACTTTACTATTTAGGATTGGTTAGAATCTAATTTTAATCGATTGCGATTAAAGATACATATCTACTCATAAATAATTATTGTTTTTGAGTATAATCCACATAAGATTAGAATACGTAATAGTATACAAAGACGGCTTCTAATAATTTATTGCTGATTTTTATTTTTATTTTGATTAATTAATTTTAATCTTAACTCTTGATGATTGTAGTAGTAGTCAACATTTATTATTATATTGCAATTGTTTTTTTTTTTTATAAATATTTTTCAACGGAAAAACAATTGTTCATACAAAATTAACAAAAAAGGGTGAAAATCTATCTACATTAATATTGAAGTTCCCGTGGTATATATAATATGAAATTAAATTGATAAACAACTATATAAGTTATAATATTTTGAATTATTTATATTTCATATATTGATATACGATTATTTTGATCCATTATGAAGTGGATGATGTATATCTATCAACTAAATAGATTTGTTTAAATAATTAAAAAATAAATGAAAAAAATAATTATATGCATGAAGATTGAATAATGTTACATGAAAGACGTATTTATGAGTAGATATGTATAAATATGGAGATCTATTATAATATGGTATGTATATAAATATATTAATTGAATTAATAATTAATAGGCAAAATTATGAGAATTTAACAAAATAATCAAGAAAAATCGTGGTTGATCGACCTTTATTTTGCTATTATATATATATATATATATATATATATTATAAAATTTTGAATTATCATAATTTTCTTATGGGACACACTTGGGTCAGCTAGAGGCACCGTGCGGCCGGCTAAAACACTGACACTTTTATTCGTGTAGATTAGCACTTTTCTGTATAAAGATTGACACTTTTAAAAATTGACATTTTATTCGTAAAATAATTATGTTAAAGATTGACACTTTTATTCGTATAGATTAGCACTTTTCTGTATAAAGATTGACACTTTGACCCGGCTACACTATGTGGCCGACCTCACCCAAGTTTTTGTCTTTTCTTATTTGTTTACCGACTTTTACAATTTTTATATAAAATTAAAGCTATCAAAATAGTATTTTACTCCATCCGTCCACCATTTTTCGGACTTCTTTTTTTAGGGCACGCGTTTCACGCATCTTGATGATGAGTTTTAAAATAAATTTTTGAAGTATTTCATTGTCCAAGAAATGGTAGAGAATACACTTTATCTTTAAATAAGATCAATCATCAATATGTTTTTATGAATCTATAATGTTTACTTTGAAAAGAATAAAATATGCATTAAAATATTAAACAACACACTTTATCTTTAAATAAGATGTCCTTAAATATCGTATCGAAAACATTTGAGACTAATAGTATAGAGAGTAATATTTACTTATTGAAGTTAGTATCACTAGTATTAATACCTTAGAGCTATCAAACACTCGGACGGTCGGACTGTGCTAGGTTGGGTGGGCCAACATTCTATATGAGTGAAATCACAATCCAAACCTTACCTCGCCAACAATTTAAGAGTAAATTTGATCAGGCTAGTTCGAGCCTAACAACTTTTCAGTGTTTCTAGTTTAGTCAGACTGGCTAAAAATTCCACCAGACCTCTAATTTTAAAACACAAATCTATCCAAATTACGGACGGGCATAAATTACCTATTGGACTGGACCGTTTCATGCCAAATTTGGTAGATCTACTTAATGTGTCTATTGTTAATGTCTCATTGCTAAGTTGGTAGGTTTTTTTTAAATACAGTATGGTTTAAATATTTTAAATAAAATTTAAGTTTAAAGGAGTATATATTTATGCTAAAATTCTAATGTGTGGCATTGCCACGTCTTTCTAAAAAGATTAGAGAAACGCTTATATCTGAAAAAGAAGGAACGCTTGAAAATTTGAAATTATAAAGAAGATCACATATATAATTTGGCGTAACTGGGATAGAGAGCTAGATTATGGGCCAAGTCAGCCCTAATTAATAAGCAGCCGTCGGCCCATTAGTATTATATGAGGAATCACTGTTTTTCAATTCAATTATAGCCCGTGTCAACCAATATAAATAGATATAATAGCTCCAATATTATGTGCCATGCGATTTTCAATTTATAAATATTAGCGTCGCGGGAAAAAATCAGATAGACCGGCCAAAAGAACTGGAAGTAGGGATGGCAATGGGTCGGATCTGGGCCGGATCTTGTTTAGTCCAGATCCAGATCCGGAATTTTAACTCGAGGTCCAAATCCGGCCTAGATTCATCGGGTCTAAAAAAATAGAATACAAATCCAGATCCATCGCATTTAGCGGATCTCGGGTCTAGACCCGTATCCGTAGTTATCACCTAAAAAATACCATAGAAAAAGAATCGAAAAAAGAATAAAAAATTCAACCACAAATGAATTGATTTGCACCAAAATAAATAATTTTTCGTACACTAACTGTCAAGAATTTTCCACACCAGTAATCTACTTGCTAATAGAGAATGTCATTCACTTAAACATATCCGAAAAAAATATGAAACATATCCATATTTTAGGCATTGAACTTTCAGATTAAAAATAGATTTATTAGGGTTTGAGATTTAAATAGAATAACTAAGTAAATATAGATATTTATTAGTAGAATATTATAAAATAATATATATTATAAATTATCCGGGTCCTTGGGCCGGATCTGGATCTCAAAAATAAAATTCCAGATCCAGATCCGGAAATTAAGAGTGAAGTCCGGATCCGACCCGGATCCATCGGGTCCAAAATTTTAGCACTCCAGATCCTAAAAAATGGATTTGGACTCCCGGATCTGGACCGGGTCCAGGATCCACTGCCATCCCTAACTGGAAGTGGAACCGAATCGAAATCGGCAGCTAAGATTGTGATTTGGAACTGACGGTTCAGTTAAGATTCTGTTTTTTTGGAACAATGAACCGACCATTCTGGTTCCAATCTGGCCGAATCGTTTTTTTTTTCAAATGTCATTTATATTTGATTTTTGGATTTTTAAACATGCTAAATATTAAAACTATTAATTATATTTGATTTTATATTTGATTTTTGGATTTTTAAACATCATGCTAAATATTGTTGATGTTTAAAACTATTAATTAAGAGATAAATAATAATATTAAAAATGATTTTGGACTTTCAAAATAATCGAGGCTAATTCACAAAAGACCTCATACTAATGCAGAAACGCTCTCATACTCACGATGGGCATACTTAATGTGCCCACGCCTATGTGGCAGTGCCACGTCGCTAAATCTTTTCATTTTTTTAGTAGGGTTTAGTTTTTTTTAGTAAAGTTTAGTTTTTATGGTATACATTTAAATTAATTTCATTATTTAAAACATTGTCACGTCATCCGTGAGAATATTAAGTATGCACACGGTGAACATTGGATCGTTACTCATATACGGAAGCCATTCCTTATAAATCCATAAATTAAGTTGCCGATCGAGATGATAAATTCCATAAATTAAGGAAGTGTCCGTTACAAATCTTTGTTAGTTGAATATAACTAAATATAGTTAACACATTTTTATATGATCTCCCTCCTATATATATATATATGCATATATATATAGAGAGAGAATGAGTGAGTGAGAGAGTTTGTATATATATATGGTACAAACAAACAAGTCCACCCTAATACAGTAAAATCTCTCTATAGTCATATCTTTGGGACCACAAAAAAATATTCCTAAATGGGGGTTATTCCTAAATAGAGTTATAAGGTTTTTTTTTTTAAATGCATGTATATTATATAATGGTATAATTAGTAGATACATGTACATGTAATGTGTTGAACTTAATTGAACTAATTTACTCACATAATATGAAAAGACAATACTCAAGAGTTGGAAATGTTTTAGGTTCAACAAGAAGGTGGTCATGTGGACGAGCTAATGCGCACACGCAAGTTGAAGGATAATGTTACAACACAAAAGATTAAATCATTATCACTGTAGTGGGCAAAATCCGTCTAACCAGCCCAAACCTAATTGTCCATAAGTAATCAGTAGTCGGTAGCTGGCCCAAGCCGAACGACCTACTTAATCGGCCCATCAAAAGGTAGCAAGCCAAAATTCCCATCTATCGGGCTATCTAGATGGATATCCGGCTAGGGGTCCATTCAGTAAGTCAAATGAGCTCAAGCCGAACTAACTGGCCGAAACAGTTGGAACGGGCCGATCGGGAGAAGATCTCCCACGATCTCAACAAACCGATAAGGACTCCGGTTTAACGGGAAAACCCTAGACGACCCGGCTGTCCTATATATTCCGCCTGCTAGTCAAGCAGACGGAGACGTTCCAATTACTGGCAATCACCCTCTAGCAATCGGCTCTCCAACGTTCTGACTACTAGCATTCTCACTCTGGTAGTCGGATCTTCCACCTTCCGTCTACAAGCATATTCACTCTAGTAATCGGCTCATCCGCCCTCCGAACACTCCACGCTCTCTCCTAGTAGGCGGCAAGCGGATCTCATCAGACGGACTCCCGTCACCATTCCCTCATCATCTGCACTCTCCGCCAATCCGCCTCCGACTAGAACTTCTACTATTCATTATTTATCTTTTTTTGTCTATTTACATTTATCATTCCACCTACTTATTCTGATCACTGACTTGAGCGTCGGAGGTCCTTCGGCTGACACCCCCTCCGGTGTTCCTCGAAGGGCTCTTACGTGTGTTACTTGTGTTGACAGGTTGCTAGTGCCCGTTCCGTCTACCGGACGAACCTGTCGAGCCGGTCACAATCAACCTTGAACAAATATTTTAAATCAACTTAAATCTATTGTAAAATTATATATATTATTATGATTTATTCCTAAATGGAGGTATATTTCTTTATGTTGGGACTTGAAAAAATATGAATTATGACAATATGGAGTTTATTCCAAATTATAACTGGTCCCAAGTTGAGACCATGAATTTTTATTCCTAAAGAGAGTTTATTCCTTAATAAAGTATTCTTTTTGAGAGGTTTTACTGTATACTGTTTGGTTCAAAGCACAATACCCTATATACATATAAGGCAGGAGCTCGATATGAATAATAATGCAGATTTGTGGGATTACATATCTCACCGTCTAAGTGATAAGCAATATAAGCCATAATTATATACAATCTTAATTAATTTTTTCCGTGATTTCACTCTGCTGCAACACTCTGCTGCAATGATGTATAAATATTGCGAACAATTTAATACGTCTGTCAATATTTAAACCATTCGATCCTATTTATATCAATAGGTCATACTTTTAACCAAACAGCCCCTAAATATATCTATATTGACTATATAAAATCGCTTAGTTTGCTTTCACCCATAGCGACAAAAGAATGTGAACAATAATAATCCCATCTACAGTGAACCGGCGGCGGCTGCTGATTTATATAATCTCTGAATTACTTAAAAATATTAATTAAAATAAAACAAAAATTTGAATAAAATGCAATATTGAACTAGTTAGGTTGCATTTTTAATTTACAGGTCTCACCTAGAGCACTAATTAAATTGTTTGGTGGCGATCTTAATTATTGCACAAACATTTGTAACAAGGGTCAAATTCTTTACCTAGCTATTTTTTTAATTAAGTGAATTAATTAAAATAAGCATAATATATTGTCATAGGGTGAATAATATAAATGTTCCACTGCTCACCGTAAGCACACTTAATATGTCTACTGTTAGTGTGGCAATGCAACGTGGGCAATTTTTCTAAAGGGTTTAATTTTCTTTAAAATAGGATTTAGTTTTTTTATAGTAGAATTTAACTTGTTTTGGTAAGAATTTACCAGCTTCTATATTTATATCATTACAACGCCATCCGTACGTACATTAAGCATGCCAACGAGCATTGGAGCATTACTCGGGTGAATAATTAATAAAAATACTATTTTAATCTGATGTGCAATTTACCAATTATTCCAAAAAAATCTCAAACCTTTCACTTGAAGGAAAAGATTCGGATTATCTGTGTACCTAGATTTCCCCTATAAGTTTGTTTGATTACATTATTGTTAATTGACTGAATTTAAACAATCTCTCCAATATATTGTATGGATTAAATGCAAATGACAGTGATATCCACTGAATTAATTAATAATTATGTCCAATCACCTTCCAAATCTATATTTTCATCCACTCCTTTACACTTTTAATTCTCATACCTTTAATCTCCTTAATTAATTAGATTTAGTCGGTGAGGAACAATTTCCTTTCCTTGATCCGAACATAATGCAGTTTTTTTTGCTTTAATTTTATATACTTAATTTAAATTATATACATCATTAAAAAAAGTAAAAAACACACATGTATGTGTAAGAATACATAAATAAAAAGTATTACTGGGCATTTAATTACCGTATATGCTTGAATATAATTATTAACTAACAATAAATTGATTATTGTCTGATTTAGCATTAATTTCTTTCTTTCCTCACTTTTTTTTTTGGAGAAGCCGGCTCTTTCTTTTTTTTTTCTTTTTTTTCCTCACTTTGAAAGGACAGTAAACTCCAAAATAATCTAATACGTTGAGCTCGATGCAGTATAAATATATAAATTAAAATTCCTAATTACCACAAAAGATGTTGGATTAATCATTAAACTATAGCCTATAGGGATAGCTTTTAGAATATGACCGTACTATTCACGTGCAAATTATGTATCCCACTAGCCCTTAAATAAACAAATTTATTCTATAAAATAAAACTAATACTATATTAGACCATATATAGTGGATTCCTAGATCTTGAAATCATGATGATAATATTGTTTATGAAAAAAAAAAATTAATGCCAACATTTCCTAATTAATTTTAGGACTAAGATTCTTGTGTGAAGGAACCAACCACAAAAATTAACCTTAAAATAATCGAACCCTTCCCCTATATAATGAGGGCTCTCACCATTTTCATAAATCCACGGAAACTTGAGTTTTTTTTTTTTTTTTTGAAAGGGATAATGTGAGATTTTTTAAGCTAGGGAAGTATACATGGTGTGATATTGCTTCGGTTCAACACCAGATTTATGGGTTAATTAATTCTTGGCGATGAGCCGAATCAATATCACTCTTGTATGCTTTTCTGCAACAAATTATAAGCTAGGGTTTTCTTCTTAATTAATTCCCTATCATTTATCCCAGGTAATTATTTTGTTACTTTTCTTCTCAATGCAATGTGTACATATGTATAGTTTATGTATTATAAATGACTATTTGTTAATTTGTGCTCAGTTAAATGCAGTTTATTACCTTTAGCTAAACCTAGTTTTAGGTTTTTAGTTTTTACTGATCTCCGAATGCAACTTCATATAACTGCTAGCATTATATCTGAAGATTCTTGAGAGAGAGAGAGAGAGAGAGAGAGAGAGAGAGAGAGATAAATTTTTCTTGAGAGGTGTTTGTTTCATTGTTGCACCAGTGATTTTGTCATTTTGTAGAGAAGAAAAGGAGAAGCATCATGCAAAAAAATTCCAAAGGCACACAACACGTTTTATTTTATTAGGTCAAAAAGTAGTTGCTTTCTGACGGCATTTGTTTATATTTTTCCATTAAAAATACATCAACTTGCGTATTGATTGGAGATTGGAGATTGGAGACTAAGAATAATTTCTTTATTTATTGAGCATGTAAATCTAAAAATGATTTGCCCGAGGTTCAAAGTTCAAACGAATTTGTCGAAAGATTAATTTATTTCAGAAAGGGCATATTTGTTTTTTTCTTGGGTTGAAATGGTCTAAAATCATACGGCATCATATCATTTGTAGATTGGGTATATATATATATATATATATATATATATATATATATATATATATATATTTTGTGTATATTTTTATGTTTCAAATCATATTATTTTATTTAAAATACAAATTAATTAATTATTATATGTGTTTCTATGATGATGGTATATATTTGATTAATAGGTAAAACGCAAGATGCATGAAGTCTAAAAAATTCAATAAAGAATCCGATGCCATAATTTGACATTTTCCTTCTCCAATCAAGACAATTAGTAAAACTTTGTTTATTTTAATATTTCAGTACAAGTCAATTTTTCACTTTTAATTTAGATGTTTTCAAATGTTGTTTTCTGTTGGGAACCTTTTCTCTCTTTGAACTAAGTTTTGATAATGCTATTAGAAACCACACTTAGACAATAGACTTTAATTGGAACAGGCTGGTCTCCGTGTTTGGATCAGTCGAGCTTAACCCGAACAGGTTGCTATGTAAAGGTCAAGGTTGGTAGTGCAACCTTGTACCTATTTTACTCAAACCTGTCATAACGTTCCTTTATATAATCTGTCTATGTAATCTGCTCCAACCAAACTCGAAGATTTCTTGCAAAGATTACAGAAGACTGAAGACAGTTCGAGGTATAGGAAGCGTGACCTGCAAAGTCCAACCTGAGCTGTGGCTGAGGAACCTGTCCTCAACAAACGTCCATAATTGTGTCAGTGTACGGTTCTGCGCATACTGACACACACACAACGGCTCTATTACAAACGCTTCTCTATAAATACCTCAAGACATTCAAGAAAGAAAGTAGGGGAAACTCAAATTACAAGCTGAAACGCTGCAGAAATCTCAAGCCAAATATTCACACAATCAACACTCGAAATCACTAGAGCTTTCCCAAGTGTTGATCTTTGTAGATTTCTATTCTTTCTAGAATCTGTCTTACTAGAACACAATCCACACTCTCACTACCATCACTGTTGATATTCAGTGTAGTTGATAGAGTTGTATTCCAAACGGTGATAGCTTTTCACAGCTTTCCAGTTTGATTATTAGTGCTAGTTGTTTAGCATTAGTAAGATTGTATGTAAGTTTGCATGTAAAGTTAGAAGAGACACGACTCAAGATTCGTGCTAGATTCAGTCTAAAGAGAGACTTGAATTTGGACTGGAACCTCCACCAGTGTTAAAAGGAGCGAAAAATCTCAAGTTAAGGGATTACAGATTCGACGGGATCTGGCGTGGACGTAGGAGCTGTTTACTCCGAACCACGATAAAAACTCCTCGTGTTTCTCTGTTCTTGTCATCTGTTTTCACACAGTTTGCATGCTCACAACCTGCACGATTGTAACCTGTCTTGCATGTGCACTGTCTTTGAAAACTGTTTTTGAAAACTGTTAGTCACTTTCACAGTTTGCATGAACACTTATTTGAACTAAAGTTTTCTTTGAAAACTGCTTTGAAAACTGTTAGCCAACCTTTCTACCAAACTTCCGCAAGCAGGTTAGTTTTGCAAGCTCAGCAGTTCACTGTTTGAGCTGGAAAAACTAAACTGCTCTGATTAACTGAAGTGACGACTCAGTCAGATCAAATTGTTTTGAAAAGTCAAAACTGTTGGCTAATTGGTGTATTCCCCCCCCCCATACACCAATATCTATTTATCGGGACCTACAAGTGGTATCAGAGCGGTGGTTCTTTTGACCACTGCTTCTGTATACTAGAAGCTTTTTGTGCTTTAGTGTTAAATTGAACTAGATCTCTGTGTCTGCAAACTGCGCATATATAAACTGTCAATATGGAAGCTTCACTCCTCCGTGTCTGTGAAGACTTTTCTATACAGGGTTATGAAGACTGGAGTTTTCGAATAAAGATGTGCCTCCAAGCTCATCATGTGCTAATGTGGGACGTCATCGAGAATGGTCCCACACCCATCCTTGAACCCTACGAAACTGATGTATCAGGAGATAAAGCTTCTGAAGCAACGTATGTGCCAAAGATTAAAGATCCCAGAAAATACACAACTGAGGAAAGAAAGGAAGCTGGACTTGACAGCTTCGCAAAAGGATTAATCTCGAGCACAGTTAAGGGCGTCCACCTGGCCAAGATAAGAAATCTTGGAACTGCCAAGGAGATGTGGGACACCTTAAAAGCAATAAGCCTTGGATCAACAGAGATGCTGGAAAATAAGCTGTCAGTGGCATGCAGTAAATTCGAAGAATTTAAAATGCAGCCAATAGAGACCATTGACCAGCTCAAGAACAAATTCACAATGATTACCTTGGAGATCGCGGCTCTCAAGAAAGATAAATACACTCAGCGCGAACTCAATCTCAAAGTAATCCAATCTCTTCCAGCAAGCTGGCATGTGTACAGCGCCATGCACCGCGGCAAGGTCGGACATCAGCAACCTGTCAACTGAGCAACTGTTTGATCTGCTCATCGGAAATGAGTTTGAAATGATCAGATTGCACGGGTCACAACAAACATCTTCAAGCAAGAAGACTGAGCCCGAAAAGAAAGAAAAAGATGCTGCATTCAAAGCTGCATCAATTACAGAAGAAAGATCAATCCCAAAAGATCTATGCTCTAAAATGGAAAAATTGTTGAAGGACTATGCACTTATGGCTAGAAGGAATGAAAAACTTGAAAAGCGCTTCAACAAATTCCGCAAATATCACAAAGATTTCAAGAGAAATCAATCCACCTCTTCTTCCGACAAGAAAGGTGAAGGTATAACTAAACCCTCAAAATTCAATTCTTCTAACACTCCAGAGGGTGGTTGTTTTGAATGTGGCAGACCAGGTCACTACAAGTCAGACTGCCCAGATCTTTCAAAGGCCGAACGCGAAGAGCTCCGTGCAAAAAGAGACCAAAAGCTAAAGGAGCAGCGCAGTGCCATGATCGCAGCTGAGGAAGAAGCCAAAGCTGTTGCCACATTATCAGACTCAACCTCCTCCGACGAAGATGACGATGATGAATTGGATGAGGAGGAATGTCGCTTAGCCGACGAAGATTCTGAAAATGAGGAATGCTACATGGGAAAAGATCTCGATCTTTTTCAATACAAGGTTGATACCAAAATCTTATCTTCATATTCAACTAACACTGAACGTGCAGGTTTCGAACTACCTGAAATGCCAACATATGAAGAGTTCCAACAACAGCTTGATGACTACAAGAAACTCTCAGAAATGTTCGAGCAAGTAGTCATAGAAGGATCCAAGCTGGAGGGTGAAAACATGAAACTCAAGGCTGCTAAAAATGGAGACTTCACTCTCCATGATGAAGCAAGACAAAGAGAGATAGAAACTCTGAAAATTCAATTGGGTCAATCAGCTTTAAGGGAAGAAAACCTTAAAGACATGCTCACTGAAAAGGACAGTGAGATCAACAACTTGAACGACAAGCTGTCAGATCTCTCAAATGAACATGAGAAGTTGTTGCAGAAAGAGCTCAAGCTTCAACAAGTCCTAATGAGAATGAACAAAAATGGTGAAAAGCTTGAAGCCTTGCAAGCTGCCCAGAGACCTGCTCAGATAAAGTTTGGCGTCGGATTCCATGGTCAAACCAGCGGAGTCAAGGAGAAAGATAAGGTCTTGTTTGTAAAAGAAAAGGGATTGGCTGAAGGCAAAGCTCACCACTCCCTACCTGACAAGCAACTCAACTTGAAGAATCCAGCTCGACAACCTCAAGCAATCTTGGTAAAAGAGCATAGGAAGCCTGCTGTCAAGAAGCAGCAGCTAAGGCCATCAGGTGAACAGAAAAAGGTTGAGCCACCTAGAAAACTGTATATGCAACCTGCATATAAAAAGAAGAGCCAACCTGCACCGAGAAGAGTGCAAACTGCCAATAAAGAAGAAGCACAACACAAAACTGCTCGACCACAACGAAATAACTACTATGAGCAGTGGCCAAATCAAACACTCGACAATGAAGGTTACTGGTACAACCGCCTTTGGTACCAATATCCTGAGCTGTCAAGTAGGTACCATCAATCTCCACATGGAAGTGGATTTGTAAATGATCTATGCAGATGTGGTTACATGGAGCAGTGCTATCGAAATGATCTTCATCAACCTGCTCATTACCAACTGCAAACTGCATACTCAAATGGAACCTACTCAAATGTGCAACGGACCAAGCCACGAGTCAACAGGAGTTTACAAAAGAGGAAGCTTGGAAACCAAGCTGCCAAATCTCAACCTGCTAACAAAGCACCCAAATTCATATGGGTTGCTAAAACTGTCTAATTGCAGGATGGGAAAACTCAAAGGAGGAAGCGAGCAGCTCGCGGGGCGATCTGGATCATCGACAGTGGATGCACAAAGCATATGACCTGCGACAAAAGCTTGCTTACAAACTTCATTGAATGTGATGGACCTCTAGTTGCTTTTGGAGGAGACTCTAAAGGGAAAACAAGAGGCTACGGTAATCTAATTGTTGGTAAAACAACAATATCTAATGTCACCTATGTTGAAGGTTTAAATCATAATCTCGTTTCTGTAAGCCAGTTATGCTCAAACGGAAAAAGAGTAGAGTTTTCTGCTAACAAGTGTGCTATAAAGAACAAGGAAGGAGAAGAAATTCTTCTTACCGGTATTTTGCAGGATAACTTGTACATAGTACAATGGTCAGATGAAAAAGAAACCTGTCTGGTCACCAAATCTGCACCTGAAGTAAGCTGGTTATGGCACAAGAGACTGTGTCACTTGAACTTCAAAGCCATCAATAAGCTCGCTCGCAAGAAGCTCGCAGATGATCTTCCAGATCAAGTCTACTACAAAGATCATGTTTGTGAAGCCTGTCAAGCTGGAAAGCAGACCAAATCATCATTTCCAAGCATTGCAGCTCACAACACAAGTAGAATCTTGGAACTACTCCACTTGGATCTATTCGGTCCAGTGACTCCTAGAAGCATTAATGGTAAAAAGTATACTCTCGTTATTGTTGATGATTACTCACGATATACTTGGGTTATTTTCTTACATAAAAAGAAGGAGACACTAGTGGAGCTACCTGCGCTGCTCACCAAACTGTCAAAATTGAAGAACAAAAGTGTGATCTCAATCCGATCCGATCGCGGAACAGAATTTCTTAATCATATGATTGAATCATACTGCAACAAAAGTGGAATTACTCATCAAACTTCAGCAGCTCGCACACCTCAACAGAATGGTGTTGTTGAACGACGCTACAGATCACTAAAGGAAGCAGCTCGCACGATGCTGAATGAAACCAATCTTCCCAAGAAGTTCTGGGCGGAAGCAATCAACACAGCTTGCTACACTCAGAACAGATCAGTCATTCATACAAGACACGGAAAGACTCCATACGAGCTGTGGAAGGATAAGAAACCTCGATTTAAATATCTTAAATCTTTTGGCTGTGTGTGTTACATTCATAATAATGGGAAATCACAGTTGAAAACGTTTGATAGCAAAACAGATCCAAGAATATTTTTAGGATATTCAGAGATCAGCAAAGCTTTCAGAGTTTTTAACAAGAAAACTCATATTGTGGAAGTAACCCCACATGTTATTTTTGATGAATCTATTTGTGAGTACAGGGAGACCCAACCTGATGAAAGTACAGGTACAAGTCAAAATCAAACAGGCTCCAACACGCAGTTTCGAGATGAAATACTAATGTGGAGTCCAACCGACTTGGAAGAAGAAGAAGCTGAGCCTGTGCAAGATTCTAATTCACAAAATCCACCAATTCAGCAAGGGGGAATGAACCAAGGGGGAACAGAAGCTCCTCCAACCAGCTCCTCTTCAACTGATCCAGAAACTTCAATGGAACCTGCAGTCAATGCAGAACTGTCAGTGGATCAACTTGCTGAACAACTTCAACAGCTTAACCCCTTCACTCCTCAACCTCTACCTGAGTTTGAAGATCCCATACCAGACCCTGAACCAACTCACAGAAGAAGAAATCTCTCGACGAAGGAGATGGGTCGATGCTCATCCTGAAGATCTCATTGTTGGGAATCCAAGAGCAGGTGTGAAGACAAGGAGACAGATAGGTGAAAGCTGTCTACTAAGCTGTTATCTATCCTACTCTGAACCCAAAACTGTTGAAGAAGCTCTTGCCGACCACGACTGGGTTACAGCTATGCAAGAGGAACTCAATGAGTTTAAAAGAAATGAAGTATGGTCACTAGTTGATCGTCCTACACATCAAGGAGTGATTGATGTAAAATGGGTGTTCAGAAACAAGAAAGATGAGAATGCTGAAGTAATCAGAAATAAGGCAAGATTAGTTGCCAAAGGTTACTGTCAACAAGAAGGAATAGACTATGATGAGACCTACGCACCAGTAGCAAGATTAGAAGCAATAAGATTGTTTCTAGCATATACAGCTCATCAGAGATTCAAAGTCTATCAAATGGACGTGAAGAGTGCTTTCCTCAACGGAATCCTAGGAGAAGAAGTTTACGTTGAACAACCTCCAGGTTTCGAGGAAACAGGTCCAGAGAAAGTTTACAAACTGCACAAAGCAGTATATGGTTTGAAACAAGCTCCCAGAGCTTGGTATGAAACGTTGTCTACATTCCTACTGCATTCTGGTTTTAAAAGAGGATCAGTCGACAGAACATTATTTACCTTTAAGTACAAGGATGATATTTTTCTTGTACAAATTTATGTTGATGACATTATTTTTGGATCTAGGTCAAAATTTCTATGTGACAGGTTTGGAGAACTCATGAAGTGTGAGTACAAAATGTCCATGATGGGGGAAATGAACTTCTTCCTCGGCCTGCAGGTCAAGCAATCTGCGGATGGTATCTTTATTTGTCAATCCAAATATGCTAATGAGCTGGCAACCAAATTTGGTGTTCAAGATAGCAGACCTCTGAAGATTCCAATGATTGCAAATGACAAGATGAATCCAGATTCTGAAGGAAAACCTGTCAGCATAACTTTGTACAGGGGAATTATTGGTTCTTTACTTTATATTACTACAAGTCGACCTGACATTTCTTTTGCAGTTGGAATATGTGCTCGGTATCAAGCTAATCCAAAGGAATCGCATCTAGAAGCAGCCAAGAAAATCCTTAGATATGTCAAGGGAACTGCAAACTTCGGTTTATGGTACCCTTGTGATGATAATTTTGAACTAATTGGCTATGCAGATGCAGATTATGGAGGATGCAAACTGGATAGAAAGTCCACATCAGGGACCTGTCAGTTTCTTGGAAGCAAGTTAATCTCTTGGTTCTCAAAGAAGCAAACTTCAGTTGCTACTTCAACAACGGAAGCTGAGTACATGGCAACAGCAAGCTGTTGCGCACAAATTCTTTGGTTGAAACAACAACTCAAAGATTATGATGTCACTGTTCAAAAAGTTCCTATCTTTTGTGACAACACAAGCGCCATAGCTCTCACTGCGAATCTTGTCTACCACACCAGATGCGAGCATATTGATATAAGGCATCACTTCATAAGAGATCACGTGGAAAAACAAGATATAACAGTTGAGAAAATCCATACTGACATCCAAAGAGCCGATATTCTAACAAAACCTCTCATGGAAGAGAGATTCAAAATGCTGTGTGGAAGGCTTGGAATGCTCAGAATGGATACACAGCCTAAGTCAGAGAATGACAGCAGTTCACTAGCACAGGTCAGCCAAGAGCAGACTGACTTGGAAACTGCAGACTAACAAAGAGGCAGTTCACTAGTACAGAACAGCCAAAGACAGACAGACCTGGAAACTGCAGCTCACGAGAAGCAGTGAGGTGACACGCAACTTGAAATCATAAACTGCGTTGAAAGTCAACAATCACCGGTCAACCTTTAAGGGGGAACTGGAGATATCGTATCAATCTCCATTTAAATCTTAGCTGAAAATTATTTCCTCTACCCATATATTCTGTCATATATGTTTTCTTTCTGTTAAGAATTTGAAAAGTTTTTCACGAAAAATAAGGAATGCATATCTGTTTATCATATCCTGACCGTTGGAGGTCTATAAATAGAAAGAATATTCTTGATTTCATTACGCGTTTCTTGAAATCCTTTGAAATTAAATTTCAAAAAAAAATTACCTTCACTCTCTCTAAGAAATTTCTTTCGTTCTTTCATCTTCATAAACTCAGAATTTCAAAATCCTCACTCTCTCTCCACAAAAATGTCTACAGATTCATTGAATGCTCAAGTGAAGAAAGCAACCCCTCTCATCTTCTTTGAGAAAGTTGTTGTGCTAGACTCGTATGGATACAGAGGTTTGGATCAGATGATTGAGACTATCACCCAATGTGATGGTTTCTTCAACATCATCACTCAACATCCACGAATGACGTTACTGGAAAGTGTTGCTTATTTGCTGTGTTCTCTGGAATCAATAGCCGGAGACCCCGCAACGGCAACTTTTCTCGTCAACAGCGAAGAAGAGTGGCGTTATCTTCTTCCTCTCGTCCTTCAAACCTACAGGTTATCAGATACAGGGGCTATCACAACGGTTGATGATGTGCCCTTAGAATCCGTCAACGATGTATATCAACAAGCTCTGTTCGAGCCCAAGAAGATCTATGATCAGAGAACTTTCAACCGCCACGACCTGAAGTCCGAGTACAGATTTATGTTCGAGTTCATTCACAACGTGTTCTTCTCTTACCTAGGCTCGAACGAATCTGTCACTCTATCGAAGTTTAAACTGCTAACTGCTGTGGTGAAGCAGTTACATGTTAACTGGGCCAGGTTACTAGTCAATCTGTTCATCAAGGAAGCTGCAGAGCTACCTGCTAGGATCAAGGCCAACATGCAACTTCGTCATGGCACCAAGCTCTCTATCATTCTGCAGAGAACTCTTACAAATCGCATATGGCGTGTCTGCACTGGATTTCCTGACGACAAGCTTGTTCCTCACACCTGCAATCAGTTGATCATGATTCTTGGCATCTTGCCTCACAAGATCAACAAGGCCAAAGGTGCAGCCAAGCTTCTGCTCATAGAAATGCGTGACTCAAAGATAGATGTAGCTGAAGAAGATGATAGTTGTGAAGCTGATGAAGAAGACAACATCCAGACTGAGTCAGTCAGAAAAGGAAAGAGGAAGCTGGAGGATCTGCAATCTGCGCCCTCTCAGAAGCGCATCACTCGATCTACAGCAGCAACCTTTGTGGAGGCAGATCTCACACCACCTGCGACCTCACCGCAACTTGCCTCTCCACAGGTTGGAGTGAAACCTGCTGTCGAACAGTCCCCTCCAGGCACCCCTCCAGGTTTCCCGTCCAAAGCTCAGTCCAAGCTCCTGTCACTGAAGCTCCTACATCCTCTCTCAACAGCTCCATAGCAGTGGACCAGATGTTAGCGTTCTACAAAGCAGAGTTTCTTAAGATGTCTCGAAGGCTCAACATGCTGGAATTGGAAAGCAAGCTGTATATTGATGAAAAGGTTGCAGCCTTGCAAACTGAGAACGCCAAGCTGTGGGAATTCATCAAAGCTCACATTGGTGAAAAGGATGCACAAGAGCAGTTCACAAAGGACAGTCCAGCTAGATAAGAGCTGTGAACTCATAACCAATGGAACCTTTCTGATCAGAAACTGTGAATAAGACAGTTTGAGTAGGGAAGTGTAATGGATGACCTGTATCAATCTCCATTTTCTTAATCAAGTTCTATATATGTCAATGATATGCCTTAATATTTCATATATTCAAACCTCATTAAAATATTTTTGCTTCACTTAATCAATTATATACCTTATCAATCATTTTCATTTATTGAAGCATGTATTTTGTTATTTATTGAAATCTTTGTTAAGGATATTCTGACACAGTACTTAACATTCTTGCTTCACTTTCCATGTATGTCAAAAAGCGCATGCAAAGTCTCAAATCCGCATTTAATGCGAGGCGACGGTTGAGTGATAGGGTAGTGCGAGTGGGATACACAACCAATCCCACGCGCCCACTATCTCACGGATTTCCAGGGATTCAATCCCATCCGTTGAACGGTTAATTTGCTTCAATCTCAACCGCCCGCTTTATCTTTTAAATAAGAATGTAACTGTGCATCGTCGTTCCCAAATTCAATTTCTGCATTCTTCCGCCATTTTTCTCTGCAACTCTCTTTCAAAATTTCCCAAATTCACGTTCTCATTTAGACATTCTTGAAATGGCAGGAGAATCTACATCTCAATCTCTTCCACAAACAACCGAGCAGAAGATCCAGTACCTACAGCAGTACATTCTCACAGAGCCTGCGGCAAATCTTTCAACCTATGATTACGCCGGCTTGAACGAGATGTACTCCGCCATCCAGGAAGCGGACGGATTTTACAAGATTATTACTCATGAGCTGAAATTCTGGCTTCCACAGCAAGTCGCAATGTTCTTTCTATCATATTTTTGCCCAGAAGATGTCGACTCTGCCCAATTTCATCTTCCTGTACCTGGTGTACGCGACGAGCCCATTCCAATTCTCTCGCTCATCTCTCGAACCTACGGCATCGCGGATTCAGGAACTGTGGAGATCCTGTATCACAAGCCAATGGGTTTAATTTTGGACGTTCCGGATGCAGATCTGGAAGCAGTTTACCAGAAAGCTCTCATGCAGCCTGCAACCCAGTATGATGGAAAGAGGTTCTTGCGCCCTCTGTTAAGACCTGCGTATAGAGCCCTCTTTAACTTTGTTCACAAAGTTTTCCTTGGTTACTCTGGTAACCACGACGCTGTCACTCCAGCGAAGTTTAGAGTGATGACTGCAATCGTGCAGCGTCTAAACGTGAACTGGGCCCGATTTCTCCTCGAGCTCCTAAATGAAGAAGTCAAGCAGCTCTCGATCACCTATGAAGGCGAAGTGGTGACCGATTTCCGCATTGCCAGGAATCTGCGCCTAGGCACCAAAATATGCTCTCTCATTCACTGCCTCCACCCCAACCTCAACTGGAGTGGAATGACTTATTTCAACAAGGAGAAGGTCCCCAAGGACCAGAAGCAGCTCGAACTAATAATTGGTGTCGACATGACCGTCTTTGCCAAGAATGATGATGTGGTGAAGCCGTTCCTGTACGACATGGGTCGATCTAACCCAGCTTGGGTACCACCAGAGCAACGTGACGTTCGGAGAAAGAGACTGCTTGCCCCTAGCAAGCAGCTGGACAGACCTGCCAAGTCTCTGCGCATCAAATCTCCAACTCCCATATCACGCAAGTTGCATACGGAGTTTGCCTCCATAGAAGTTCAGCACCAACCTGCTCGTCAAACCCTTGAAGACATCCAAGAAAAGATAGTTCTCGATGCACAGGTTTCAATACCAGTACCCTCTGTTCGTGATATCTTCCAGTCAACAGCTTCGGAGCAAGCTGGTCAAAGTCACAGCGACTCTCAACTGGAGGATGACACAGATTTCGAGGAAGAAAATCCTGATACCTCCATCGTCATCCACCAGCAGTCCGGTGAAGCTTCTCATCATCACAGCTCGCCTCCAGAGCTTGACCTCCATCTTATCCTTTCATCTGATGATGATGTAGAAGAGGATCCGATCAAGACTGCAGCTGCCATGTTGGTCAACTCCATCGAGATCGAAGCTGAGAAGACTGTCATGGAGTCCTTTCCCGGCATTGATCTAACTCCGGAGACCAGGCAGCTGGCAATTCGGCTACGTGCTCTGCTCGATGGGAAGGATAGATCGTACTATGATTTGAAGTCCATCTTCCTTATCCACCCCATTGAACAACTAGAGATTGAAGAGCACAACCTTGGGAAGTATTTTGGCTATGCTTCCATTCCTGAAGCTCGCGACTGCTTCAAGAAGTTCGTCCTCTCTAGGATGAAGAGAGAGGCCAAGGTACTCAGTGTCGACTTGAAACCTTTCTACTCTCACGATCGCGACTCTTACAATGACAGGTTTCTGGAAGATGAAGATTTCAGTCCAATTCCTTCTCCATCCCAGAACAGCGGAGACGCAGTGTCCGATCATGATCGTGTACCGGTCTATTCTGTAGCAACCGCAGGAACTCCTCTCACTGCTGTGCACGCAGATTTGAAGAAATTTATCATTGAGGAAGTTTCCAAGGTGAAGGCCACCGAGGTCGCCGAACACCAGAAGATTGCGGACAAAATTGACGTAATGGACACAGCAGCATCTGCCATGCTGTCAAACATCAAGGCTGAAATGCCACGGATTATCAAGGATGAAGTGGCAGGCCAGCTCGATTCCTTCATCTCCATGCGCCTGAAAGCTGAATTGGACAAGCTGCTCCCCAACCAGCTGTCTGAACTAAAGGTCACCTACGAATCTTCAGTTGACAACCTGCGATATGAGTTTGAACAACTCAACTAGCTTGTCAACAGCTTCTCTTCAAAGCTCGCACAAACGTCATCCAGCTCTCTAAAGAAAGAAGAAGAAATGCAAGGGAACATCAACTCCCTCCTCCAGTTTAAAGAGAAAATCAGCACTGACCTGTCCTTAATCTCCAATGAGCAAGCCTCTCTCAATACCACTGCTCAGCAATTAATTGATAATGCCGAAAAGGGGGAAGGGAAAGGCAAACGCACTGCTGCTAAAGCAAAAGGCAAGGAGAAAAAGGTCACCCAACCTTCTTTGACTCAATCAGAAGCTGCTCCGCCTGTAACAGCTGTCTCTCAACCTGCTGCCCAGAAGCTGTCTGAACAAGAAAGGGCACAGGGTGAGGCCTCTCTTATTCGTTTGATGGCAGAAGCTGGCTACACCGCAGATGAATGCGAGGATGAAGGCAAGCAGAAGCTGTTTCTCGAAGATATGAGGAAACAGAGACCAAGGGACAAAGCTCGCATCAGAAGCTTTCGAGGTCTTGAAAGCTGCAAGGATCAAGCTGACAAGAGAGAGCCAACTGATTGGCTACCAGTGGAAGATCAGCCTTTATGGGACGAGTTCCTGAATCACTTCATCTTACACCACTACTGGTTGCAGGTTGATGCTCGCTACACTGGTGATTCCAAAACTGCCTTTTACAACTGGATGCAAGCTTTTCCTGACCGCGATTTCATTAAAAGAGTCCGTGCGAAAGCTACAGAGGCGAAGGTCACGATCAATCCGCCCAAAATAGAGACCTTCCAACCTCCCACTGTCTGCGGCACTGATACTCCAGATATCGGCCGGATCAATACTTTCATAAGGAATATCTCAGCTCAGTACGGTTGCAAGACCACAGGTTGTGATAAGTACAAGTCGATCCGTGACAGTATCTACGCAGCTATGGGATCTGTAAGCAAGGAGAAGATCGCTGAAGAGAGATTCAAAACTGTGAGGAAGTGACTTGATCGTTTTCTTTCATTTGTTATATCAGCTCTGTAATCTGTGTACATCAATTCAGTTGATATTATAAATGAAAAATGATCATATTTTGTTCCTGATGACAAAATCTCATTGTCCAGGCCTCTGCATGTTATGTTTTAAATTTCCTAACACTTTTTCTCATGCAGCTGGCTGAACTTCAAACCTTGGTTATATTTTTGGTAAAGTTCAAAACTTCTAAGTCAAGATGTAAAGTGTAGGGGGAAATTGTTGGGAACCTTTTCTCTCTTTGAACTAAGTTTTGATAATGCTATTAGAAACCACACTTAGACAATAGACTTTAATTGGAACAGGCTGGTCTCCGTGTTTGGATCAGTCGAGCTTAACCCGAACAGGTTGCTATGTAAAGGTCAAGGTTGGTAGTGCAACCTTGTACCTATTTTACTCAAACCTGTCATAACGTTCCTTTATATAATCTGTCTATGTAATCTGCTCCAACCAAACTCGAAGATTTCTTGCGAAGATTACAGAAGACTGAAGACAGTTCGAGGTATAGGAAGCGTGACCTGCAAAGTCCAACCTGAGCTGTGGCTGAGGAACCTGTCCTCAACTAACGTCCATAATTGTGTCAGTGTACGGTTCTGCGCATACTGACACACACACAACGGCTCTATTACAAATGCTTCTCTATAAATACCTCAAGACATTCAAGAAAGAAAGTAGGGGAAACTCAAATTACAAGCTGAAACGCTGCAGAAATCTCAAGCCAAATATTCACACAATCAACACTCGAAATCACTAGAGCTTTCCCAAGTGTTGATCTTTGTAGATTTTTATTCTTTCTAGAATCTGTCTTACTAGAACACAATCCACACTCTCACTACCATCACTGTTGATATTCAGTGTAGTTGATAGAGTTGTATTCCAAACGGTGATAGCTTTTCACAGCTTTCCAGTTTGATTATTAGTGCTAGTTGTTTAGCATTAGTAAGATTGTATGTAAGTTTGTATGTAAAGTTAGAAGAGACACGACTCAAGATTCGTGCTAGATTCAGTCTAAAGAGAGACTTGAATTTGGACTGGAACCTCCACCAGTGTTAAAAGGAGCGAAAAATCTCAAGTTAAGGGATTACAGATTCGATGGGATCTGGCGTGGACGTAGGAGCTGTTTACTCCGAACCACGATAAAAACTCCTCGTGTTTCTCTGTTCTTGTCATCTATTTTCACACAGTTTGCATGCTCACAACCTGCACGATTGTAACCTGTCTTGCATGTGCACTGTCTTTGAAAACTGTTTTTGCAAACTGTTAGTCACTTTCACAGTTTGCATGAACACTTATTTGAACTAAAGTTTTCTTTGAAAACTGCTTTGAAAACTGTTAGCCAACCTTTCCACCAAACTTCCGCATGCAGGTTAGTTTTGGAAGCTCAGCAGTTCACTGTTTGAGCTGGAAAAACTAAACTGCTCTGATTAACTGAAGTGACGACTCAGTCAGATCAAATTGTTTTGAAAAGTCAAAACTGTTGTCTAATTGGTGTATTCCCCCCCATATACCAATATCTATTTATCGGGACCTACATTTTCCATGATTGTTTGTCAAAAAAGATTCTGTCACTCACATTTCATTTGGATTCTTCTTTCCACATTCTAATTAAGAGAATCTCCAACCGGCTGGGGCTTGGAGGTTCGTCGGCGATTGCGAGCCCGGCCACGCCATCTTTGGTGATGTGGAGAGAAAAAAGGGGTGCGGATAACTCGCAAATGATTTAATAAAAGAAGTTTAGGCACATTTTGCTCATATCATATGTATCAATTTTTTTCTAGTTCCCATTTTTAATTATTAATTTGTATTGTTTTTATTTTAATTATGTAATTTCGTTTTAAATTCCATAATTTTTTTTTTTTGAAAGATTTGATTATTTAAACAATATATACTGTATAAATAATTAAAATTTAATAATTAAAAAATAAAAATAAAATAAAAAATGGGGCTGATTTTGGGGAGGGGCTCTCTCAAACTACCATTATCAGCAATCACTCCAAACACTCAAACATCCTACTTATTCTATGTTTAATTAATTTCTCTTTCCCATTTGCACCAACCCAACCACACCTATTTTTCATAGTTTATCAATGACCATCCAAACACCATATTATTATAATATTTTTATTTAATTATTTTTTATTACATAAGAGTATATTTTTATTCAGTATACATAATTAAAATAAATTAAAATCATTACAGTTGACAAACAAATAGTATAACAAAGTGAATGTGATAACAAATAAAATTAAACTAAGAAAAAGAAATTACATTAATCAAAACTGATAATGGATTGAAATTTTAAGTGCTACACCTGAAATCAATAATTTTCTTTCTTTTGTAATAAAAGACGTAAAAAATATGACCATCTATATTAAAACTAAATAAAATTTGTTTGATTAATAATATGGAGACAAGTATCTCCGTTTAATGTATAAAAACTAATAAAATAATCAGACATGGTGAGACCACCTGCGTTCGCCGTTTCGTCTATGTTCAAACAGGCAAAACCGAACACCATTCATATATCTATTTCTTTAAAAATTATTTTCCTACGTGGCGGTCGAACACCGGCACCGATAGTCCTGGTCTCATGGAGTCATGGTAGGACCGACCATAAAGTGGGAGAGAACCCATGAGATAGCCTCTTTCATTAGGGATGCTCTAAGCGTTATATAAAATTATCAACTACTCCGTATTTAATTTACAAATATGACAGAGATATGTAAATCAAAAAGTTTGATAGCATGTACTTCCTTTATCCTATTTTTATAGATTTTTTTTATTATTTTAATATAAAAGGATTCTATATAAATGGAACAGAGGGAATATATATTAATTTCATTTTTCTCTACTT
The DNA here is from genome assembly GCA_001642375.2 of Mentha longifolia. NCBI lineage: Eukaryota > Viridiplantae > Streptophyta > Magnoliopsida > Lamiales > Lamiaceae > Mentha > Mentha longifolia. The sequence continues at coordinate 27,243,170 of CM038118.1, read as the reverse complement.
AAAAATTCAAATTTAGTTATTCTAAACTAGAGGTTGGAACTCTAGATTTTGAAAAAAAAATAATTATACGGAGTATTAGTTTATAAAAAGTCAAGTAGTCCCGGGTTCGAGTCCTCTGTGGCGCGACCTTAAAATTTGTCTAATTAAAAAAAAAAAATCAAGTCGTCATAAAAAAAAATAACCCACAACTATCACTAATCAACTAATGTTTTAATTTGTACTGGCTACTAAAAGGGTGCTTAACTGTACTTATGTTAAAGATGTTAAAGCTACTAAAATGTCTAAAGAGCTTATCAGTTGTGATGTGGCAAGACCTTATAAATAATTAATTAAAATGTTTGCATAATAGAACTTATAAGTTTTAAAAGATCGAATAAATTAACATTTGAAAAACAGAAAAATAAAAATAAAAATAAAAAATCTAAAAATTCATTAACTGATGAAGAAGAAAAAACATATTGAAAGTGTTCGGTCCTCATAAAATAAGTTGCAGAATGTGAAATTATATTTTGAAAAGCTTATTATATACGTAGTTTTCTTTTCATTCCATTTTTTATGTATAAACTGTTGAAGAGTTTATTTTGTCCCTTATACTACATCTGTCTCACTAATATTAAAATATTTTTTATTTATATGTTATATTTAATAAGGTCAATACATCATGGACGAGACAGACAGTTTGATAACATTTAATTAGTTTGTCATTGACAATAGCATTAAAAATTAATTGAATCAACACTTATTTATTGATATGACATACAGTTTGACATCATATTAAGGGTGCGTTCTCTATGATGGAAAATTATCAAGGGAAAAGAGAACAATCACCCTTTAAATTTTCCACATTTTCCCACCTTCTACTCCTTTTTCCCCTTCCTTTTTCACTCTAATGAAAGAAAATATTTTCACTCCATGTTGGTGGGATAATATTTTACATTGAAGAAAGAGTAAAATTCTTCATCATAGATAAGGAGGTGGGAAAATGTGGGAAATTTAAAGGGCGATTGTTCTATTTTCTCTCCTTTTCCCATGATAATTTTCATGGGACACACTTGGGTCAGCCGGAGGCACTGTACGGCTGGGCTAAAACAATGACACTTTTATTCATATAGATTGACACTTTTCTGTATAAAGATTGTCACTTTTAAAAATTGTCATTTTATTCGTAAAATAATTATGTTAAAGATTGACACTTTTATTCATATAGATTGACATTTTTCTGTATAAAAATTGGCACTTTGGGCCCGGCCACACAGTGCCTCCAGCTGACACAAGTTTTTGTCATTTTTCATCATAGAGAACACACCCTAATTTGTTTCATGTAAAAAAAAAGAAGTCGAGTTCAGGATGGTTCCGCACGGAATTAAGCGTTGAAAATTTTGAATATCTATAATAAAAAAAATATTCATGTAATCAAAATAAGTGAATTTTTTTGTTAAATGTGAAAGCACGCAATATTTAATTTCAATAAATTTGAGTTGTAATAACGTATTCTAACGGTTCTGTTAATAATAAACTAATTGGCTAAAGAAAAAAAAAATGATAGTTTGTGTTATTTTTTTTAAAAGGATAGTTTGCGTTATTTTAATGTAATAATAATAGTTTACTCTCTCCGTTCACAATCTTTAGACACTAATTCTATATTAGGACGTCCACCATCTATAGACACTTTCATTTTTTAGTAATGAGTCCCACAATTTTAACACTTTACACTTTAACATTTTAACACTCACAAAAATATTAGAGGGGCCCACAATTATTCTACTTTAACACTTTAACACTTTATTAATATATCATCACAATGCATTAAATTATATGCCATAATTTTTGTGTCCAAAGATTGTGGACGGAGGGAGTAAGTATTTTTTATTTTTATCATGGCGGTTGCGAAATCGTTGATGCGACACGGAAAGCAGGGCCCATCCCAAGCAGCCTTCACTCATTAGCCCGGAACAGGCCATTTAGAACACTCCCAATGCCACACCCCAAATGTGGGATCTCTCTACTTTTTCGGTGAGAGATCACACTCTCAAAATCGGCCCCAATGCACGGGATCTCTCCCAATGAAAGAGGCGGCAAGATTCATGGACTTCAAGCCTTGAGTTGCATAGCGATCTTGACCGGAATTGGTGGGGGGGGGGGGTTGGAAATCGACCGAAACTTTAACTGTCGGGCGGAGAGTAAGGTCGATAACCTTCGCGGAATATCCCATGAATAGTGCCGGGAAGTTAGCAAATGCACCAAATCAAGCCCCAGAGTTGGAGTCGGAGGATCCTCCAGATTTGTTGGAGGCGGCGGCGGTGGCGGGACGTAGTTGGCGAAGTAATTTTCCAACCATTCGTTGAATTTGTTCTCCATGGGATCTCCCATTTTTTTTTCTTGAATTTGATGTTGATTTGCAAGAATTTTAGGTAGAAAAATGAGGAAGAAAGTGGAGATTGTGGTGCGAGGATGAAGAGTGTGGTGTGAGGATGAAGTGGAATGAAGGTGAATTTAAAGGAGATTTTTTGGAAGTAGCCGTTGCTACTCCAACGGATAAAGGCCATTTAATTATTATTATTTTTTTAATTTGAAAATCGAATTTTAAAAAAAAAGTTGGCTTACGTCATTATGACGCCAGCCGAGGGGATCGCACTCGGTGCGCTCGAGCGCTCCCTCCCCCTGCAATCCGGCCGGCCCCAACGCGTGCCCGGGATCGGTCAAAGATCGCTCATGCCCACCGATCCCGGCACGTTGTGGGTAACCTTACAATGCTCTTTTACTAATCTTCACGTTGTTTTTATTTTTTATTTTTAAATATCAAGAATATAGGACATGCCTCGTGGTGGATTTATTTTGGATGTATCTATTAATATATAAAAACAAAACAAAATGTCATTCTTTTTTTCCCGACAAAATTAGCGGGTATTGTCTTCCTTATTCTTTTCTTTTGTCTCCACGTTCATCTTCCACTTTCTTCAAGCAGCAGTTACCGCCCCTCGCTCTCTCTCAATAATTCCTTCAAGAAGTCATGACCTATCAATATTCTTCGCATAATCACTACGGCAGCGTCCTCGGCTACCACGCCCATCAAACAAATTTTGCTTGACAGTGGACGACATTGAAGATCATCATTCTCCCTCTGACGACAACTGAAGAGAAAGACAATAGATCGATATAATTTTCAGTCATGAGGCAGCACCGGTTATTGCTTCGGTAACAAAAGACAACATGAAAAGCATAAAATTTTTGTGAAATTAATTCCGACTCACATGATTTTGCTGCTACGGAGGTATGTACAACTGATTTTAACTGCTGTTAGATTCGGAAATTTAATATTGGATGCGGCTACTCTCATGATTATTAGAATATTTAGATGATAATTCAATTTTTGGTGCGACTAATGTTTTGATTATTAGATATTTGATTTTGATTAATGTAGCTCAACTTCTTTGTTCATGTTTGCTCATATTATAATGATTTTTTGTTATATAGTTGAGGCTTTTTCATTGATGTGTGCAAGTCCTATATCCCCATACTAACTTGAGTGTCGGAGGCCCTACGGCTGACACCCCCACCGGTGTTCTCTTAGGGCTCTAACATCTTTGCGTTGTGTTGGTTACAGGTTGCTAGTGCCTGAATCGACCGGATTGACCGAATCGACCGGACAACTGTAATTGTAGATTCTACCTCTACAATTACCACAAGCAATGGTAATTATATGATTAATGTTAAAATAAATTTGACAGAATGACAATAGAATAAGTTATTTATATAGCCTGCAATTTGAGACTTCCTCTCTAAAATGAAAGACAATTCACATGAAGATCAAGAAAAGAGTTCTAAAATTTCGTAACAGTAATTGAAATTCTTTACTCAATGACATTTAAATACTCTAATTTTTGTATGATAAATGTTAGTATAAGGATAATTGTTATATGATAGTTAGCTTTATAAGTTATAAAAATTTTATTGGATTGTTGAGCATATATCATGTCAAAGCAATTTTTCCACCTTCCACCACATACATGGAAAATTATAGTATGTGTTTTTTCGCTCTAAATCTCTTAGATTAGTTTTTGTTAATCGTTAAGATTAATATAAATGGCCACTATAAGCCCCACTTGGTTTTGAGGGTTGAAATTGTATAAAAGATATTTAATTCACATGTATATATATATATAGGGGTGAGTTCTTATGGGTACTAGTATTAATCTTGAGAACTAGGAACCAATCTTGACTCTTAATTTTTTAAAATCTAAAGGTGGACATTTAGTCAGTTATTTTCTTAACTAATCTCATTTTATATTATAATTAATAAAAGCGGGAGTATGATTGTCATGTTTTACAGTTAGTTGAATTCGTCGTGGCACGTAATTCTCCCACTGCGCTTCTTTTTTCGAAAATATCTTTCATGAAATTCTAATTAGTAGATAAAGTATCTGATGAACCGTATTTATAATTAAATAAGCATCTAGAAATGCTTTACACAAAAAATTGTTACGTTGTTTGACTTTATATTGGTTTATACTTTATAGTTTTTTTTATATCCTAAAAGTGCGTTGATCGATCTAATTTTTGTAGGGTATTCAATGAGCGTAACGAGATTGTAAAAAGGACACAAAGAAGTAACGTGGTTCGATCTATTAGGATAGATCTACGTCCACAGAGCAAGAGTATGAATCTTATTGAATAATATGAGTATTGATCACAAGGTTTTCCTCCCCTCTCCTTCTATTCTAACCCCTATTTATAGATGATCATATGAAGTTTGACCTTAATACAAAGTCTATTCCTATAAGGACTCTTTGAACTTATCTCCATCTTCATGGTAGACATCTGAGTCTTCTACATCTCTATTGGAGTTTGAGTTGTAGTCGATCAAAAAGTCTTCCTTGCTTGAAGAAGTCTTTCTTACTTGGGCCGAACTTGCGTAGGCCGAGCATAATATCGGGGCACACTTAAATTGGGCCTAATACTTGGGCCTAGTAGTTGGGCCATACCTTATCACATCCCCCCCAAAAAGGTGTAGAAATGAGGATGTGATGTAAGAGGAATGGCTGAATTAGGAGTAGTGTAGAAGAAAAAGTATCTTGCCTCGTCCAAAAATAAATGTGATGAAGTCAAATGAGTATCGCCCCATCGAAGACGAGGTAGAGGAAAAGTACCTTGCCTCGTCAAAAAATAAATTTAACAAAGTCAAATGCATACCGTCCCGTCAAAGACGAAGTCGGGATGTGTCAGTTACTTTTAATAAATGCAACGATTGGGTTCCCGATAAAGTAGGGGCGCGATTGTGATGGGGGAGGGGGGGAAGTGAAAAGGCGAAATAGGAATATAACTTCCTGGATACGCCATTTCATCACTTTTTCCAAAATTTCAAAAAGTTTTTTGAGTTTCTGTCACTTCCATCGCCGCCGCTCACCACCGTCGGAATTTCCAACGTTATTTCGGTAGAGAGTTCGGTTCCAAGTCTGCAAGCACAAGTAAGTCATTCATCCATGGCTTCCTCTTCTCGTGTCAGTCAGTCTCACGGCAACGAAGGCCATGAAGAATCCGTATCACCGTCGGGTTCTCCGGCGGCGACATCAAGTCGGTCGCCTTACGTAGATATAGAGTATTTCACCGTTGATTCCTCCATTTCTAAGGCATATAGGGTTGTTTTTCCTACCGTAGAAAGGTCGGGTAAGGTTTCGAACTTTGCATCGAGTCTAGATGCCCCTTCAATCCAAAAAATTGCCAAAAAATATTTATTTCCAAACTCTGTTCTTCCTGTCGTTCCTCGTCCGGAGGATAGGGCTTGTGCGCCTCCGGTAGGGTTTTTTACCGTTTACGAGGACTGCCTAAGTTGTGGTCTTCAACTTCCCCTTCCGTCCATATACGCCGAATTGCAATGGAAGTTCGGCATTGCCTTAGGGCAAATTATGCTGAACTCCTTTAAGCAATTAACTGGCCTCGGTGTCGTAGTCGGTCGTCTCGGTTTTCCACTTACCCTAGGGATGATCCTTAGGTTTTTTTAATTTAAACCTAGTTCGGGGTGGTATTACCTATCCCCTCATCTCGGCTTTAGAGTCAAGACGAAAACAAAAATTGCGAACTGGCAGAAGAAATTTTTCTTCTGCCGATCTGAAGAGGTCTCCCAGTTCGCCTGGAAGACGGAGAAGTTAGAAGACCAAGGCACAGAAGATACATTTGGTGACCTTGAGGAAACTTTGGGAGATCTCGGTGTCGTCTCCGAAGAGTATAGCGAGGCCGAACTCACCGTGGTTGGGTTGAGCCCTTATGATCCCACTACGATGGTAGATCCGGTGAAGGGTGAGGCCCTACTCTGTGTCTTGTGCATCTTCGTTTGTTGTCTTGTTTTTCTAGTTTTAATTCATTATTTGTTTCCTTGCAGTGAACTTCGGCGGGAACAAGAAGAAGAGGCCAAGGTCTGCTATGGAGGCAGAAAAGACGATGTCCGTACCCTCTTTGGAGAGGACCGTGGATGTTTTGGGCTCTCCACCGCCTCGCTCCACCACGCGTCGGAGCAAGGAGGCACAAGTAGTCGTTGTACCATCCGAAGAGGAGAGTACCATTGTTAGTGGTCAGCCATCTGACCAAGTGGCGGCTCGACGTCGGCCATTTCCTGAGGTATTACGCTCTATCCTCCGTGTGCATTATATTAACTCTTACTGCCTTATTTAACACTGATTAATGTTATCTCAGGGGGCTGAGTACATGGTTGCAAAGCTAACGAACTTCCTCAACAATGGGGTCGTTCAATATCATAAGCTGGCCCGGATCGTCCGGAATTTAGAGAAGGACAAGGATAATCTTGTCAACCAGGTGGTCGCCGCCGAGGCAAAGGCCCAGGAGGCGGAGAGGAGAGAGGCCGCACCGCTGGCGGCAGTAGAGGCAGCGAATGCTGAGGTGGCCTCGCTGAAAGGTGAGGTGGCCACGAATAAGGCTGAGGCGGCCTCAATGAGGGCCGAGGTGGAGGCGGCAAGGTGCCGGGAAACCGAGGCAGCGGCCTCGCAAGGGGCAAGTACTCCGCGCTTTCGCGGAGAGGCTATTTTTGTCGGGAAAATTCTCTGAGCTGGCAAACGAGCTAGCCACCATGCTGAACACGACTATGGCGTCAAACGTAATCAACGAGATCGCCGTGGATTACCCGAACTTGGAAAAGTCCAAGCACGGGTACGAAGTGACATCAGAGGAGGGCATGACGGCCTTTCTCGTGTTGAGAGTCTTGCCTCCTCTTCTATGGTGCTCACTACCGAGACTATCCGGGCTTGCCCCGTGGATAGAGATGCCACACTCGAGGCTATGATCGCCAGCCTAGGCGACGAGGCCAAGGGGCAAGATGCCAAGGTGGTCAAACTGGTGGAGGACGAGCCGGAGAACACCGAGACCGAGCAAGAGAGGCCTCAGCAGGAGGAAGAGGTTGCCGGAAGGGTCAGTTGATCCCCTTCCCCCTTTTTTTTTTGTAGATCATATGTACTACGACATCGCTAGGATGTCGCTTTGATTATGCCGTGAAGGTTTTTTTAAAAAATTTAAATTTTATTGAAAAATTTTCTTGCCTTCGTGTGTAGTCTTCTCTCGAGTTATTTGATGTATCTCCATGGCTTGAACAAATCAAACAATCAACCCGAGCCCTCGAGGTGAAAGAAATCGAAGTCTTGTACTGGAAGGGTAGAGTTGGTCATGTCCAGAATGAGGCCGAGGTGAAGCTTACCGCAGTACAAGAGAAATATGACAAGCTGCAAGCTCGGTTTCTTGAGCTGGAAGAGAAGCTGGAGATCTCAAAGGAAGAGGCCGAGCAGGTCGTCCAGGAACATGCAGAATACGAGGCGATTATCTGCCGAGGTGGTGGGATGACCATCTCCGAAGTCGAAGGGAAGGTAAAAGAGCTCATAGCTCGATGCTCCAGCTACAAATAGCAATATGGAGCGGGCTCCTGGCAGCTTCAGAAACAAGTGGATGAACTAAAGCGACTAGCCGGCATGTATAAGATGATTGTGGCTCGTCGTCCAAGACTAGAGTGACTTGTTTCCTCGGATGCTGGGCTTTCGAGTTCATCTAATCCCGGTTCCAGTTCAAGGATCGTAAATCGTCATTCTCAAGAGTTCCTGGATCGAGAATGGCAGTTGACTGAACGAGGCCAAAGTCGAGGAGTAGCACGAGGACAAAGTAGAGGTAGGGGCAGGATTAGCATAGATGATCTCTTAAATGCTAATAGAGACTTTGCTAGAGATTGGCTTAGCTTTAGTCAGCCTCCGGGCTCCTCTTCGTCCTAGTGTATGTAATCATTGTATTTCTTCTACTTTGTCGAAATAAAATTAAAGTTTTATTTGTGAGCGTACGTCCTCATAAGGGTATACCTCACAATTCTCCTTGTAATATACTATGGTAAAAGTACGTAGCTCGTCCTCGTAATAAAAATGAAAGTAGTTTGTCCTCGTATGAAACGAATGTAGTTCGTCCTCGTATGAAATGAAGGTATAAATAGGTTCCTTATTTGTCGAGAAGTGTCGATAGGGGTGGTCCCCTCACGCGCGTTTATAGTTTACCCCAATTTGGATTTATATCATCCTCGAAAGGGTATCTTATTACGAGAAAGAGATAATATGCACAAGTAGGACATGAGATATGCAAGACCAAACACAAGAGAAAAATAAATATTTTATTAATAGAAAAGAAATAAAAGAACCTAAATAGGCGACGTAATACATAACCTTATCAGACTTATGACCTAGATAAATACCCTAAATGAACGACACTTTTGATTACTTATACAAAGTATCTCTTGAGATGAGTGATGTGCCACATACGAGGTATTAGCTCACCAGATAGGTGGGCGAGCTTATACGACCCTTTGCTGAGGACTTCTTTAACTCGGTACAGTCCTTCCCATGTGGCTTCTAGCTTGCCGAGCCTTTCAGCTTTACTAACTTCATTATTTCGAAGGATGATGTCACCTACTTGGAATTGTCAGGACTTGACTCGTTGGTTGTAATACCAAGCCACTTGTTGCTTGTATCGTGCTTCCCTTATGTAGGCGAGGTCTCTCTTTTCTTCCAATAGATCCAAGTCAGTTCGAAGGCCCTCCTCGTTGTCTTCAGATGAGAAATTTATGGTACGAGGGCTCGGCATGCCGATCTCTATTGGGATCACCGCTTTGGTTCCATACACCAAACTGTAAGGTGTCTCTCCGTTTGAGGTTCGAGGTGTCGTGCGGTATGACCATAAGACTTGGGGCAAGTTTCCTACCCAGTCGCCTTTGGCTCGATCAAGACGAGCCTTCAGTCCTTAACGATCGTCCTGTTGGTGACTTCAGTCTGGCCATTTGCTTGAGGGTGGGATACCGAGGTGAACTTTTATAGGATTTGAAGCTCTTGACACCACTCTTTGAACACCTTGTCCGTGAACTGCGTGCCACTGTCCGAGATGAGGACATGAGGTATGCCGAAGCGACACACAATGTTCTTCCAGACGAAGTTAAGGGCGTTCTTGCTTGTGATTTTTACTAAAGGTTCGGCTTCTACCCACTTTGTGAAGTAGTCGATAACCACAATTAGGAACTGGAATTGCCCAGGAGCTTTATCGAGGGGACCCACAATGTCAATTCCCCATTGCATGAACTGCTAAGGACTTTGCATGCTGACAAGGTCAGTCTGAGGTAGCTTCGGCACGATCTCGTGAATCTGGCACTTTGAACATTTCTTTACATGGTCAATCGAGTCTTGGTACATCGTCGGCCAGTAGTATCCCCATCGCATAATTTTCCTTTATAGCGCACGAGCCCCGATGTGGCTTCCGCATGATCCCTCGTGTACTTCTCGTAGTACATAATCTGCTTGGTTCGGTCCTATACACCGTAGGAGGGGCTGAAGGTATGATTTTCTGTAGAGAACTCCTTGTACAAGAACATATCGCAAAGATTTGCTCAAGATTTTCCTAGCTTCGAGCTTGTTGTTAGGTAATTCGCCCTTCTCTAAGTAGTTTTGAAGGGGAGTCATCCAGTTAGGGTCGTCATCTGTGACTAGGTTGATCTCGGCTTCTTCTATGCTTCTCTGTTGGACTTCCTCTACAGGTGAACTCGTTGGTGATGATGCCAATTTGCTTAAGGCATCGGCTCGGCTATTTTGCCCCCTTGGGATACAGACCAATTGGAAGTACGAGAAGGATTGTTGCAAGCTTTTGGATTTTTCAAGGTATTTCCTCATCCTTTCGCCCTTGGCCTCATACTTTCCTAACATGTGGTTTACTATAACTTGAGAATCACTATAAACTCGCATAGCTTGTACTTGAAAGCTCTTAGCTAGGCGGAGTCCTGAAATGAGGGCTTCATATTCTACTTCGTTATTAGTGGTTGCAAATGCGAACCGAAGTGAATACGTAATTTCTTGCCCGTCTGGTCCTATAAGTAAGATGCCAGCTCCACTTCCCATTTTGTCTGAAGCCCCATCCACATACATCTGCCAGCGATCCTTGGGTGCTTCCTTTGTGGTTTCGGCCTCAGCATTGCTCGAGGTAGGTTCAGTTGGCTTTGGCTCATCTGTGAATTTGACCTCCACTAGGAAATATGCTAAGGCTTGACCTTTAATAGCTTGACGAGGGCATAAAGAGATAGTGTGTTCGCCCAATTCAATCGCCCATTTTGCAATTCTTCCCGAGGCTTCTGGTTTTGTTAACACTTGCCGAAGTGGCAGGTCGGTAAGAATCTGTATGGGATGTGCGTGAAAGTAGGGTCGCAGCCTCCTTGCAGCATTTACCAATGCTAATACGACTTTCTCTAGAGGTTGATACCTTACTTCTGGCCCTTTTAGTGCTCGATTGATGAAGTATACATGGAGTTAACGACGTCCATCCTCTCGTACCAATACTGCACTTATGGTTTCATCCGAAGCCGCGAGATACAGCGAGAGAACTTGATACGATCAACAATACGCGGAAGCTAAGGATCGAACAACGTCAGTTATGAAAGGACTCGACTCACAAATACAACTCAAAATAAGACTTCTAATTAATCTATGAATGAATTAAAATTCCAAAAAAAGAATTCCCAATCTAAATCAGATCTTTCCAATTATACTCCAAAACCTACCAAAAATACACTGAATAGGCGTCAACAGAAACCTAAGCAATTCAATTCCGATTAAGTTCAAATTTTAACAAGAGTTACAACTTATGGTTATGAAGAACATATCCAAAATTCAGCGAAAACGCACGAGTAGTTTTTGATTTGGCACGGTGGTGATTTTCGGGACAGCTTTAGGGTTTAAAAAAACGGATCTAGAATTATTCTACGGGTTTTCAGGGATCTGATGGTGGTAGGAATGATGGGTATGATGATGAAGGGATGAGAACGAAGGAATAAACAATGGATGAACGAAAAACTCGAAAATAAACAAGGATAGAAATTACCAGAAACGAACCCCGAATCTACAAGGATACGAAACGCGTTTGACAAGCAATCTTGTGGCTCGACTAACCCGGATACTACGAGATATCACGAACGAGTCGATTGAATTCAAGTTTGAAGTCGCCAACAATCAAACTCTACCAAGAACGAAAGTGAAAAATCGTGAACCAAAGCACGATGGAGACAAATCGATCAATAAGATTTCTGATTCAAAGATGTCTACGTGAATAGTGTTTCTCCAAGACCTAAATACTACAAGGGTTCAAAAATACTGATGGGCCTACTTGAGCCAATTCGTCACCTAACATGTTGTGACAATTGGACTACAATTAAATTAAATTAAATAAATACTAACTATTAGACTTACTACTTATAAAATAAAACAAAGTCTGAGCCCAATCAAAATATAACATAAAACAACTAAATAAATAAAAGCCCGGATTCATCAGTGCTGGACCCCGGCTCATCAGAACTTCTCCTTCCTCCGGGACGGATAAGGTTGGGAGTTTGGCAAGGTAATTTTTGAGATCTTCGAATGCTGACCTATGTTCATCCTCCCAATTTAACTCGGGAGCCTTCTTAAGAATTTTGAAAAAAGGAATTTGTTTCTCTGCGGCTTTTGAAAGGAAACGGCTCAATGCGGTTAGGCAACCTGTCAATTTATGCACGTCATGGATGGTTTTTTGGCACCTTCATTTTCTGGACCGCTCGAACCTTGGACGAGTTGGCTTTTAACCCTTCTTTAGAAACCCAACACCCTAAAAATTTTCCGGATCGAACCATGAATGTACATTTTTGGGGTTTAGTTTCAGATTTACCCTTCGGAGGAGGCCCAGAACAATCTTGAGGTCATCGACATAGGTGGCCTTTTTCTTGCTTTTGACGACAATGTTGTCTACGTATACCTCCACAATTTGGCCGATGTGGGCTAGAATATCTTGTCAACTATTCTTTGATAGGTGGCTCCGGCATTCTTGAGTTTGTGACATTATCGAACAATGATTAGTTTGTGCCAAAATATTTAAGATGTTACTACCAACTGTATTAGCTTTAATTTGTTGATTGTCATGCATTGTTCATGAACAAACATTTTCATTAGATTAATTAGATTTATTGATAAACTTAATACAAAAACAAAACTACTCCATTATCCAATTTGTCACGCACAATAATGATATAGTCCCTCCGTCCAAAAAAAATGAGACATAGTTTTAACACGATTTTTACGGAATATTTAGGCGAGTGTTGTTTGAATGCAAAAAGGACTCACATGTGTTTTTTTCTTTTAAATAAGTAAAAGGATATGACAGGGTTCAAAATGAAAAATAGTAGGTAAAGCTTGTGGGTCATGTGTGGTTTTTATGTAAATAAAGGAATTGAATAAGATTTTTAATAGTAGTGGGTGAGGTATATGTTCAAAAAAGGAATTGCAACAGTTTTGAGGACGAATCGAAAAAGAAACAATTTTTGTCGACGGATTGGCTAACTTCTTGCATGCTAATGACATATAATAAATGACTATATCAATTAATACATTGGTGTATTAGAATATAAATATTAGTATGCATAATGATGCATGCTAACTTTATTAGCTTTTGTTAAATGACATTGTTCATAAATGAACTAACATTTTCATTAGAATGGATGCATAAGTGAACCTAACATTGATTATATGGAGAGTTGTGGGTTTAAACTTTAATTCATTGTTGGTCTCTCGTAATTGTTTTGAATTTCATAAAGAATCCAAGTGATTTATATATATATGCACATTATTTCCTAAAATAAAATAAAAAATTGTTATAAGATTATTTTTATTGGTGATGAACATATATCATAGTAAATAGAAATTAAAAAAAAAGGCTCAAAACCTATATGCTTTAGTGGTATTGTGCTAAAATACTTACTTTTCATAATGTATCTACAAAATTACCCAGTTTTATAAGAAAATTGCAAAAATACCCACTTTTTGAAGTACTCGACTATTATACCCTTCAATATAGACAAAAAAAAACTTAAGGTGTTGTGTTGATAGTGACAGTTTCTTACATAATTCTTATACATTGTACTCCCTCTGTTATTTTTCACTTGTCTCACTTTCCATTTTGGGCTGTTTTTTTTTACTTGTCTCCATTTTTAGCCTAACAAACACCACCTTTATCTCTAATTCATCACGACATATTAATTTTTTTTTTTATATTTCTTAATTTGTGTGCCCAAAAAGAATGAGTCAAGTCGAAAATTGTTTGGAGTGTTGTGCAATAATTTAGAAAATTAATGATTGAAGAATTAAGGTCTGCGACAGGAAATGAACTGTTCGATGACCGAAAAATGTAATCAAACGTCAGGAATATTAAAATTATAAAATCGTAAATTAAACATCAATTACGATGTAAACGCATAGGGAAAGAGACAATTCAAGAATGTAAAATAGCAAATTACGATTGAAATATATATCTCCTGGCTAAAACTGAAAAAAAAAAAAAAAAAAAAAAACAAAAAAAAAAACAAAAAAAAATTCTGCTGCACATCACCATCATCTTTTACTTTGTGTCAGCCACAAAAAAGAGGGTATTTTAGGAACTTCCCCATAAAAGTGGGTATTTTTGCAACTTCATAACAAAGTGGGTATTTTTGCAACTCCTTTATGAAAAATGAGTATTTTAGTATATGCCCCTATGCTTTATTATTTAAATATAGATATATTGAGTATAAATTTCAGACTTTCATGGTAGTTATATTATTTTTCATTTTGAAAAATAAAAAATGCACATTTAATGTGGTCATCCTAAAATGAAATTAAATGCACAAATTTAATGGACGGATAGAGCATTACATCGAGATGAGGCATCATTCAAACCTATCAATTGTATAACCGTCAAAGTTAATTAGAAATCTAAATTCATCAAATAGAATGAAAGTAATAAACGTGCAACACACGTTACATTTACTAGTTATTTAAAATGGGAATACAGTATCTCTTATCCGTGCATTGCGTGGGGCCGAGTATTAGTGAAGCTAAAAAAGAGATTTTATATGCTAAAGAGTGCATTTTACACATCTACAACTACGAGGGAATTCTCCCTTTGCCTTTCCAGAGTTGGGGGGGGGGGGAATTCTTGTTCACCCCGGATGATCGTGTTGGGTGAATTGTGACCTTGTACGATCGTGTCAGGCGAGCAAGAGCCGCTTCATCACAATAGTCAAAACATACTCTAAATACTCCCTCCGTCCCTAATATTAGTGTGCATATTTTCCGTTTAGGACGTCCCCCATATTAGTGTGCAATCCAAAAATGAAAAGATTCCCTACGCAAAAATACATATTTACCCTTCCACTTTATTCTTTATTTCAATACTTACCAAATTGGGCCCACCTTTTTTGTACTATTGTTGTGGGCCCCTTATTCCACTATCTCCATATTTTTCCACTTTATACTATTTTTGTCTAAAACTGCGTGACGTTTCTCTCAGCACGCTAATATCAGAGACGGAGGAAGTATTATTTTTATTTAATGACTCTAGACATGAATTAGGATTTTCAAATCGGAGCGTAGGAGGTGAATCTACCACATAAAAAGGTTGAAGGGTATTTGATTTCATCATTGCAGTCGATTTGGGAATGTGATTTGGCAGCGAAGGGTTCTGACAGCAGATGGAGAGAGAGAGAGAGATAGATATGAAGGAGATGGGGAGAAAACACGACTGTTAAGGTTATGGTTTTTTTAGGTTTGGTTTTATTAAGTGAGCTAATTAAATTTGGGTTTAGGTTCTGATTTTTGGGCTAATTTTATTATATATATTTTGGGTATTGGGACTAATAAGTGGGACATTCCAAAATGATAAATGAGACTAATATAAAATGACATAGGGTAATAAGAACAAAGGTTGGGGTACAATTTCTTCTTAAAATTCGTGCCATACAAAACGATGCACAAACTTTGGGGATGAAGGAAGTACAATATAATAAATCCTAATAAAAATTTATAATTGATATATATATATATATATATATATATATATATATATATATATATATGATCTTCGTTCACGAAATCTTTGTCTATTTTGCCATTTTTAATTGGTCCGTCAATGAAATGTCTGCTTGTTTTATTTTTAGACATACACCTCACATTACAAATTTACAACTAATGATTTGTCGTTACATTATTTATTTAATCTAAAAAAAATCTTAAAATTATGCGAAAATAATTTCAGTACTTAATTAATTAGGTGGTGTTTAGGGCTTCAAAATTGAGCTTAATTAAAAAACTTTTATAGCTTTACTTGATACAAATGTATCAAGTTATTTGGCGATTATTATTTTAAATGATATTCCAATAGTTAATGTTGATTGCATAATAAATAGTAATATATTGATATAATCATAAATAACACTTTTTTCCATTAGTGAATTGAGGACAAGGGGTGGAGCCTATTAATTTATTATTCCCGCCGATAGAAGACGAACGTGCAGATGAACTTGCCCCATACTAGCAAATGACGTCGTCAGCACAAGAGCCAAGAAGATTATTAACAATATACTCCGTATATACTTATTTTGTTTCCTCTCATTATCGTATTTTCACTCTCAGCTATTTATGCAGCAAGATTGATTAGCATCGTCTCGATCTATTTATAACCAAAAACTTAACAGATTCAATATTCATGCAATAAGCATGGAGATCATAAATTACGCATCAGCGGCATGCAAGAACTTCACTTCATTTTTATCAATTTGTGTAAATTTAACTATAAATTAAAAGAGACGCTAATTAAAAACCCTCACCAACAACAATTTTCAAGGAAAACAGACAGGTAGTACTGACCACCATTTGATGAAAGGTAGAAAGAAAAGAGAGTAAATTGGTTTGAAAACTAAATGTCTAGTAAAATTAAATTTATTTTTCTCATGTTAAATGATAAGTATTACTACTATAAAAAAATTGTAGATGCACGTACTAATCAAATTATTTTATTTATTTAAAAGTATTATTTCTATGTTCGGAACGTATACATAGCTAGCATTGCTAGTAGCCTTGTATATGCATATATCTACTAGTTATATATTTAAATATGTATGTTAAGCAAGTAATGATGCTATTAATAGTTTTTTTTCGTGGACCATATATAGGGGGTTGGATCCCTGGCTTAGGCACAGGACCGGGCAGGTGGGGAGGGGCATGCAAACGCGTAACCGGCCAAACAAGCACGTACTCGGATCACCTCGGTGACACTGCCGAATACACGAAGTTACGCAGTCATCGGCGTATTCCCGTTCATTCGTACTAGTAGAAGGAGAGATGATCAGAAACACCATGAACACGACTAGAACTGATGTTGCTTCTTTTTTTTTTCCTGCCATTTTTTTTGGGTAGTGATAGGATATGGCCTAGCTACTAGGCCCAAGCATCGAGCCCAATATAATTGGGCTCCGACTGTCAAGCTCGGCCTATGCAGCTCGGCCCACTTAAGAGCCTTACTTGGCTCGGCCGAACAGCCCTAGCGAGTCCACTTTGGCCCACCTCAAAGGAACCTCTACACCAAGGCAACTCCTACATCGACTACAATTCAAGCTCCACAAGAGATATAGAAGCTCGGTGTTTATCCAATAAAGGAGGAGATCAAGCCAAAGAGTCCTAACAGGAAAAGACTTATAATCCTAGTCGAATTCCATATGTAAACACTTATAAATAGGGTTTAGAATAAGTTGAGAGGGGGAGAACAATCTTTGTAGAAGCTATACGCATATTAGCAATAATATTCATACTCTCTTTTGCTCCGTGGACGTAGATCTATTCCGGTAGATCGAACCACGTAAATCCTTTGTGTCCTCTTTTCGTGTTCATTAAATCCTAGTTTTCGTGCATTAACTATCTTGCGAAAATAAGACCGATCACTAGCGCCGTCTGTGGGAACCGAAAATCTGTGAATCTTGATCAAATTTTGCAAGTTTGCTACAATCACGATGGCCGGGAAATCAACACGATCTACTGCTGCCGCTAATAAGTCTGCAGCCGAGGCTGCCGCCGCCGCCGCTGCTGCTAAGGAGAAGGACGCCCAGCATAAAAACGCCCAGCAAGGTATACGTTGACGGGGCCTCCAGAAAATCAGGAAGCGGTGCGGGCATCATACTTCTCAGTCCAGACGAGCAGGAGATAACCTATGCACTTCGCTTCGACTTCCTTACCACAAACAATGAAGTGGAGTACGAAGCCTTAATTGCAGGACTTCGCCTCGCTCAAAGTCTCCAAATACGAGCTGTACAAGTCTACTGTGACTCCCAAGTCGTAGTCAGCCATATGCTCGGCACATACGAAGCAAAGGGCGACAGAATGAAGAAGTATCTCCAAAAAGCTAAAAGTCTGCAAGAAAGCTCCACCTACTTCGAGCTAGTACGAATCCCAAGAGGAGCAAATACCCGAGCTGATGCTTTAAGCAAATTAGCGTCCTCATCAACAAGTTCTCATGTGGAAGAAGTCAAACACCGAAGTATAGAGGAAGCTGAGGTCGGCCTCGTAATTGATGATGATACGCCGAATTGGATGACTCCTCTTCGGAATTATTTGGAGAAGAGCGAGCTACCCAGCGACAAGCTTGAGGCAAGAAAGATCTTAAGCAAATCACCGAAGTACGTCTTACAGGAAGGAATTCTGTACAGAAAGTCATACCTTCAACCTCTCCTAAGATGTGTCGGGCCGAACCAAGCAAACTATGCGTTACACGAAGTTCATGAAGGGTCATGTGGGAGCCATATCGGAGCTCGAGCACTGTCAAAAAAGGTCATGCGTTGGGGCTACTACTGGCCTACAATGTTCCAAGACGCAGTCGAACTGGTCAAAAAGTGCCCAAAATGTCAAATCCATGGGACGGTGCCGAGATTGCCTCAAACCGACCTCATAAGCATGCAAAGCCCGTGGCCGTTCATGCAATGGGGAATTGACATCGTCGGACCGTTTGATAAAGCTCCTGGACAGCTCCAGTTCCTCATCATAGCTATCGACTACTTCACTAAGTGGGTCGAAGCCGAACCCTTGACAAAGATTACAAGCAAAAATGCCCTCAACTTCATATGGAAAAATGTGGTTTGCCGCTTCGGCGTACCTCGCACCCTCGTTTCGGATAATGGAACGCAATTCACTGATCGGACATTCAGAGAATGGTGTGAAGGGCTTCACATTCACCAAAAGTTCACTTCGGTAGCCCATCCTCAAGCGAACGGCCAAACCGAAGTTACGAACAGAACGATCGTGAAGGGACTCAAAACCCACCTCGACAAAGCCAAAGGAGATTGGGCAGCGAATTTACCCCAAGTCCTATGGTCGTACTGAACCACTCCCCGAACCTCAAACGGTGAAACACCTTATAGCTTGGTGTATGGAACCGAAGCAGTGATCCCGGTAGAGATCGGCCTGCCGAGCCCGCGCACTCTTAACTTCACATCCGAAGTCAACGAGGAAGACCTCCGAACCGAACTGGATCTATTGGAAGAGAAACGAGAGCTCGCCTACATAAGAGAAGCCAAGTACAAGCAACAAGTAGCTCGGTACTACAACCAAAGAGTGAAGTACCAACAATTTCAAGTAGGCGACCTCGTGCTTCGGAATAACGAGGTCAGTAAAGCGGAAAGGCTCGGGAAGCTTGAGGCCACATGGGAAGGACCGTACCGAGTTGAAGAAGTCCTCGGCAAAGGGTCGTACAAACTCGCCCATTTATCCGGTGAGCCCTTACCCCGCACATGGCACATTACTCATTTAAAGAAATACTTTGTATAAGTGGAGAAGAGTGATGGTCGAGTTTAATTCATATAAGGTAGTAGGTATAGTGTTTTAATTTTTTATCAATAAAACTTTATTTTTCCTTTGTTGCTTGTTCAAGTCCTTGCATATCATATCTTGCATGTCTCTCCCTCCCGCTTATGCTTAGTATTACGATTTAAAGTCAAACTTCATAGAAATCCAATTTCCGAAGTGAGCTATTTAAAACCAAACTTCGTAGAAATCCAATTTCCGAAGTGAGCTATTTAAAGCCAAACTTCGTCGAAATCCAATTTCCGAAGTGAGCTATTTAAAACCAAACTTCGTAGAAATCCAATTTCCGAAGCGAGCAATTTAAAGCCAAACTTTGTCGAAATCTAACTTCTGAAGTAAGCTATTTAAAGCCAAACTTTGTCAAAAGACGAAGTGAGCTAGTAAAACCCTGACGAGGGTACTTAATAAACTCCATATTTGGGGTAAATTTTAAACGCGCGCGTACCGACCTAACCTTGTTAAAAATAGAAGTACAACTACCTTGGCTTAAAACGAAGGCACCACCTTTGGTAAAAGCTAGGACGGAAAACTTTTGTTTAAAACGAGGAGGCACCACCTCGGTTAAAAACAAAGATACGGCCTTTGTTTAAAACGGAGAAGAGCCTAAACCTCGTCTGAAGACGAGGTCGTGCTACTTTGAGCCTAAACTTCATCTTTGACAAAGTCGTGCTATTCATAGCCTAAACCTCGTCTGAAGACGAGGTCGTGCTATTCAAAGCCTAAACTTCGCCTCTGCCGAAGTCGTGCTATTCATAGCCTAAACCTCGTCTGAAAATGAGGTCGTGCTATTCAAAGCCTAAACCTCGTCTGAAGCCGAGGTCTTGCTATTCAAAGCTTAAACCTCGTCTGAAGCCGAGGTCTTGCTATTCAAAGCCTAAACCTCGTCTGAAGTCGAGGTCGTGCTAATTAAAGCCTAAACTTCATCTTTGACGAAATCGTGCTATTCAAACCTTAAACTGCGTCTCATGATGCGGTAATGCACTTTATAGCCTACCTTTGTTTAAAACAAAGAAATATACCTTTGTTTAAAATAAGGTAAAAGGCTTATACATGTACACAATATCCCGTTTTATTTCAAAAATGGAAGAGTACAATTACATGGTAATCACGACGAACTTGAAGGCTTAGGTTTGCTAAAACTAAGCCATCTTGTGGGAAAATCACCTTCGGAGTTAAAATTTAAAACTTCATCTATATTGAAGCTGCCTCGACCTCGCTCACCACCACCTCGTCCTCGACCCCTACCCCTACCCGATTGAATGCTCCGACCTCGTCCTCGTCGAGCCATCGATTGTCGTTCTTGTTCATAAAACTCCTTCGAATGGCGCATGAATCTCATACCCGATCGACCCGCGAGAGTCGACGAACTCGAGGGACCAGTGGAAGTAGATGAACTTGAAGGACAAGCGTTATTTGCCAACCGAGCAGCCAACTTCGGACGCCGAGCTAAAATCACTTCGTACATACCGGCAACTCGTTTCAGCTCCACCATCTGATCTCGGAGCTGCCAGGAGTCCGTCCCATATCTTTCTTGGTAATCCTTGCACCTGGCTGCGACCTCTGTCACCTTTGCGTCCACTTCAGCAATGGTTTTCCCGCCGTTTCGGCGGACAATGGCCTCGTAATCAGCATGCTCCTCGGCGATCTTATCAGCTTCTTCCTTCACGGCATCATACTTATCTCCAAGCTCCAGCAGCCGAGCTTGAAGCTCGTCATTTTTGATTTGAGCGGCTCTAACTCTCACGTCGGCCTCGTCCTGGATATGGTTAGCTTGGTCTTTCCAACGAAGAGCTTCGACATTCTTAGCTTCAAGAGCCCGCAATAAGTTATTGATTTGTGCAATGTACGGGGAGGCATCGAAAATTATGGGGGAAGACTACAATGCAAAGAAAAAAGTTCCAATTAAATGTTGAAATTTTATTAAGGCCACAATGGCGAAAGTCAAGCGACATCCTACCGATGCCGCAGTACAAAAGCCCTACACACAAAAAAAAAAGAAAAAAAAAAGAAAGAAAAAGAGAGAAAACATACAAAGGTGATCAACTGACCACTTCAGCATTCTCCTCATTCTGACGAGGGGCCTCGTCGTCGTCGGCATCGCCTTCCTCCTCGGCCTCCTCTCCGCCTCGACCAGCATCCTCAGCCCCGGGCTCGGTAGTACGGCTAAGGTCGGCAATCAGCCCTTCCAACTCCTCATCCCTGTCAACTGGCCATCCCTCCACAACCTCGGCAGTCAACACAGTAGACGCCGAGGCTAAGCTATCCAGCACGGGAATGCTTTTGAGGCCTTCCACCAACGCCTCAGCATATACGCGGTTGACAGCTGCATCTGACATCTCCTGATATCCGTACTTGGCCTTGTCCAAGTTCGGAATATCAGAAGCGATGTTGTCGATAGCGTTGCTAACTGCACGCGTGTTTAGGATCGCGGCGACCTGCCCGGCCAGCTCCGAGAATCTTTCGGAGCGGAAGAGCCTCTCCGTATAAGACCGAAGCAAGCGACCCCTGCCTGGCCACCACCTCGGCCTCCTGTCGCTTCGCCGCCTCCGCCTCGGCCTTCCACATGGCCGCCTCTCTCTTCGCTGCCTCAGCAGCGTCCTTCGCCGACTCAACCGCAGCCCGTTCTACCGACACCCTAGCTTCAGCCAATGCCAATCGGTTGACGAGGCCGCCCTTCTCGTTCTCCAGGTCGCGCTGAAATCGGACCACCTCATTGAAGCGGTCGACCCCAGCGATCAGGAAACCGCTCAACTCCGAAGTAAGGTCGTTCAACCTCGCCACTATGTCCTCGGCACCCTATATAAACACATATTAACGTCAGCAAAATATATAATAATGAAATGCCGAAGTACAGCTTTAAGTGCGATACTACCTCGGGAAATGGCCGAGGCTGATTCACCAGTTCTCCAAGACCCTGGCATCCAACACCGCCAGATAACCGGACTGCAGTGACTGTGCAATCCTCCTCTCCAGTCGGAGTAGCAACAGCCAACTTCTGTTGTTTCTTTTTTCGAACGAGAGGTTGCTCCGGAGGGGACCCCATTGGTGAGGAGCCTAGTCCGCTCTCTGTTCGTTCCGAAGAAACCTCGGACACTGGCTTCTCGGTAATGCTCGACCTTGCCCTCTTCTTACCGAGAAGTTTCACTGCAGAAAAACAGTAAGAGCCTCATCACAATGAAATGGAACACATAACATAAATAAACAGACCAAGTGGAGCCTCACCCTTCACCGGCCCAACCATGGAGTCTGGATCATAAGGGCTCAGCCCCGCCATAGCAAGATCGGCCTCGGTGAATTCTTCATCGACGAGGCAAGTCAACACTTCCTCAAGCACACCGAACTTCTCTTCGGTGCCTTGGTTCCTCAGTTTACCCATATTCTAGATGAAATGTGGGACCTCACCGAACCGACAGAAAAAGAACTTCGACTGCCAATTTGGGATTTTTGACCTCGTCTTCACTCGAAAGTCAAGACGGGGTGTCAAATAGTACCACCCATTGTAGGAATTAAATTGAAAATATTTCAGGATCAGCTCTACTGAAAGGCTGACCCCGTGACGACTACTAAGTATGCCTAAAGCAGTGAACTGTCTAAAAGAGTTCGGCATTATTTGGGCTAAAGGAATGCCGAACCTCCGAAGGAGATCGGCAAACACAGGCGAAAGAGGAAGACGAAGACCATGGTTTAAACAGTCTTCGTAAATAATTACAAATCCAATCGGAGGATTTGACGCCCTATCCTCCGGCCGAGGAACTACCATCTCTATCCAATCGGGAAACAAATAATTTCTTGCAATTTTCAAAATTGCAGATGCATCTAAAGTTGAAGAAAATTTTGACATTGTTCCGACTGAATCACGGGGAGAAGCAAAAACTACCCTACAATTCGACGGAATGTCCGACTCTACAGTATATACATTTACATCTATACTTTCCGGCGAATGAGATACCGGTGGCGACATAGACCTTTCGCCCGAATCCTGACTACCACTACCGCTCGACTCGCGCATAAAAGAAGAAGATGAATTGCCGAAAATTTTTAGGGTTCCGAATTTCAAAAATGTTGATTGTGGCGTCTGAAAGAAGTTTTAGTAACTTTCCGCCTACTTTATCGGGACCCCAAACAGCGCATTTAATATCACTGACACATCACGTGTTCGACCTCGTCTTAACGAGGCGGTACACATTCTAACTTCGTCGAAATTATATTTCCGAAGGGGTTCGACCTTGTCTTAACGAGGCGGTACACATTCCGACTTCGTCGAAATCTTATTTCCGAAGGGGCAATGTGAATTTCTGTTCGACCTCGTCTTAACGAGGCAGTACACATTCCGACTTCGTCGAAATCTTATTTCCGAAAGGGCAATGTGAATTTCTGTTCGACCTCGTCCTAACGAGGCGCTACACATTCCGACTTCGTCGAAATCTTATTTCCGAAGGGGCAATGTGAATTTCTGTTCGACCTCGTTTTAACGAGGCGGTACATATTCCGACTTCGTCGAATCTTATTTCCGAAGGGGCAATGTGAATTTCAGTTCGACCTCGTCCTCATGAAGCACTACGCATTCCGACTTCGTCGAAATCTTGTTTCCGAAGGGGCAATGTAACTATCACTACTCATGCTTCACCTTTCTACCCCAGATCACACCCTCACTTCCATATCTTTTTGGGGGGGGGATGTGATAGGATATGACCTAGCTACTAGGCCCAAGCATCGAGCCCAATATAATTGGGCTCCGACTGTCAAGCTCGGCCTATGCAGCTCGGCCCACTTAAGAGCCTTACTTGGCTCGGCCCAAACACCCCACCTAAGCCGAGTCCACTTCGGCCCACCTCAAAGGAACCTCTACACCAAGGCAACTCCTACATCGACTACAATTCAAGCTCCACAATAGATATAGAAGCTCGGTGTTTATCCAATAAAGGAGGAGATCAAGCCAAAGAGTCCTAACAGGAAAAGACTTATAATCCTAGTTGAATTCCATATGTAAACACTTATAAATAGGGGTTTAGAATAGGTTGAGAGGGGGAGAACAATCTTTGTAGAAGTTATACGCATATTAGCAATAATATTCATACTCTCTTTTGCTCCGTGGACGTAGATCTATTCCGGTAGATCGAACCACGTAAATCCTTTGTGTCCTCTTTTCGTGTTCATTAAATCCCAGTTTTCGTACATTAACTATCTTGCGAAAATAAGACCGATCAGGTAGTATTAATTTTTAGTTGATGTGTACTATTTTTCCGAATTAATTGTAGGTGATATTTATAACAAAAAGGTCGTGAAGAAGAAAAGGAAGGGATGGATCAATGATCAGTCGCATTTCCCACAAATTCCGCTACTTGTAATTGACGCTTGTCTAACTATATCAATTTAGGTTTAATTGCGAATAAAATCACCAACTTTATTATTTTTGTGAATCTTGGCAAATTAAATTATAAACTTTTAACGTTTTGCAATTTCAACACAAACTTTAAAACTTAATGAATTAAATTATTTTCTAATTTCGCAATTAAAATGTTTCCATTTTAACCCTATCTTTTTTCTGCACACCACCTTATATATAACATTAATTATAGGAGTAAAGTTGTAAAAATGTAGCAATTATGTTATCAAATTGCGAAATGCGACACTTAATTGAAAAAACAAAAATAGCAACTAGAACACTTAAATAAAAACTGAGGGTACGTATACAGGATAAGAAAGATAATTAAATTTATCATTTCTATTCATTTATTGGGAGGAAAAACAGTTGGAAATTTAGAGAAATAAAAAAGGATAGTGCAAGTATATGCAGTAATTTATTATCAGTGTAGACTGTAGATTACATTACTTAGAAGTTGAAATATTTAATTAATAGCTCCAGCTGGATGTGGATGTGCTGGTTGAGCAAAGCATTCCACGCATCCCATAATACAGTTGTGGTAGTCGTGATTGTTGTGTGGATTGCCGCACTGCCTCATACAGAAACGTATGCAATCTTCCGGGTTTCTCAGCGCACTACAAACACCCAAGCCCAACAACAATGTTACAAACACCATCACTACTACTGTTGCTGATGATTTCTTTTCTGCCATTATATTTTTCTTTTTAATTTTAGTTACTTGGTGATCCGATCCATATTTATAATGAGAGTTTGAAAGAGGACATCATTTTCTTTGCATTTCCCATATATTCTGACTCACTAAATACTGCCACTCCTTGTGGATGATTCATTAATTAGTGTTTTCAAATATGTATTAAGTAGTTGTCATCAAAACTTTAAAAGTCAATTCATTATAGATTTTTCATTTTCATTTTTCCTTTTTTTGAAGGAGGGCCCCAATTTATTTCAATAGTTACCAACATCTTAAACCCAGTGTCACACATTAAAAGTTAAAAAAAAAAAAAAGTGGACAAATGGAGTATCACTACAAAAAATTAGGGTTTTACCTACACATGCATGTGTGACTAAATATATACTTATGTGTGGGGATTGTGATTTACCAACACATAATGGAAGTGTCACCATGTGTCCCTATTTTTCCGTGGAGAAAGAGTATTAGCTACACTTATGTGTATGTGTAAAAAAAGTTTTGTAGTTACACACTTATATGTGTCCCAAAAGACATTTGATATGTGTGGATAAATATATTTATTATTTATTTAATTATGACGTGGAAATTATGTGGATGTTGACATGGAAATGCCACGGTGGAATGCCACGTAGGACGATGATGTGGAAATGCTACGTGGCAATTCTTAAGTGTGGGTAAATGTGAAAATTATGTGTGGTTAATTTTTTTTTTCCTAATCCATTTATTATATATAAAATTTATTTAATTGTGGGTAAAATATATATTATGCGCATGGAATAATTTTTTTGTGTGTTTAATTTTTATGCCAATATAATATAACATTTATATTATACCTTGAATTACCGAAATATGAAAAAATTTTATTTTTTTTAGAGAACCATAATTTCAAAAAAAATATATCAAACTTGTAATAATATAAAAAGACCATAATCGTAACTATTATTTAAAATTGAATGATCAAAGTAAACAACTTTAATATGCAAAATTTAAAAGAAATAAAAAAAAATCTACAAAACTACACATTAATCTACTCGTATTGCTTTATTTCTTTGAGCTCTTGTTCCCAACTACATGAGCAAGCTTGGTATATTCTTGCTATGTGAATAAGCCCACAATTGATTCGATGGACATTCCAAACCTGCAAAAAACATCATCTTCCATTAGCAAAAAACAATAGATAAAAAGTTCTAAAAAACTCACAGCAAATGTGTCGATCAATTTAATCTAGAATCATGTGCTAGAGAGATGCGGTTAAAGAGAATGGTGAACTATAAAAGCAAATGAACTAATAGCCCAAACTCAAATTAAGTATTATAAGAAAAGGTTATGAGGAATTTCAAGAAATGAATTTACCAATTGATATTAACTCCGCAATATATGAATATCATCTGTTAATGCCAGTTAAACATGGCTACTGAGAGTCTGAAGACTATTAGAAAAAATGAGCAGCCCAAAAAATGTTGGAGGCTATTAAGTTGAAAAGCAATATGGCATGCAGGTACAAAGAACTAACAATTGCTGTTTTTTTAAATACCATAAAATAACTATCCGTGCACAAAATATCATATTATCAAATTAGAGCAAACTTTTGCAATGGCAGATATGAATTCAATTCATTTAAGAAAATATGAACAAAATTTAATTCAGGATTTAAATAGAAAGCACAAAGATTATTCATATTTCGAATAATTAATCAAAGAACAACTCAGATAATAATAAATAGAAAACAATGACGCCATCGATCAATATATTCACGTTGCAGAGTAGGAGGAAGAAAGAGAATGAAGATCATAAATGTGGAGAACATGAGCATAAGCAAGTTTATGCATTACTGATTACTCCACCACTTGCAGAGGAATTGCATTATTCTAGTTCAAATACCTCCTAAGTGGCCAATATTGTATTGAATATAAACCTGCTCATCAACGATTGATGCAGCGCCACTGCGGCCGTTGCGGCATCGTTTCTTCGCACCATCTACTACGTCGGCCTCTTTCCATCTCTTTTTCCAAGACGTTTGGTTTTCTCCTTCTTGTTAGATATTGTGAAAGAACCCGTTTGATTCTTGATTAGAAGAAGTAAACATGGCGATGATTTTCGACTGTGTGAAGGAGAATTGGCTAGAGACTAAATTATTTAGAGAGAGAGAGGGAGAATTTTTTTGAAAAATAAACCGTTCTTGAATTGGAAATGTACCAATTTGAGAGAATTTTCTGGATTAGAAGACGGAACGTGGGTTTGAGCCATTTGACAGCCGTTTTCTACTAACTGCACAATAAAAATAAGATGTGATGGATGATGCAACGTGCAAAAAAAGTTGTGGAAATAATGCGGATGAATTAAGTATTAAAGTTGAACATATTTACAAAATTGTCATACAAATTGATTTCAAATTGAAGGATTCCTGTTTCTTATAGATTTAACTCGTTCACAAATTTAGAAAAATAAAGGACCATTCCAATAATTAAATTAATTAAATAGTTGCAAATTAGAATTAAACTCTAATTAGAATTAGACTAATAAATTATAGTCAATGATTATAAAATTATACTAAATTATAATATATTGAAATTGAAAGAAAAAGAAAATATATCTCACTTCCTTATTGAGCCAAGCGTCGGATTGAAAACGCTACTTCCGAACTTACAACATTGCATCTCATCCAAAGAGTTGGTTAGAAACAAATTCGTACACTAATGTTTAGGATAGAGAATCTCAAATAGAGAATCATCGATGTTTAGAATTCGAGAGTGTATCTCTTAATTAGTTACTCGCGTATATATATATATCTATATATCTCAGTGATTGTGGATAAGTCAACTAGTGTGTATATTGATATCATTTGATTATTTTTTCTATATTTTAATAAATCAATGAACACCACCATATATACACGTTTTGATCCATATATAGAAAATTGCACGTGATCTATATCATTATTTTGGTGTAGCAATTGTTTATCAATTTATTTTTTTTTGGTTATTCATTTTTTATGATTTAATATAACTTTATACTAATTGACTAGGTTGCATAAAAAATAATTATATACCTTAATTGAATTGATTAACCATTATTTTTTCGTATAATATTAGACTAAATCATATTATATCGAAATTGAAAAAAAAAATTATAAATAAAAATCAAGAAAAATCGATTTTAATATACAGTTGGTACATTGTAATAGGGATAGAGGATCCTATCCGATCAAATTAATTCCACATGGAAAAAGCTGAGCCCCTTGCGGATTCGAAAGTTGAGCCTTACGGATTCTAGCTACAACAATTGTATTGATTTGGTTTTGTTTGCTTATTTTCATCATGTTTTTAGAGCCAAATATAAAATACCTTCAAGTTCATCATTTTTGAGTGTGAAAAAATATGTTTAACTAGAGCTCTATCGTCAAATGGATCCAACTTAATTAATTATATCCTCAAATTGGAATTTTTTTATGCAGTCGTCAAAATATATATTCCTATATAGATTCCCAGTTCCTAGTCTGACCTTCTACACCCAGATTACTAATTAGGGAAAAATGAAAAATAGCAGAACGCATATTTTGAATTAAAAACTGATTTTAATTTTCAAACTAATCAAAACAAAAAAAAAAAAAAAAATCAAATTACCAAAATATTCACAAGAATCCGAAACCTAGCTAGCTATAAACAAAATAAATAAAAGAAACCCTAATAATTAATATTAATAAAAGAAAAAATCAGAAAACTGGGCATCCATCAACGACGACTCCTTTAGCAGTGGGGCAAGTAGCCAAGGGGCAGCCCTCCCCGCTGTTCCCCCACCACGTCAGCGAAACCGTCCGGAGCGTGAACCACACCGCCATCGTGGCGAACGCCGACCCAAGATCCAAGCCGCCGGAGAGGACGTAATTGTACCGTCCCCACCACTCCGGGTAATTCCTGTAGATGAAGAGTCCGAAGATGGCGGCGACGATGATCCAGCTGGTGAAGTTGACGGCGGTCGCCGGCGGCATCATGGAGGTGGCCCCCAGCAGGATGGGCATGTTGATGAGGGAGATCCACGATCTCTGGCTGGGGAAGGCCTTGGCAGCCGCCCACACCAGGAGCGGCGCCACCGCCCCGCCGAGGAAGAACCAGTTGACGTGGGGGTAGACCCCGAGGTTGCCGAACATCCGCTGCGGGCCCACCAGCCCCCAAAGGACGGAGGCGGTGTAGAAAGTGCTGTCGCTGGGGCACGACCACTGTGTATCCGCTCCGAGTACCGCCACGTCGCAGAGGTGGGGGATGGTCGCCATCATCCACCACGCCGTGCACGTGTACGTGATCACCGATATGATAGTCCCGATCACCTGTTTTTTTATTTTATTTATTAATCTTTAATTATAATAATAATAAAATGTAGGAGAAGAAATTGTATTCTATATATACCATACCTGGACGTTGAACATAGCCCTAGGAGGGATCTTCATGTAATGGCCGAGCTTGAAATCGGAGACGAAACCCAACGCCTGCGTCATGCTTATGTATCCGTACACCTTGAAGCACATGTTCGCCACGGGGTATCCCGCGTACGCGTATCCTATTATGTACTCCGTTATAATATTCAGTCCCGGCGCCTGCATGGTGGTGGCCAAAATGATTCCGATGGGGAGGGTGAAGGCCAAGGAAATAGCGCAGGCGAGCAAAACCCCCCACCATGGAAGCTGGAGCAAGGTCTTGTAGTACTCGACGGCGAACAAAATGACGGCAATATTAAGCACCAAGATGACGAGGAACCAGGCCATCGGAACTTGAGGGTACTTTTTCATGAGCCTGCCATGCACGTCCAGTACCTCCTCCTCCTCCTCCTTGCTGTTCAAGCTGGCGAAGGTGGCCTTCGTCTGCCTCCAGACCTCGCGGCCGTGGAAGAGGAAGACGTGGACGAGGGTGGCGGGGAGGCAGGCGAATCCAAGGCCATAGGTGAGGGCGAAGAAGGTGCTGAGGTAGAGCTTGCCGTAGGAGGCGTACTCGTGGCGGTCGAGGTGGAAGTCAGGGGTCATGATTTGAGTGGTGTTGTAAGGCTGGCCGTTGCGGAGGAAGGAGCCGCGGGAGTAGATGGGGAAGGACTTGGCGTTGTAGAGGTTGGTCCAGTAGCCGATGGGGATGAGGACGTACATGATGAGGGCGTAGCCGGCGGCGACGTTGGCGGAGGCGTGCCAGGGGCTGGCGAGGGGGCTGCCGAGGAAGCTGACGACGGTGTTCCAGTCGAGGGCGAAGGAGCCGACGCCGAGGCCGTGGAGGCCGGAGCCGATCTGGTGGAGGGTGACGGAGGTGGGGGAGAACCAGCAGAGCCAGGAGATGTTGGAGAGGATCAAGAAGAAGTAGTTGGGGAAGATGGCGTAGCAGAAGCTGCAGCCGGAGGCGATCAGGAAGAACTGGGTCCGCGTCAGCCTGCCACGTGGACGCTTCTCCCTCTCGTGGAGAGCACGGAAGAGTGCGACTTGAACCAGGTTTCCGGGCCACCACATCCTTGCCGGTTCGACCAGAAATTTCCGGAATATTCCGGCCCAACCGTACCCTAGAAGCTGCATGCATCAACCACCACATACCTTAGATTCTTAAGTAACTAGTACGGAATATTCATTTAGCTATACACATATGTTAAGAAATTCAAACTGATATAAGTAAGATGAATTGCTTAATGTTCACTTAATCTTGACAAATTCACACTGATATAAGTTAAGATGTCATCCCCAATCCCGTTCCAAACGTGTCCCCAAATTTAATTAAATCTAATTTAGAGTGATACTATTCCGTCATAATGTGGCCGGCTATAATTTTAATTTTTTTAATTTTTAATACGTAATAATTTGTGTATCTATACAATATTTTAGATAATAAGAGTGATATAATTACCAAATTAATTAAAAGTCATTACGAATAATCTCTTAAAATATTTAATCATTAATTATAATTATTAATTTGTGATTTTTTTAATTATATATATTAAGAAAAATATAAAATTATGGCCGACCACATTATGGCCGAATTGAAAATCATTATTGTTTACTTTATACTTTTGTTTTATATTATCTTTTTATGAAAGTAAAATAACTATATTATAGTAAATCATAATAAATATTTATAAATAAAATTTTATATTTTTAAGATTATAAACCTTAATATAACTAATAAAAGTGAAATTAAATGCTAAAAAATAATTATAATCACTACTTGATGAGTGAACCCTAATAAATAATCATAAAATTAACTAAATCATTAAAAATTAAAACTGTTGAAAAAAATAGATAAAACTAATCGAAATTACAATTTGGTAGAGATGACCACTAACAAATGACATATATATAAAAAAAAATTAATTAAACACACCAAAATTAAATCTTACCACAAGAAAATTGTCAACTTAACATTATCATATCATTGATGAGCATATTAAGTGTAAACACGTCTGCATTTGCCTAACTAAATTCGCTACCCTAAAACAAAAGCCTATATACAAATTTTATGGTCACGTTAATAGCCCTTGATGAAAGCAAGAAAATCAACCCCAAATTACGATCCAAATTTGTTAAAAACACCTTCAAAAAAAGCCACCTATATAGTATATGAGATTATTTTTTAATAAACCCTAATTACCCAGAAAAACAAAAAACAAAAATAATAACAAAAAAAAAAAAGGAGCAAACAAACCAACCTGAGTGGTCAACATGACAATGAAGGCAGGGATGAAAGGGAAGCTCCGCTTATAGAAGAGCCTGACGGCGGAGATGATGTGGGTGGCGTAGACGCCGCCGGAACCGGAGTTGGCGAGGATGGTGATGAGCACATGCTCCTTGATGTTGAAGGGGCCCGGGTTGAGCGTGAAGGCGAAGCGCGTGCCCTGGAAGAAGACGCGCGTGGTGACCACCGCCGCCATGAAGTGGCCGATAGGCACGACCGCCACCTGCACGGCGACGGACGACACGTTCAGCGGCTCCTTCCTGTACCAGAAGAACTGGTTGATGAACGACAGCGCCACGCACGCCACGATCCCAAGGAGCCACATCCGGAACGTGTACACCGGCATCGTCGGGTCGTCGGTCTTCGGCACCGTCAGCTCCACCTCCCTCACCGGGCACACGTCGTCGCCGTCGGACTCAGCCTTGAGAGCGGCTGCTGATTTCTCTAAATCGACGTCGTTTTGGTCCATGGTTTATTTCTCTCTTGGTTCGGATCTCTCCAAACCGCGGGTGCGTTTTCGTGTTTGTGAATGAAGAGATCGTCGTGGTTTTGTTTTGATGGAGTTGGTTATTGAAGAAGGAATTGAAGATTGAAGATTATACTCTTATACTCTATCACGTATTTATATAGACCAGTTGAGATTCGATATTTAGTTGGAATCGGAGTCTGAATTCGAGTGAATCTTTTCCTTATACTCGTATCATATGTATCTGTAAAACTATATCCTACTTTGTGCAGGAGTCCGCAGGTGTATCTTCTTTTCTTCAATTCTAATTTCTTTTATGTTTTAGTTTAAAGTTATATTACGTGTCCATAAGTGACGTCGACTATATTTTTATGGAAAATTATTATAAGCATATTCTAAGAAAAATAAATACTGCCTTTCAAAAGATAAAAGAAAAATAAATACTGCAAAAAAGAAAAACCAATATTTATTTTAAAAAATAAATAAATATTGAAAAAAATTATTAACCTGTCCGTTGTTAGTTATGGTTCATCGATTCGATTATGATTTGATATCGAACTATTTACATCTAATTTTGCAAAAATAAATAAATTATTGATTGCATAATTTCTAATCTTTTAATGTTTTTTTTCTTCCAATAAATGTTAATTAGTTTGAGTCCATTGCATAATAGTAAAATTTTAAAGTCGTCCAAGGCAAAGGATCACATCGGTAATTGTTCTAGATGATTAGAGTAGTCATGCATTTCATTTGAATGAGATTAATATTAATAATATTAAATCTACAACAAAACAAAAACAAAAACAAAAACAAAAACAAAAACAAAAACAAAAACAAAAACAAAAACAAAAACAAAAACAAAAACAAAAAACAAACGCAAAGCTAACTCAAGCCTTGAAATAACACTCTTGCCATTCTAATTAGTAAACATGAAATTAAATTGATAGTTGGTGATATTATAAATTTCTAGCTACGTTTATTAAATAAAAGAAAATTTATAAATTTTCAGGTAATTGAATGTCGACATTCTCAAACTGTATCATCATGGCTATCGTTAAAAATAAGTAAAACCGTAGTCTTCCACTTACGTCTCCAAACGTTTTCGACAATATATCAAGGAAAATAAAATATACATATAATGATGTTAATGAACTACATCCAATCTTACTACCTTACCTATTTTCTTGATTTTCAAGAAAATAAGTTTAAGGTTACGATTGATCATTTGATACTAGCATAAATCCATACTTCGTAAAACGTAGACTACAACTAGTAGAGTATAGACTGCATAGTGCCCTAAGAGAAGAAAATAATGGAGAGATTGAATGTATGTAAAGAACAAAAAAAACAGAAAAACCTAGCTAAGTAAACCCATTTATTAAAAGTATCTTCATTCTTCAGGATAGCGATAAGCAGTTGCACAGCAAAAACACAACACACAAGGAACCGATAAACCTATCTACAGCCACTGATAATGAGCAATCTCAAATACAATATTTCACCTTCACATCAAAAGCAAAACCTACCTAGAAGGTTTCACATACTACCCAATCTCGAAGAAATGGAGAAACCCAACCTCTACAGCTACATACAAAGAGACAACAATTATGTACGGTCTCATCAATACATAAATATGGAGAGCACAGATTATATCATTCGGCAGTCACTACAAAGGTCACATCGTCAAATTGAATGCACTTCAGCACAGAAAACTTAGCCAAGTGTCTATCAAAAGGAATCCTTTTCACCTTTATTTATCTGTCCTCATCCGGTCATCCCTATCGTTTATTTGCTCATAAATAAGTTTTTCTTTACCTACTTTTGGCTGCATCCTTTGTACACTGCCATTTCCACCTACAGCTTCTTTGCTAGTGCTCTCTTTTCTGCGAGCATTTGAGAGTGGAGACATCAATTTGTTACAGAAGAAAACAATACATTTCCTCTTGAAGAAACTGTGGGAGAGCAAATCATTCTGCCACAATCAAGCAAGATACCATAGGCTCCAGTTTTAAACACTGCACAACAATCCAAAAAATCACTCGTAAAGCACTTTTCCAGATAAATCAGCTAGGTCAATATTTCTCAAAAAACTAAACAAAAATAAAAGAAAACCACATTCCGATACAATGCAAGCAAATAGCAGACATATTGCTTATACACAGAGAAGTATTTGCCATATGTTTGACTAAGCACGAAGTTGGATTAGAGACAGTCAATATCTATGGACTACTAGAAAACATACAATAGGAGATACGAGGGTGGAGCAGTTTTACATCTAAAAAATGGTGATGTCAAGGTATTTGTATCTATACTAGTAGTATACTAGTATTCATGCGCATTCCTAGCAAGCAGATAAGTGGTTTTTCCTAATGTGGGACCTCTAATTATAATAAATGCACACATAACATCCATAAATGTACAAAAACCAAATCATTTGGTGAATCACACATTAATGATTTCCAGCAAGCCCAAAAGGTCATTAACCACTTACCAATTAAGACCCAAAATATGTAACTAATATACCTAGATTATGTTAATAAAGTCAAGCAGCATTTCCATTATAAGTCAGAACAGATTAACACTTTCAAACATGTCATGTTAAAGCTGTGGTGAAATACATTAAGTTCCAATGGCTAACCTAAGATCAATACCTATCAATGACAAAGCAGTCAGTTAACTAAAATTGAAATTCCCAACTATAGGTGGTGCTAGAAGTTCATTTGATATGAAATGCATGATTACATATTTGCTTTTATTTCCCAAAATCAGGGGAATCTCCAATAAAATCACCAATTCATTGCTTCATTCAAGTACAAAGACACTAAAAGTAAAATCAGAATGGGATGACCTAATCTTAGGACAACTGAAGCAGATAGAGCAATGCGATCATGAAAATCAGCTATCATGAGCCTTACACCAAGCAAAATTGTGTTGATGTTGTATACAAACGTTTTGGGTGGGTTGGGGCCCAAAAGTTAGGATTTTTTGTAGGCTTTTATGGGCCGGGGCAGGGGGTGGGGGGTAGGGGGTCTTCATTTCATGATTTAATTCATTGCCTCATCGCCCATATTATATGTCTTTATACAATTTAACAATGATTAGTGCTACACAGAGAAATGTTTTCAAGAGCAAAAAAATAGAAAATATGGAACATGTTTCACTTTGGAAATAAAAGAAGCTAAGAAGATGGTTAACATTAACTAGAGAAATGAAAATTTAATAAGGATCACCACACGAGAAATATTCATGAAAAGAAGACAGGTACAATTAGATAAACATATTGGAAATCAAAATGCAAATAGTAGGAATTAGTGAAGGGTGTCTGAAATCAGAAGCCAAATCCTAAAAGAGCAGACATGTTCAAATATAATAAAATTAAATAAGCAACTAAAGGAAAGGAAGCTGCTAATGAGCTCTGACAAAATTATTTATAGAACATACTTCACGGCCACTCCAACTCCACAAATTTCATAACATTATATTGCATGTTCGTTTATTCTAAAAAAAAAAAAAACCTTCAAGTTAAAGAACTCTGATTTTGTTGGGCAAGTTAAATTGCCATAGTTGAGGGAATTGTCAACTCTCCCAGTTGTTGCTTAGAGCATTTACCATTGGCTAGTAGCAGATAGTATATAATCAGCACATACAGCATGAAACTCCAAGGTTTTATCTGGTTAAGTTCATCTTAGGAGGGTTGGGGTTCGGTCGGTAAACTCACTAAAGAAAGTATTAGAGAACTAATTGAGACAAGAAGTCAGAGTTTGTCTCTATTAGACTGGATGCTTTATAATATAAGAAATATGATCTCTTAACAGTATTATACTATATCTAGGAACTTATGAAACTATAAATGAAGTTCATTAGTGAACACAGTCCTAAAAAATAATTATAATCTAACAATTGGAGATTGACAGATATAATGTTTGGAAAACCAAACATATTTCCTGAATGAAATAGTCACCAGAAGTGAAAGAGCAGGTACAAAATTCTATTTATTGAAACAATAATTAATATCATCAAAGGGTTATAAGAAATTGATAGATACTCCTCTGAAATCATTCACTCTTCTCCCATATCCTCACAAAGAAGAAAAAATATCCAAAATATCCAAAATCCTAAAGCCCATTCAAACAATCATTAGCATGTACTCCTCCCCTATATTACATTAATGGTTAGTTTGATCTCATGAGTGTGAACAAAGTGGTGCATCAAATTAAGTAATGGAAGAGTGAGACGGTAGCTTGACTCTAATCTCAGGGGTGATTGCGAAGGAGGACAAGGAAGAGGGGATTCGAGAAAGGACAAGAGTTTCTATACTGAAGATACAAGGCTAAAAACTTCCAGTCCCTATAGCTGGAATTCTCAGAAAGAAAGCAATAATGTGCGCTTCTTGTTTGTGCTCTGATGGAAGACTAGTCGTTTTTTTTTCTTGGGGGGTGGGGAGGGCATTGGAAGTGTGGAAGTGCAGAAGAACAGGTTCAAAGAGTGTTTAACTAATCTAAATAGACAAGCCTGAAGAACATATCTTTTCATTACAAGAAGTTTCAAAATACTTTGTTATTAATCTACTGCCAAAGACACATCCAAGTTCTGTTAAGGAAGAATTTCAAAACACATAACAGAGGCAACAAATGGTTGTGGTTCTAAGGAAGGTAACTGAGCGCAACCTTCATTTATAGACCAAGGTTTCTAGCGAAATAAAATGATAATATCACAGCAGGAAATGATGAAACCAGCATTCCTAGGAGGTGCCTTACAAATCACTAGAAGTTATTACATTCAATAGTTACTATCTGCCATTTAAGGGAATAAGGAAAGAAGGGAAGGTTAGGCCAACCAGTCGTCCCTCCAACACAATTGACATAAACCTACTGATCCTAAGCAAAGCCTCTGCAATTAAGTCGCAACACTCCAAAGCTGCAATACTCACAAACTGTAAACCTCCACAATCAGTGGGTCCTACACAGAAGCGTATTTCCACATTTAGAGCAATTAATTGACCGTCTTAAGTTTTCTTGATCAAAAGGTCCATTAACAATATAGGTCATTCATCAATTCTCACCTGTCAAATGAATTTCAACGGTTACCACGATGCCCGCCACCTAACCTTGGACCTGGAGGATTGCGAGCAAATTGAACCCTTAGGTGGCCTGAATCTCGGTCATGCTCGTCAAATATGTAACCTGCAAGATTAGCTCAAGTATTTATGATGCAACTAGCTTCACTTTCGGTGATAATGGAAAACAATTAATCTTAGAGAACAGGTAGTACCAGTTTTGCACCAATATTATGTCTAAATTGTCAAAACATGTCCGTTTTAACGAGTGAACACTACCATAACTGTCAAAGGGAAAAAACCCTAGTAGATCCCACTATCCTAATTAGGCTATCAGACACTCAACATTGTTGGCATGGATGCGAGGAATTTGTGACACAAAAGGTCACAAAGTACTTTTAAATTCAGCATAAAATTTACTGTAGGAAACATGAACTAGTACAGCATTTAAAGTTCTAAATACTTATTTACATTTAACAATTGGACATAAAAGATTTGTTTGTAAAGTAGAATAAAACATTTACTACTACCTTACATGCACTAATTTAACTAAAAATTATTTAGAAAAAACATTAAACCCTGTGCAGACTGACCTTGCAGGGCGTCCATCGCTGTTGCTGCATGAGCTGGGCTCTCAAAATCAACAAAGCAAAGGACCACAGGATCCCCCCCAGTCTACACGTATCACCATAACAACATTAACAGAACTACAATACATTCTTGAATTTTAATGTTTCTTTTAAACAATAAAAAAGAGTCTTACATGTCTTGGTGCCTTGGTTACAAGCCTTACTTCCTTATAACCAACAAATGGGCGGAATATATCTACAAATGCAAGTAAAGGAACAAGCAAACCATGTTGGAATAAAGAAGTTACTTATTACGCGACACAAAGGATACGGGACACTTCTCTCCGAGTGCAGTTCGCAGGCAAGCCCTCCACAAACAAAGTGCTGCTTGCATCAGGAGGGAGTGATATTTCAGGTCGCCTGCCGACTCCCATTAACTGGTTTTGCGCTGCAGCTACTGGGCCTGATTGCACCAGTCCTAGAACCCTAAGATCGTCAATTTCATGAACACCATCAACCCCACCAACAGCAGGTCTTCCAGTCTGACCACCAAAGGATGGAAATTGCTGATAAATTTCCCTGACGAATTACTATAATATATGTCTAGGACCAAAATTTGGGAAAGGACGAGAAGAAAAAAATGAAGAATACCAAAGTACGCAAGTAACGTTCATATGAGGCATTGACTGAGTCAGTATCTCTAACGACAATATTCCCTGTTCTTTCATTGCCAGGAGCATAGTAGCTTGATGTGTCTTGTCCACTTGGCATCTCTACACAATCAAGGGTATATCATAAGTAATTGACTAATAAGGAAATGCAGTAAACGCTAAAGAAGCATTCAAAATTATCACTGAGAGTCCTCTGAACAAAATGCCACGAACTCGGATGCCCTATATCTGAATCTTTACATGTAAGGATCTTTACTCAAATAAATGTCCGACTATTCTTTACACTAGAATTTGCACAGAGCGCCATAAGGATATTTCCTTAACTAATGGATAAAATAAATTTCAATTAACATTCTGCGCACCAAGACAAAATAGCTAGAGATTACAAATCCCTCACAAATTAACACTTCAGTTCCTACATTCTATAGATACAAAGGCACAGCTAAAGCCCCAAAATCCAGCTCCCAAATCAAGAAACATTCAACCATGCAGATGCCAAGATCAGAACTTTACCATTCTTCACTAGAAGCATTATTCGCATAAAGACACGCTATCAAAATGTAAGCATAATTATACACACACGAAGCCCAAAAACCAAAACAATAAAATTAATAAGTAACCCTAACCCTATGCCGCAAATAAAACGAAATCACGACAAATTCACATCGCGCATGTACCCATAAACTGATAAATCGTGATAGGGAGTTAGAAAGGGGGAGGAATACCAAACTCCGAACGAGGCCGTTTGGCAACAACCTGAGCAGGAAGCGACACCGCCGGCTGCCTGTTGTCACCGAACCTCCAGAAAGCGTCCGCCATTGCTGATTGGTAGTGAGAATGCAGATACACGACAAGGAAAGGAGGGCGAATTCAATCCAATTGAAAAAAACTAGGGTTTTGGCTTCCGATTTTCAGAGAGAGTGGTAATGGTATAATCAATCATCTACGATCGGTACTGCTGGCTTCTTTCACAGTCAAAATGCAGAGCTCGTAGATTTTTATTTAATGCGACCTTCTTTCCTTCGTATTTTCTTTAATGATTCTTATTTAATTTTTGCCTCATTAGTGAATGTGACTAATGTAATGGGATGGAAGTAGTATTTGTGTTTCCTTCTTCCTTTTCTTTTTTGGTTTTCTTGTGTATCTAATC
Source organism: Mentha longifolia (assembly GCA_001642375.2). Classification (NCBI taxonomy): domain Eukaryota; kingdom Viridiplantae; phylum Streptophyta; class Magnoliopsida; order Lamiales; family Lamiaceae; genus Mentha; species Mentha longifolia. The sequence goes on along the minus strand of CM038118.1, from coordinate 27,203,290 downwards.
TAATAAACTAGTACTGTGCCCGTCGAAATTCAATGGATATCATTTTATGTATATTTTATATAAAATATTTATTAAAAAGCACAAGTATTTATTTAAAATGATAGCAATGTAACAATTAATTGTTAGGATTAAAATCATAATTAAAAAAAATGTGAATGAGAGGTAAAAATTTGTGAAAAAAATTGTACTTATTTTATATGTCAAATAACTTGTTACTAAAGTAGTTCTAGTAAATTAAAAAAAAAAAAAAAAAGTTCGGAAGGATTAAAATTTCTTGAAAAATTGTACTCGATTTAAATGTCAAGCTTCCCGTTTATCATTGAAATACAAAAATCAAGATATTAACATTTATGAAGTCATCTGTTTTTCACATTAACTGAAAATCAGGTCAAGAAAACAGGTTATTTTTCGAGTAGTTTAATTCAATTTAAATGTTAGGTCGTCCGTTGTTCGATGTAATTGAAAATAGGTCAAAGAGATTTTTCAAGTAGTTGTTTGATTGTCAAGTTGCCCGTTGTTTGAGTATATATTGTAGGAGACGAAGAAAATTCATTAGGTTAAGAAGGATTGTTATTTTTATGTTGTAATCTTCGTTTTGAGGTAAAAGAGGGATAACATTTATTGAATATTCATATCAAATGTCAACCACTTGTTCGATATAATAAAAAACAGCTCAAGAGCAGATAATATTTTTCGGGCAAATGGGTAGTTGAATATATTTTGAATATCAATTAATTTATTACAAAAATAGGTTAATAAGGTGTAACATTTCTTAGGCAGATGCTCATTTTAAATGTCAAGGTTTTTTTTTTAAACTCATTTACATAGGTTATCTTATCGATTTTCTTAAAATCAATGTGATTATCTTACATAAAATACCTATAACTCGATTAGGAAACTTATCAGTCCAAAACAACTGGTTTAAAACAATGCATATGATCTTGAGCATCGAAAAGCTGCAGGACTAATCAAATGGGTCGGCTTTGCATTCAATTGGGTAGGTTTTGCATTCAAATGAATATAACTACGTGAAAAAATGCTACCTCTTATTAACCTATTTTTTTTTTTTCAAGCATCGCGCAATTTGATATGATACAACTATTAATGAAAAATCTTCTATTATGACGTGTAGATGCTGAAGTTTTGTGTATGGAGGTACTAAATTGATTTTTCATTTTTGAGAGTTATGACTTCATCGATAGAAAAACTCATATAATGGATTCATAAAAGTTTTATCCATAGTCAATAGTTAAAAGATTTAACGAACAACTTGAAATTGAAAATGAGTAAAGCTCTTCAAGAAATGTCAAGTTTTCTCAACAATCATCTAAATAACGGGAGATCTAACATTCTATCTGTCAATTATATCGAACAACGGACGACTTTAAATATAAATAAATATAACTACATGAAAATATACTACATCTCATTGACCTTTTTTTTTTTTTTTTTTTCAAGCAATGGTCAACTTGATATGATACAACTACTCAAAAAATGTTCATCAATCATTAGCTTATATCTATATTACAAACAATGAGTGATTTGAGATAATGGCTATATAAATGTATAATGAATATTTTTGGCACGACAATCTTGAAAATAACTATTCTTAATCAAAAGAAAATTCATTTGCTTTGTTTTGTAAGAAAATCTCAACTCTTAAAGTGTAAGAAAATGACTAATCTTGAGAGTTGAGATACACTAGATCAACTCTCACGTCGAGCAGTGCCTATTCATAATAACACTCAGTGTTTTAAAAGTCCCCGCTTAGGCCTAACTAGTCCCCGCCTAGGCGCTAGTCGGTACCCCACCACCCGACTAATGCTAAATCCGCCTAGGCGCTTAACGACAACCTAATTATCAGCCGAATTAAAACTTAATTAGTCTTTAAATTTGAACTAATCAATACTTATGACAATTAGGCAATGAAATTTATGTGAATACTATGAAATTTGACTATTAATATTATATTTTATATTTTTATCATGAATTTGGTAATAAAATTATGAACAATATGTGTTGATATAGCTTCTAACTGATGACATGATCTAAAAATAGTAAAAATAAGCTTGTGGTTCTAATCCGCCTAGGCGCTAGTCCCCCCTTCACCGCCCGACTAGTGCCTAGCGACTTTTAGAACATTGACAACACTATAAGAATTCTAAATATTAAAAAAATCACTAATTTCTTAGGAGAATAAAATATATTCGCCCTAATTATTCTTCTTGAATTAATATTCTGTTAATAGTTGACAGATTATTACTCTGAAATTTTTAAAATTTTATGGCTGTAATTAACCACTTTTATTAACAAAAGGAAACTAATTATTTATTTAATTAATTGGATTCAAGACTCATATATTTATTCACTCAGAGTTAGAATAATTTCCGGAACTTGATTTTTTTTTTTTTTTTTGCGAAGAAATAATTTCCGGAAATTGATTTTTTTAAAAAATATTCCGGAACTTGATTGGGTTAATAAAAACTTAATGGGCTTATTTGGTTGACAGGAAAGTAATATTGTCAGGGAAAATGATTCTGAAGAATGTGATTCTGGGGAAAATAAAACAGGAAAGTAAAGTTGTTATAGAATATGATTCTGAGGAATATTATTCTGAGAAAAATGAATCCTAACTAATTAACAATCCAATATTTGGATATTATCAATAAAATTGTCTAGATTCTAATATGAAATCAAGTTATCGTTTACATTGAAAAAATATCAATTTCATAATATCAAATTTCATCATTATTATTATTATTATTATTATTATTATTATTATTATTATTATTATTATTATTATTATTATTATTATTATTATTATTATTATTAGGAAAAAATGCAATTAAATACACCAACTTTCTCTGACATTTTGTTTTAATCACCAACTTTTAATTTTTTCTGATAATTCACCAACTTTCTTCTGCGTTCAATTTTAACACCGATCATATATTCCGGCTATTACGTGGCAATAGAAAATGACGAGGCACTATACGTGACAATGTTAATTATAATATTTACTACACCATGATAAAACGACGCCGTTTCTGAAGCTAAAAAAACGTATAAATCCTCGTCATTTTATCACCGTGTAGTAAATAAATTATTCGAAAACATATAAATTATTCAGAAACAACGTCGTTTTATCACCGTGTAGTAAATAATTTAATTAACATTGCCACGTATAATGCCTCGTTATTTTCTATTGTCACGTAATAGTCGGAATATGTGATCAGTGTTAAAATTGAACGCGGAAGAAAGTTGGTGAATTATCAGAAAAAATTGAAAGTTGGTGATTAAAACGGGATGTCAGAGAAAGTTGGTGTATTTAATTGCATTTTTTCCTTATTATTATTATTATTATTATTATTATTTTATTTTTTATTATTTTTTTTTTGTTTTTATTACGATAATTTTATTATTATTATTATTATTTTTTTTAATTTTGTTTTGTTTTTGTTATTATTATTATTATTTACTTTTCATTTATATTATTATTTTAAATTATTATTATTATTATTATTATTATTATTTTATTTTATTATTATTATTATGTATTATTTATTTTTTGTTTTTATTACTATTATTTTTTGGTTATTATTATTTTTTTTAATTTTGTTTTTGTTATTATTATTATTTGTTTTAATTTATTATTATTTTAAATTATTATTATTATTATTATTATTATTTGGTTTTTACTATTATTATTATTTATTTATTTATTATTATTATTATTATTATTATTATTATCAGAATCCATGTATCAAGGAAAAAGAATACTTAGGTTGGAGAGGGAATAAGAATCCTTGAATTTTGAACTAATTTTCCTTGATGTCAGGATTTACTTTCCTGAAATTTATAAAATTTGAAACAAACACAGGAATTTAATTTTTTGGAATCTGATTACTTTCCCTGTTACACCAAACACAGAAATTTAATAATTTGGAATCAGATTACTTTCCCAAAGCAGAATCCCGCCAACCAAACGAGCCCAATAAGTATTTTAATCTGGATTAAATTAAGGTGTAACAAGTAATTAAACAAGTCTTTTAATTAATTAAAAATTGAGCCCGATAATTAAATAGATCTGAGCCCAGAACATTTAACATTCGCGCCACAAATAAATCTTCAGCCCATACTTAATTATCATCCCACCTCCTTCTCAGTCCGGAACTCGGAATCCAAAACCCCCGACCCGGACCCGACCCTCTATCCCCTTTCCTCCTCCTCAGCCGACACATCATCCCATTTTCATAATTTACTAGTATTATACTCGGGCGCTGCACCGGATGCACTTCATAAAATTTTTGTTAAAATTGTATTCATTCAATGATAATTTTAATAGATTAAAGTAAGATAATTAATCATGAACATCAAAGAAAATTTTATAGAGCTCACAATTTTAATAAACTAAATATAATTACTTCATCTCCTTCGGTATGCTCATCTGCAAACGAAAATAATATAAATATAAATAAATACATTTAAATTGCCTCAACCTTATATACATTTATGTATATGACAAATGTGTCTAACATTAGAATTGCGATTCACCTCAAAATCATGTACATATTTTATTTTATGATGAACATATATTGAAATATAATTAAGAAATATATGAAAAATCCATACCTCTTCATCCTAAAATACACTTTCGAAGTTATTAAGTCCGTCTCCTAAAATACACTTTCGAAGTTATTTAGCCCGTCTTTAACATATGTTTCATATGCATACCATAACAATGTAAATCTAACTTACATTGTTGTACATCCGGAAAGTGAAGATCATTGAAGTGGACCATGTCCTAACTATTAGACTAAATGTCTACAACTAAAAAAATTACCGTAAGAAAATCAGGAAGAAAGAGACGTAATTTATGTAGCATTTTATCATCTTTTACACACACACTCATAGTATATAATAGGCTATTAAAGATCGGAAGTGCAATGTTAAGTAATAGTGCATGAATTTATTTATTTTTTTAAAAAGTAATAGTGCATGAATGATGCACAATGTATTTGGAATTGTGGAAATGAAGAGGTGCTTTTAATGATTTGAAATGCATTCAATTGTTTCAAGTGTATTTATTATGTTAATTGGAAACATAAAGTGATATAAAAGAATAAAATAATATAGTGTTAAAATCAAGATTTTAGGAGGGAAAGTAGGACTGGAAACTATCCTACTTTCTTATATTAACATAGATTCTTAGGTGATAGTATTATGTCATTTTTTATTTTAATTTTTAACATAATCAACTGAAATTTAAAGCCGTGCCACGAAAAATTCGAACTTCGGACATTTTGGTCTTGAAACTTAACCTCCTACTGCTAGGCCAATACACGCACGCTAGTATTATGCCATTTTATTCGGAAAAAAAAATGTTAAAGTGCAAATCAAATTATAGTAACAACTATGTCAATATGACGACTCGACATGCAAAAATGAAATTATTAATTAACTAAATTTATTTTATCAAAGTTATCGACATTGATCTTTTCGAAAATGATACTTATAGAATATTCATACAAAATGAACCACAGATACTTATAACCAAAATTTCCAGGATTTATCAACAATTTCAGTTGTCAAGCTTCTACAAATACGAGATTTCATTGTTTGCTTGAACTCATATACGGAGTACATTACTATCCTTCCTCAATAGTCATCTAAATAACAGACGGTTTGACATTCAAAATAAATACAACTACACGAGAAATATTACATATCATTGACTTGATATTAAAACATACAATTATTTGATGAATATCATAAACCCTTCACTTATTTTTCTATTGCAGCGAACGATTGAAGACTTAAGATTTAAAATATTTATTATTTATAATATAACTCAATGATAGTAATATATACGTATTTTTTCTTATAACCGTTGCAATTCTAGCTGATATGTACAAACGTGCTTTGTATGCCAAATAAAATAGTTATCGTGGTAAGCAAAATCAATCACTTTAAGGCCGTGGCCGTCCTAGTAAAATGTTAATTCTCATTATCGATAATCATACTCAATAGAATATTAATGGCCAACATGCATGATGCATGTATATTATTAGGTGCGTCGCTAACTATAATACGATATAATTTACATATTTATCTCTCACATGTTCACAATATAAAAATATTCATTTCAGAATAAAAATATTATTTTACCAATAGAATTTACATTTAACAACAATAATAATAAATTGGCAATTACTTAAAGTTATAATACCGCTACCATGATATAAAGTACATCTTCCTTATATTTCATTCTTCATACTATATATACATATAATAAAGCGATAAAAATCATATTCTTTTGTAGCAAAGCAATTGTTTCGGTTGTCTTATTTGGCCGTACCAAAAAAATAGCTCCATATTTAAAGTGGAAATAACAATACCCTAAGACACACAATAAATACTCTTGGCATACTCTAAAATTATACTCCCTATGTCCCCCAAATATGAACATCGGTTTGACCGTAACGCGTTTTAAGACGAAATAATAGTATATCGCATTGTTTATTGTAAGTGGAGATTGAGTCTCATAATCGAGTGGTAAAATTAATAATTATGTAGTGTAATAAAATCATAAAAGACATTATTGCAGTGAGTCCACTACCAAAAATAGAATACACATACATTTGAAGGACATATCAAAATAGAATTATGTACACACATTTACGAGACGTAGATCTAATATCATAACTTGTAATCATGGTCACTAATATCAACTAGACAATATTTACATTTCTCCGTTGATCTGACTTTGATCATCTAAATTTTTTGTTTTTTTTTGTTTTTTGCACTTTTATTATAAATAATTTATTTTTTTAACATCCACCTTTTAATTGGGAGTTTGGGACTGTGGGAACTGTGGGAGTAATCTATAAAAGTGGGCCAACTTAAATTGTGTTGCTTTTCTAGTTTTCTTTCCAAAAATGTCCATAAAAAAACCCGTATCACGCCAATACAAGCCCAACAACATGTCCAAACCCACATAAAAATCTTTTCCACTTTGTGCACGCTCCACAACGCGCGTGGAGACAACTTTCTCTCTCTCTCTCTCAAACAAATTTACTCCATTAATCAAAAGGATAAGCTTGATTATTAAATAAGACTATAACATTCGATGTTTAGTTAAACGTGATGAAGTTCTTTTTCTTCAAACTCACTATTCCACTATTTCACTCCACCTCATTTTAAATGCAAAACATTGCATATATTAAATTAAATTAAATAAACAAAAAACAAAAAATCAAAATACCTACATATGGAATGTAATCTTTCTTTTTTTTAAGTCCAACATATTTCTATTTTGCTTAAAACAATAAATAAGTGTATATTGAAATACACTGTTTTCACATTAAGCACTCGTAATAAGTTATGGAATATGAATACTTGTGTCGCCATAAACTTCAGTAGTTTAATTTATGGAAAGAACTAATTGGTGGGGTTTTATCCATTTTCACAATTTCAAGCAAAGTAATGCTAATTATACTATGATGATCATGTTTTGCAGCAATAAAAAAATAATTTCCTAAAAAAAAGAAAAAGAAAAAGAAAAAAAAAGAGTTTATTAGTATTTTGTTTGGTTCTTGGATCACTCTGCATCCACGCAGCACTACAAGTAACAGTGCCGTAGCTCTTCTCTTCTCTACTCACAGTAATACTTTTTTCCAATTATCTTTGTTGTTATTTCGTCTCCTTTTGCTTGAAATTCACTCTTGATCCACCGCTGTCCTTTTCAGCAGCGCCCCTTGATTTTCCTTTTGGATTCCAATTTCTCCACTGCCCTTTCATCTTTCTTTAGCCAAATCTCGCAATCCCATTTGGCGTAATCGCGTGTCGGTGCAGCCCTCGTATTTCTTCATAGTTCTGAATTTAGGGTAATCGCCTTATTTTCTTGAAGATGATGAATTTTCAATAATTTGGCTGGATTATGCTCTTACCTCTCTTGGATCACTCTATTTGAATTCATGATTCCAAATTTATTGATCTATTTACTCTATTTGCAATGGAATTTGACACCCCCTTGCATAATTTTGTGTTTGGTATTCATATTTTTTGATGCTCTCTTTTATTTTGCTTTGGAGGCGTAGAATTGGAGTGTTTGTTTTCATATTTTTTGTGGGTTTTTTCTTTCTTCTTGATTCAATTACATATTGTTCTTGAAAAATTGCCAACTATTATGAGTTTCTGTTCTGAATTGTGGTTTCTTGAATCAGTGAGGGTGTTAGTGGCATCAAGATTGTATAGTTGAATGGATGAATTGGTGGGCCCTCGTCTCTACAGCTGTTACAAATGCAGGAATCATGTTTGCCTTCATGATGACATCATCTCTAAGGCATTTCAGGTGAAACATTTGATCTTCTGTTAATAATTTCCCCTTTTAAATGCTAAGGCTTACTGTATAGTGTATATGGCTATGTTCTATGTCTAGAAGAAGCTTTTTTCGGTCTTCGTAATATGCATTTCGATATAGAACCAGGTTGCAGAGCTGTATGATGTTTGCCTCTGCCTTCTTTTGGTCCTTGTATGATGCATTTTGATATACAACTGAGTTTCAGAGTCGAGCACGCCTCAGAACCAAGAAAACGAGGATGTAGAATGAGAATTGGTATTGATAGTATCCGAAGTGAGTAGATATGTTATTTGGTCCTTGTATGATGCATTTTGATGTCGAATGGGGTTGCAGAGTTGAATGCACTTCAGAACCAAGAAAGCAAGACTCTAGAATGAAATTAGGATTAATAGTATTCAAACATAAACAGATAGGTGTTTTCGGTGTTTGTATGATGCATTTTGATGTTAAATGGATTAGTTAAGCTCGAGCACCCTTCACAACCAAGAAAACAAGGCCATAGATTCGTAGAGTAAAATTTAGAAGTGATGGTATTGAAGCTATGTAGAACTGAGTTACACCCCAAAATCAAGAAAGCAAGGTCTATGGAATAAAATTTTAGGATTAATCATATCCAAAGCTAAATAGAGTAGTTCTTGAATTTGTGTGTCAAAAAAATCTGCAACTTTGAAGCAATCAATAGGTATAAAAGTTCATATCTCATCATGCCGCCAGAGTAACTTATGAGGTTGTCTGTTATCATGCATGCGTCACAAAATTTCTATGGAGACGATATGCAAAGTCACTAGTAAATTTTACGTGCACAGGGAAGACACGGAAGAGCCTTCCTCTTCTCCCACGCGATGAACATTGTGGTGGGAGCCAAAGAGGACAGGAATCTGATGACGGGTCTCCACACTGTGGCTGACATAACTTGTGCAGACTGCAGCGAGGTGTTGGGGTGGAAATACGAACGCGCATTCGAGGCATCGCAGAAATACAAGGAGGGTAAATTCATATTCGAGAAATCCAAGATTGTGAAGGAGAACTGGTAGCCCTATCCATATTTAGTAAGTTTGATGTAATTGTCAATGAAAACTCACTCATATGAATTCATTCCAGTACAGTACAAGTACAGTACGTAGGAGTTTATTATTTGTTGAAGTGTTTATTATGTACAGTTTATTGGTCGAAAATCGAAATCAGAGTCGTGCTATTGGCCTTCTTGTCTGAAAATCTTATGTATTTGAACTTTATAAACAAGTTCTTTCTCTCTATGATAATATATGTCCATATTTTGTTGTTGGTTTTGTATATTGCAGAAATTGTTTTTCTTACATGAGCACATAAAAAAGAGAACACGTCGAAAGGTGTTGCTATTATGGAGAAATATGTTAATATCAGAACCGCTCCCCTACCCACGGTGGACATGCCCACCGCTTATGTGGCAATGCCACGTGTTAAATTTTTCCTTTTAGGGTTTGATTTTTTTTGGTAGGGTTTAGTTTTTATGGTATGTATTTAAATAACTTTCTTATTTAAAGCATTGCCACGTCATCCGTTGGCATATTAAGTATGCCCACGGTGGGCATTGGATCATAACTCATGTTAATATAGTAGTAATACTTTTTGTTCAAAATTCTTGATTTCTTAACATAATAAGATGGAAAAATATCTGATAATGCAGTCTCCTACTTGTTTTATCATTTGTTCTCTAAAGTAGAAAATGTAGGAAAGTCTTATTGTGATTTTGAACTGTTGAAGAAAAATTTTCCCTCTTACTCGGGGGAAATTATAAGTACATCATAGAGAACCAAGGAAAAAATGAGGAAAATTGAGTAAATTTGTTAATTTTCCTACTTTTCCATCAAAAGAATACATCCAAAGAATCTATATATATATAAAGAGGGAATCCGGAGTGACAATTTTGTAAATAATTTCAATTTGAAGGTTCAATAAATAACTACTTGAAGGTTCAATAAATAACTACCTATGCCACTAACTATGCCGCATTTTCGTTTCATTTGTACATTTTTGTATTTAATTTAATGGGTTTTAATTTGAGGCCCATTAACGCATAAATATACAATAAATAACTATGCCGCCAATAGATATGTAGTTAGATTATATAGGTGCACTATACGAAGCAATTTAATTAGAAAACATTAGGAAACTTCTTTATATAAACAACATATTTTTATAAGCAAGGAATTTTTTATAAAATTATTTAGTTTTTCGGTAATTTATCTAATGTATTAAGTTTTAAATTTGTAAGTGAATAATCTTGATCTATAAGATTGCAATGACAATTCCTTTAAATATCTTTCTCCGCACATCGTGCGGGTGCAATACTAGTATTTACAAAAATGTGAATTTCTATAAAATTCTTCACTAGTAAGTGAAATGAGATGGTTTGAGATGAAATGTAAAAAGTAAAATTCGAGCCATAAAATTAAAAAAATGTAACAGTTTGGTTAAATTAGAGTGTACGAATTCAATCGATCTTCTTTCTGATCAAGACAAGACGAGGTAAACCGCGACTTATTCAAAACATAAACTGGATCAAGCACTAAAACACGACATCAAATACCGGAATCGAAATCGTTAAGGCTAATAAACGGAGCTATACACTCAATTTCTGAAAAAAAAAAAAAAAGTTCTAAAAAGGGAAAGAGAGAGAGAAACGCAGTTCGGGAACAGATGTACCTGAAGAAGCCTTTTTGGAGCGACGCCGTGAAGGCGGAGGCCGAGGCCGAGGGGGAGGGGGAGGGGGGAGAGGCAGTCGCCGGTGTCGGAGCTGGTCAAATCGCTCGACAAGCAGAGGCTGTATCGGGAGGTCACTCTCGCCCTCCGAACTGGCTTGCGTGAGGCGCGCGCTGAGTTTTCATTCCTCCGGATTTGCGGACTCCGTAGCATCCTCAAATTCCTCCGATCCGTCGCTCAGTCCGATGACACCATTAATCTCTTTTGCCATTCGCAATCAATTCCCGCTCTCCAAGGTTCTTTCCGTTTCTTAATTTTTTTGATGGTTTTGATATTCTGGAGATTTAAGGATTGAATTAGGTATGTGTTTCCTTGATTTTGTGCTTGTTTTGTGTCTGGAGTAGATTGTATTATGTGGATCTGCTATGTAGGTAGGAATTTGATGCTGAATTTCGCTCCATTAATCAATTCATGTAATAACTGAAATAGTTAGGGAGCAGCATTGCTTAACGTGTTCATCAAACTCGACTTGACGATCAAATGGAGTAATGTCATAGTGCATTAATTGGAATTTGATCTTAGCATCATCTTATCTCTACGACGCTCATCAAATGTTTAAAGTAAATATGATGATTATATGTAACAGTGGTGCCAGTTCTGTTTCAACACAGTCTCAAAGAGATTGAGGAGCAGTCGGTAACTAATTTGGATCACATCTTCTCTGTGGAACCTATGAAGATAAGTAGCCCAGCTACTGATGCTGAAGTGGCTATTGCATTGCGAGTTCTTGAAGGTTGTTGTCTTCTTCATCGTGAGAGTACAATCTTGGCTCATCAACACAAGGCAATCACGGTATGTTTATGAAAATCTTGTTTTCGTGCTTTTCTGAATAATGCCGGCTTGTTCAGTGACTTTGGTATTTAGTTGCTGATCTTTTGAAAAAAAGAAAAGAAAAAAGAATTGGAAGTGAAATATCCCATGTATATTCGAGAGTTGGTTAAAGCATTTCAACTGTCGATCAAGTTTACATTTGCTTGGCTTGTTGACAATTTTAGATGTCATTTTTTTTAATTCTGCTACCTTCTTAAAATTGTTGATCCTTGTAGTGGATTTATTCGTGCTTTCACCAATGCAATATTTTGCTTGATGATTTGTAGGTTCTGATGAATATATTGTCAACTCGTGGAGTACTCGAGCAAGGTGCATGCCTTGATGCCTTGGTTGCAATTATGCTAGATTCATCTTCCAATCAAATGGTAATCTTTACTGCCTCATAGCTTACTACCCTACGATGTTTTTGGCATGATGGAACTGGTAGCAGGTCTCTGAAAGGAAGATATTTTTTAGCTTTTGTGTGTTGCTAATGTCTATATCTCATCTAAATTAAAACCATTTATTTTGTTTCTCGTTTACATGCTTCAATGAAATTATTGTAACTATTGTGAACTACTTGCCTCTGTGCTGGGTAAATGCTCATTTAGAAATAGACGTATTCAGTTCAGGAATACTTTGCTCTAAATATTGTCTCTGCTTCTAAGCGTAGCTAACATAGTTACCTGATAATATGATATATACTTTTTTTTTCTTGAAAACTGATTATATGGAATTCCTATTTAATTACATGGCAGGATTTTGAAGAATGCAATGGCATAGAGGAAGTTGCGCTTCTTATAAAAGATACACAAGTAGAGGAAAATCTAAGGTATCCTTGTTTTATCACCAGTCTCCATATTAATGAAAGTTGAGAAATCCACTTCTGCGGGCTTTTGCTTCTTCGAATTTTCATTTATATCGTATTTTTCTGTTGCATGATTCTATTGTCACCTAATCAGGTTGAAATGCGGTGAATTTCTGCTGCTACTTATTGGGCACGTGAACGGAAGGGAAACACCTCCAATGATGACAATACACGAAGACATAAGGCAATACCTAGGTGAAAAATCTGCATCCTTGATATGGGCAGCAAGTCAGTTTGGATCAACTCTGGGTCCAGAGCAAAGATTGACAGCATTACAAATTCAAGCTCGAAGAGTGCTCGAATCAATTGATCTTCACTAAGCACGATGCTTGATTTGAATGTTGAAAGCAAGAGAAGATACTGAAACATGGTTTCTTCGTTAATTAAGACAATCGCTAATTTTGTCAATATTGAGTAGAATCTGATTCCCTTGCATTTTCTCCCATCCCTAGTTTGTGGTCATGGTTGTCGAACTCAGATTGCTGCACCTTCTGAATCTCTCTCGCTGAGGAACAAGCAGAAGCGCTGCATTGGAACATCTCAATGAGTTGGAGTGTTGGGATTTCTCCAATGCCGTCGGGAATTTCCTGTAGCTTATAACAAAGTATGAGACAGGTGCTGGAGTCTTGGGAAGTTGGTCTCATCAGCTCTCCAATGCACTAGGTTCAAACTGTTGAATTGTAGATACTTCAGTGATCTGAACTCATCTCCATCAGCTACCTCCCACTCTTTATATCCCTCGTCACTCTCAATGTGACATTCGTGTATGACGAGCACTTCCAGTTTCTTTAGTGAACACAGAGTCGTCCAGTCCAGACTCTTGGAACTATCATACATTTAACCAGAGTTAATATGTTAAGAGTTTGCGGATATATGACTGTGGGAAGAAAATGATGACCATTTACGTTCAGTTCAGATTCACATCTTAATGTTTCGAGTTTGTGAAGATGGCTGAGATCAACTGCACTTGAAGGTAAGTCATTGTAATAGATTCTCAAATCTTTGATATTTGAGAAATATTTTGCTGTTTGTTTGATTGTTTTGACAGGGTGTGAACTTCTAATAGATGATATAAAATTGTGATTTGGTAATATATTTATCAAGAGTTGGCAATTCACCATATTTTTTATTAGGAAGGTTTGTCTTTTCCTAGATAACTATTGCAGGATTTGCATTATTTTACTTTAGGCATCAAAGAGTAAATAGAAAGCTCATTTTGGCTGCCTATATGCATTATACAATTGTAAATCATCTGTTGGAACCAAATATAATCAATCAAACAGCAAAATATTCTTTTTAAACCACAAATGATTAATCAATTTATGAATTGTAATTTACATATAAGCAGATATTAGAGAATACCTGGTACAAAAATCTGCCTCCAATATCTCAAACAGCGGCTTGCAAATTCAAGCCCGACGAGTTCTTGAATCGATCGATATTTAGTCTTTACTTTACTAAGCAGAAGACTCAATCACTGAAGAAGTTTTGGCATCAACAGAACATTCACAAACACTTGTATTGTATTTTTTCACATTGTACAGAAGATTTACATTCAAACATGTTCTAATCTCATCTGAGCAGTTAAGTTATCCAATATGTCATAAATTTCTCTAGCTCTCTTATGAGATCTGTCCCATGCCATGAATACATGAGTTTCGTCTCGATCCTCGATCCAACTGCACCCCGGTATTTTGTGCAGCTGTTCATCCTTCATCGTCTGCCTTATTCTTCTCAGCTCGCTCCATTTTCCAGTTGAAGCATATAAATTTGCCAGCATCACATAATGCCCCGAGTTTTCCGGTTCCAACCTTATAAGCTCGTGTGCTGCCTTTTCACTTATCTCGACTTCCCCATGTATAATACAACCATTCAGCAAAGCACCCCATATCACTGGAACGGGATCCATATCCATTCTCTCAATCATCCCATATGCTTGTTTGAGCTTCCCAACACGACTATATAAGTCGACCATACATGTATAGTGCTTCAAATTCGGTGCCACGCCATAATTTCTCATAAGATCGAAGAATTCTTGTCCAGTTCTACTGAACCTGCATGCACACACGAAGAAAGAACTGCGAGGAAAGTTACATTATCCGGTTTAGAGCCATGAGCTAGCATTTCTCTGAAGAAAGCTATCCCTTCCTCACCATATCCATGCATTGCATATGCATTCAGCATTGCATTTTGAGTTGCGAGATTATGGTTTCGCGTCCTATCATGCACGGATTTCGCATACTTCATATTTCCACACTTCGCATACATGTCTACTAGTGCAGCTCTGATATACGAATCTCTCTCGAATCCGCATCTGATTGCGTAAGCATGGACTTACTTGCCTCTTTCGACAGTAGCTAGCCTCGAACAAGCTCGTATAACTATTCCAACTGTGTAGATATCAGCCTTCAAGTTTGAATTCTGCAGTTGAGAAAACAACTGCAGAGCTAATTCATGGTGCCCATTCTCCACATACCCTACTATTATCCCATTCCAAGAGTACATATCCGGTTCGAATCCATCATCTCTCATTCGTCGAAGAACACTCTGAATGCTTTGCTGTTCGTTGCAGCATGCGTAACCAGAGAGCAAAGAATTCCATATGGCTATATCCCTATCTTTTACCTTTTGCATCACCTTTTCTGCAGGTTCGAGGTCGTGGCATTGGCTATACATGGTAACCAAAGCTCCACCAACGAAAAGATTCAACTGCAGCCCTCTGACAACGCAGTATGAATGTATAGATCTCCCTAAACTCAGAGACCCTTTTTCTGCACAAGCACCAAGAGCACTGCCTAAGGTGAAAGAATCGGGTTCGATCTCTCCTTTCTCCATTAAACTTAGAAGTAATCTTAAAGCCTCGTCGAACATGGAATTATCTGCATAGCCAGAGATCATCGAGTTCCATGAGATCAAGTCCTTCAACCTACCTTCGCCTTAAGAATGGCCCCATTTTCGCAGTATCCTGCAATCATGGTGTTGAAAGACACCTCGTCTCTCAACGAACATTTAGAGAAGATCTTGAAAGCATTCTCCATAGCTCCACACCTCCGGAACAGATCAATCAATCCGTTGACAACGTAAGGGCTGGACATGAATCCGCGCCTTGTGATGTATCCGTACATTTCCTTCCCCAACCTCAACTCCCTCAGTCAACAACAGGCAGGAAGAACGGTTGCCAGAATTCGTGCATTCGGCTCAAATCCTGCAGTTATCATCTTATACAGCATCTTCACTGCTTCCTCATCATACCCATTCTGAGCAAATCCACCAATCAACGCGCTCCAAGAAGCGAAATTCGGCTTCAAATCTTTCTTCCCCAACATTTCCTCCATAAACTTCAACGCTTCAAACACTTTCCCATTAGTAGTGCAAGCTGTAACCATAGAATTTCAAGAAACACAATCCCTTTTCACCATATGGTTGAAAACCTTCTCAGCATAGCTCAAGCTCCCACATTTTCCATACATGTCTATCAAAGCATTTCCCACGTAAATATGCGTTTCGACTCCAGCCTTCAGTGCTATCGCCTGCAGCTGCCTCCCCAACTCCACCCCACCATAGCCAACGCAGATCTTGAAAGCCACCGGAAATATGAAAAACTCCAACTCAACATCTTCGAGAAAAATTCTCTCGAAATGCAACAACGCTTCCCGAAACAGACCCTTTTCCAGAAGCAAATTGAGAATTGCTGTGTATGTGTATAAATTTCTCTCTGGCATTTTGTCAAACACTTTAACTACATGGTCTACGCAGCCATTGGAGCAGTTTCATCTCGACAAATTCTCGGCCGTGAAACCCCAGTTTCATCTCGACAAATTCTCGGCCGTGAAACCCGTTTTTGAGCAAGTGGGCGTGGAGCTGTTTGCCGAACTTGGGGCAGCTGCAGGAGTCGAGCGCCTCCGCGTAGGCGGTGGAATTTGCTCCGCCGTTGATAAAAGGATAAATTTGCCGCTTGTCTGTTCTGAGCTTGAGGAAGTCGGCGCGATTCGGAGTGGTTGATGGCGGGTCCGCCGCAGGAGGCGGAGGCGTGTTGATACAGTCGGAAACTGGGAAATCATTATTTTAGATTCTCAAAACTAAAAAAATAAATAAAAAATACACTCCGTATTATTTTGTTACTCTCAAATAGTCCTAATTCTCAAATATTTTTGTTTAAGAGTAAAGTAACAAATACAATTTTATGGTAGATACTTATAAAATACTCACTTCATCCTATTTAAACAGACTTATTTTTTTTTCGGTATGAGATTTTAGAAGAGTGTATGTAGAGATAAAATATACTCCGTAGTATTTAATATTTTAATACAAATTTCATTGTTTTAAAATTAAATCATCATAAATGCATAAAAACATATTGATGTCTGATCTTAAATGAAAGATCGTATCAAGACCTTTAATTTGATATAAAAATCATAAAATCGAAGAACAAACGAGCAAGTTATGATAGTTTAAACTTTTAGAATTTAAATTATATTGGGATACGTGCTGAGAGATGAGTGGATGATGGGATGATTAATTCTTTCTTTTTTAGAAAACAGGCCAATTAACATGCCTATTAAAATAGGACGGATGAAGTATATACAACTTTATGGTAAAATTTTGTGCAAATATCCTCCAATGTCACAAAATGTGTGCAATTAACCTTTTACACTTGAATGTTTAATTGAAACTTTGGTTTTTTATTTTTTACTTCGTATTTTTTATTTTTTTTAAACATAAAATAAAATATTTCCCAAAATATCCATAAAAAATATAATTGAAAAAAATAAGATATTAATCTAGCAAAATAAAAGCACATAATATAATATTTTAATGCAAAAAAATAGATACTAATTTTGGTTGCTTCTATATTTATTTAGTTATAACTTTTATGTAATAATAATAATAATAATAATAATAATAATAATAATAATAATAATAATAATAATAATAATAATAATAATAATAATAATAATAATAATAATAATAAATCAAGTATCATACCTTAATTTTTTGAATTAAAGTTATATCTATTTTTTAGTATCAAAGTATCATAATGGGTATTTATTTTGCTAGATCTGTGTCTTACTTTTTTAAAATTCTACTTTTATGGATATTTCATATAATATTTCTTATTTTATGTTTCAACAAAAAAAAAAAAAAAAATCAATTAAATACTACCTACATCCCATATAGTTAGTCAACTTTGTTTTATTAATTTTTTCGGCACGCGTTTCTACCGAAACATAGTACGAGTTTTAAAATATAATTTTGAAGTATCATTTTTTTTACGGGATACTATGAGTGTCATAGTATCCCGTAAAAAAAACGATACTTCAAAATTATGTTTTAAAACCCGTACTAGGTTTCGGTAGAAACGCGTGCCGGAAAAATCAATAAAGCAAAGTGGACTAACTATATGTGATTGAGGTAGTATTAATTAAATTTAAGGGATTAATTGCACCCACCACTTTATGGAGTACTACCTCCATCCCATTATATTAGGCACTATTCATTTGATTGACATTTTCGGCACGCATTTCCACCGAAACCTAATACGAGTTTTAAAATATAATTTTGAAGTATTTTTTTTACGGAAAAAAAATACTTCAAAATTATATTTTAATACCCGTACTAAGTTTTGGTGGAAATGCATGCCGAAAATGTCAATCAAATGAATAGTGCCTAATTCTCCCTCCGTCCCAGTTCAGTAGTCCTGTTGCTTTTCGGCACGAGATTTTATGAGAGTGTGTTTAGAGATAAAGTGTAGTGTTATATTTTAATGCAAATTTTATTGTTTTAAAATTAGAGCATCATAGATGTATAAAAATATATTGATGTCTGGTCTTAAATAAAAGATCGTATCAAGACCTTTAATTTGGTATAAAAATTATAAAAATCAGAGAACAAACGAACAAGTTATGATAGTTTAAACGTTTAAAATTTAAATTATATTGAGATACGTGCTGAGAGGTTAGTGGATAATGAGATGATTAATGGTGGCTAATTCTTTCAATTCTAGGAAACATGACTAATGAAGTGAGACGACCCAATATAGTATACATGACTAGTGATGTTGGACGGAGGAAGTATAATGGGATGGAGGTAGTAGTATTTTTTAATACTACTCCCAGGGGCGGTTTTTGACATGTACAGGGTGGGCGACGGCATAGGGCCCCGAGAAAATCGGGGCCCCAAAATATTGGTCTTATGTTAATATGTATATAAAATAAAAAAAATTCACATATTTTAACACTTTTCATATTTAGCGCAGTGGGAAGATCTTCTTAATTGTGTAGCGAATTTCAGTCGGTGCGGGTTCGAATCTTCTTCTGCCCTTTTCGCAAATTGCCATTAAAATTTTTCATTTCTTTTTCTAAACAAATTTCTTTGGGCCCACTTAATTTAATTTAATTTTCTCTTTCTTTACTAAATGATTTTTTTTTTCTTTCGCAAAATAAAAGTTGTTGCTGTGAAATTTGCCTTGGGTGTTTAGAAATGGGGCCCACTTAATTTTTATGATGGTAAAGTTCCAAAACCAAGGTTCTAAAAATTAATATTATCAACTGTTCAAAAAATAATATTGTCAAATAACCATTTCTTTAGTTTATAGTAGTTTTTTTTGTTGGAATGTTTAGATTTATAAAAAAATTAATAAGTAATTTTGCAAAAATTTAGCAAGAAAGATATATACTTTGTATTACTCCTACTAAACTCTTTTCTCTAATATTTTTTTAATAAATTTTTAGAATATTTTGAAAATGAAGCAACAATTTTGTAATATGTTTATTACAATATGTTATTTGAATATAATATATATATATATATATATATTATTTTTATTTTTTAATTATTAATAAAGGGCCAAAATTTTGAGAGTGGCACAGGGCCTCTATTTCCTTTGCACCGCCTGGTTAACCTAGTCTTCTTCTCAACTGCTTTTCTTGCCCATAGACACCAAATTACAGAGCGGCAGCGGCGGCGACGAAGCGTGTCTAACACTATCAAATTCAGGTGAAGTACAAATTTTTCCAATAGAAATAATAAAAAAAATAATAATAATAAAGTAGTTTGGGGTGGGCTTGATCGAGCCAACCCCAACCCAAGCGTGTGTGAAGAGTATTAGATTCTTATCCTAAACGCTGTGTTTAGACTTTAAACTTTCTTTGCAATCTGTTTATTTGTTGGGTATTTCGCTTCTCCGACTTTTTTTTTACTCATATGAATTTTAATTTCCTTATAAAAAAAGAAAAATAATTAATTGTGTAATTTTTAATTTAGATTTAGTATTTCATATTAGTTGGTGAAGATGATTACAGATTGATTGCTGACTGTTTAATCCGCAGAATGAATGCAGGGGTTGTTGTGAAACGTTTTTATGGTGGTGGCGACAGTGATGATAGGTTTCGTTTATCTCTTCTTTCTCCAGATGACTTTTCTCCCATAGTGTTGTGTGAAAATCTCGACCTTCCATCTTTTATAGACGATTATGACTTAGAATGCGGCAGCTGTTGTGGATTGTTATATTTGGACGATTGTAAGGGCAACATTCTGCTTTGCAACTTAACAACTAAAGAACTGAAACTCCTTCCTCCGCCTCCGCACGAGTTGCTACCCTTTCCAAGTCATATTGAGTTCAAAGGTAGTGGTCTAGGCTATGATTCTAAATCCGACGACTTTAAAGTCGTAAGAACCTTTGAACGAAATTACTACAAGCAAGATGGCCAAACAAAAAAATATCGAGGTTACAAGGATCAGTGTGAGTTGTATTCGCTTAAAAGTGGTGTTTGGAAGTATATTCCGGCCCCTGATGCTGTCATCACGGGACATATTGGTTTTCATGTTGGTGGAAGTTGTTATTGGACAGCAAAACTTGGTTCAAGCTTTGGTGGTCGATCAACCGGCAACGTAGCACGTGATGATATTCTTTCATTCGACTTTACTAGTGAAAGCTTCCATTGCCTTCATGTGCCGTCATATAGTGAGGATTTGGAGGTAGCCTTTCATCTTGTTGAGTATGATGGTTTGTTAGGTGCTATTGCCTTTGATAGAAAAATTGTAGATAATACAAAAGGTTTTGGGCTTTGGGTATGGAAAGAAAGTTCGTGGACTAAAGTATTTGATGTACTTCTTTCCAATGTTGACAGACCGTTAGGGTTAAAGGATGGTCGATTCTTGTTCCTTACAAGAAAAAAAAGTTGTAACAAACTCATCCAACTGCTAGTTTATGATTGGATCACCAGAGAGTTGAAGGAACTTGATATCTATGATTATCCCCGCCATATGATGGTTACATTTTATGTTGAGAGCCAATTTGCTCTACCAGATGCAAGACCAATGCAGAGGTATATATATATATGTATATATCAAACTCACTCGTGTTACTTTATTGAAACACTCTGTTTGCCTTTGTCTTTCAATTTAATGTCGTTACTTTGTGGTCTTTTATTATCAGATCTTATACCCTCGAAGAAGAAGAGGAAATAAACGAGAGACGAAGGAAGAGGTATCGTGTTTCGTGCGAGGACGACGACGATGATGATGATGATTCGATCCAGTACGATTACGATTACGAAGAGGACGATGATGACAATAAAGATTCGTGCAAGGACGATGACGATGAAGATGATGAAGATTCGTCTGAGGATGAAGATTCATCAGAGGACGAAGAAGATTCGTCGGAGGACGAAGAAGATGATGATGATGAGATGGATGAAGATCAAATGGGGTGACTCGCACATTCTCTGCATAACCTTGAAAATCCACCTGCCTTTCGTGTCTAATTTTTAATATTCTTTCAGATTATTATTTAAACCGGCATGAAATATTTTTTTTTTAAAAAAATATTGAATTTAAAATCAAAATTACATAATATACAAAATAAAACACTACGTGTGAGCAAAATGTGCCCGAAGTTCTTCGACCAAATCATGCGAAAGCAATGACGGAAAGAGTCGCCCCAAGTCGGGTTTTCGGCAAAATAATCCTTGAACAATCTCTTTCTATGTATTGTTTTGAGGAAACTCTACGGCGGTGTTTCGACGGCCCGGCCTTCTCCTTGTTGCGGCTTATTTTTTTAAGAAAGTTGAATCCTTTTTTTAGTATGCCGAACATTTTTTTCCCCTCGTCACTATTTGTATCGTTTGAGTTGGTTGACATAATGAAGAAAGTGATAATTTTTTTTTGAGGATGATTTTTTTTTTGGTACTATATGTTATGTTCAATTACTAGTATTTTAGCTATAAAAAATAAATTCCTCACACCAAAAAAATAAAAAGAAAAGAAAAAATCAAATATAATCAAATGCTCTAGAATCTTTCAAGCTGAAAACGTTTTAATTATATACTATAGTTTTTTTTTTTAATTAAAGGAACCCTGCATACGATACGATACTTTTGTTTCCAAAATTCCAATCGATCTTTTTTCTTATCGTATTTTTTGTTTTTGGTTTACTCTATTTATTCGAATGTACGTAACATTTCAAAGTTCAAGCGCAGCCGTATTTAATTATTAGCGCATATTACAATTTACAATCATCACATTAAAACTATTTTTTAATGGTTACTATTTTTTTGTTGTAAATTTTACAAATAACGCACATAGATAACGGTTTTTATCCATTATTTATTTGCGTAAAAAAACGTTATATATATTGGTGTTATGTATACTACGTGTTATAAATAACGGTTTTAAACCGTTATGTATATGTCTTCATACATAACAGTTATTAACCGTTATGTATGTATTTTTTAAACCGTTATGTATGTTGAAACATACATAACAATTTTCTTTAGTGTCCGTTATGTATACTTATGACTAGAATTAAAATTATTTTTTCTGATTTTTGTATTTTTCTTATTTTAGTTAATTACCTGCTTTCAATTCCATAAAATAATAACAGTAAAAATCAAGAATTTTAGAAAATATTAAATTTCATATCTAAAATAGTCAAGAAATGCTCAGAGATTTTGAGGAATGCTCATATGTTCTGTTCGGACATGGAAGTTTTTAAGGGAAAGAAATAGAAAGATAAATCTTCTAGAAATCCCACTTTTAGTTGGGAACCACCACCACGTGGGAGTATCATTATGGACAGTGATGTGGCTGTTTTTGCAAATGGTCGAATTGGTATGGGAATTATCTTCCGAGACTATAAGGGAGATATTATCTTTGCGTGCAAATCTGAGATGACAGCTATGGGAAGTACGACGACCCTCGAAGCCCTTTCGATTAGATACAAGCTGATTTTTTATTGTCTGATCACACTCGAAATTATGTATCTACTTATCGTATTTTTGCCCCTCCTCGGTAGTTCCGTAGCAGGTTTTTTCGGACGTTTTCTAGGATCAGAAGGAACCGCTATAATAATCACCACGTGCGTTTCATTCTCTTCGATCTTATCTTTGATTGCTTTTTATGAAGTTGCACCGGGAGCTAGTGCTTGCTATCTAAGAGTTGCTCCATGGATCTCATCGGAAATGTTTGATGCTTCTTGGGGCTTCTTTGGCGACCGTGAAGTCACCGGATGAATTGCCGAGTAAATAGATCAGATCCGGACGCGGCTGTTGCTCCGCGGCGCTACGGACTCGACGCTTCAGCATGAGATTTTTGACTTGATGGTGCAAAATGATAATGAAGAGCTAATTAAGGGCCTTCAAGGGAAAACAAGCTTGGAACCTTATGGGGAGATCCTAAAAGATGATAGCCTTCACCTCGCTAGTATGCTTCGTGTGAGTAGTTTTAGACATATCCCACGGCAATGTAATAAGACCGCACACATGCTGGCTAGGGGACCTGACTTAGTTGGAGTTTCTAGTATACCCCATGAAGTTCTTGATGTTGTAAGAAACAATTTTTCTATGATGGTATAAATTCCTATTCTTTCCCTAAAAAAAAATAATAAAAAAAATAAAAAACGTCAAGATGTTACAAAGTTTAATGGTGTCATACATATAAGTGCTCGAGCCCATCTTAAGCTAAATTAAAAACTATCATAATTTGAGAAAATACAAATCATTACCGAAAGAAATCAATATTCCAACACTCAAAATGTAGCGCTTCTTCTTCCAACTCTTCAAGAAGAGCAACAACTTGTCAACAAGAATTCATCAACCTAAATGTGAAGAACCAATAAGTTAGACAACTTTTGAAACTGAACATAAAGCCTATAATAAGATGCTGATCATGCAACTGACCCATAATGATTTCATCACCACCAACCCGCTGATTATGAAACCCTTTGAGCAAATTAATTACCTGATGTAGTAAGGAGCAACTAAATACAGAAACTTAAGACAAGCAACAAAATCAAGAACCAAAAGCTTCCAGGATGAAGATAAGATTAAGACTTTTAAAATAAAACTTATAACTGACTTGGGAAATAAAGAATTACAAGCATACCTAATTGCAAGTATATCAATAGAATAGAAGGCTCATCCACAACAAAACTAGCTAACTTAGTATGACCAATCAGTAAAAGCAAATGAAAATTCGGCGAAACAACTGAGAAATGCTTAGCTGAATATGGTGTCGATAGGCCAACCATGGGAGACGTGTTGTGGAATTTGGAGTACGCATATCCGTTGCAAACTAACGAGAGGGGGAGTGAAGAGCACGAGCAACGGATGGTGCTAGAGGTAATGGTGAAGGAGCTGTGGTTGTACCTTTGAGGCGTCCACGTGCAGAGATCGAAGGGGAGGATTACGATGGTGGTTCGGACATTTCAACGAGTCGGGTTTTCTCGCAGCTCACAACCAGTGAAGGGAGGTAGATCACAAATTCGATGAGGTAAATAAGAAGATTTGATTGATGGTGGTATAAGCATATAGAATAGTTTTAATTTCATCGATAGAGAAATGCATGCATGTTTTTATTAAGCAGAAGACTCAATCACTGAAGAAGTTTTGGCATCAACAGAACATTCACAAACACTTGTATTGTATTTTTTTCACATTGTACAGAACATTTACATTCAAACATGTTCTAATCTCATCTGAGCAGTTAAGTTATCCAATATGTCATAAATTTCTCTAGCTCTCTTATGAGATCTGTCCCATGCCATGAATACATGAGTTTTGTCTCGATCCTCGATCCAACTGCACCCCGATATTTTGTGCAACTGTTCAATCTTCATCGTCTGCCTTATTCTTCTCAGCTCGCTCCATTTTCCAGTTGAAGCATATAAATTTGCCAGCATCACATAATGCCCCGAGTTTTCCGGTTCCAACCTTATAAGCTCGTGTGCTGCCTTTTCACCTATCTCGACTTTCCATGTATAATACAACCATTCAGCAAAGCACCCCATATCACTGGATCGGGATCCATATCCATTCTCTCAATCATCCCATATGCTTGTTTGAGCTTCTCTACGCGACAATATAAGTCGAGTCATCCCAGGTGCGTGTGTGTGTGAGTGTGTTGTGTTTGCCTAATAAAAAAAAATAGTGCTTCAAATTCGGTGCCACACCATAATTTCTCATAAGATCGAAGAATTCTTGTCCAGTTTCTACTGAACCTGCTTGTACTGTACAATATATGTAGCCTATTGTTTGGTTTGTCGGCAAAAACATACTTCCAAAAATATCCTTTAGTTTTGAGGTAGCCTAGTACTTCCTCCGTCCCAATTCAATAGTCTTGTTTACTATATTGGATTGTCCCAATTTAATAGTCTTGTTTTCTAAAATAGAAAAAAAATTAGCTCATTAATCATCCCATCATCCACTCACTTTTCAGCAAGTATCCCAATTTAATTTAAATTTTAAAAGTTTAAACAATCATAACTTACTCCTTTGTTCTCCGATTTTTATACCAAATTAAAGGTCTTGATACGATCTTTCATTTAAGATCCGGCATCAATATATTTTTATGCATCAATGATGAATGAAATTTGCATTAACATATCAATCAATACACTTTATCTCTAAACACACTCTCCTAAAAGCTCGTGCTGAAAAACAATATGACTATTGAATTGGGACAGAGGGAGTAACTAATAAAATTTTGAAATTCTTTTAATTATCGTAATTTTTATGGATGAACTAACTGCCTCTATTGAAAAATAAGTACATTATAACCTCTATAAATTAATATTTGATAAATTAATAACCTCTCTAAAAAAATACTTCATCTGTCCCGTTAAAATGACCTGATTTCTTGAGTATATTGGGCCCCAAGCATAAATTAATAATTTTGATAAATTAATAAGATAATATTTTTTTAAAGACCCCTATATAATACAAGGGTTTCATCAACATCATAAATTAATAATCTCATAAATGAGCTCTCATAATATATTCACACGATTTTGGTATTGCAGAAACCACTCATAAACAGCATTTTCCATATTTGGAAACTTTGCTGGTTTGTGCCTGTAACGCCCCGACTCAAGAAGATTAGGGCGCTACCAAACGCAAACGAAGAAAGAAAAATTACGAAAAAGGAACGTCAAGAATAAACTATTCAATAATTATGAATCCAGCTCGAAATTTTGAAATGAAGAAACTTCGTCTCAAATGAATTTGCTAGTCAACTTCCAATAAAATGAGAGTTGAATAGTCGAATCAAAACCTCATAATACGACAAAGTAGAGCATTTAATATATTACGAAATAATTTACATAACTATAAAATTCTTACAATCATTCAGCGGAAGCATTAAAGTAGTAGTATCTTGACAAAAATATACATAGTTTGACCCGAATACACAAAAGAATAAAAGTTGGGTCAACTAAACACAGTCCGTGAGTCCACGTCGCCCGCCTTCCTTCACTCCATACCTATAAAATAATTTGAAAATATTTTGGGGGTGAGTGCCAAAGACACTCAGTGAGCAATACATACATATATGCTTTCGTCATGAATATTATATCATAGAAATATAGTTATTTTCATATAACATGGGCTCATATATAACATTGTGTGGAGACAAGACTTTATGTGGCCACATAAACATAGTGTGTCGTGAACATTGTAGGAATTCCTTATGCAAGTCATGTCAATCCACGTATGAGCATAGTAAAATGGTTTAGATCATAGACGGAAAGCTTTTGTAAAAATAGTTGTAGGTTTTGAAAATAACCCACCTTGTAGTTGTAGTAAACTGTAGTGAACTTTTACAATTGCTCTAGATCGGGTTCCTTGCCGCTGGATCTACATTGAGAGGATTCTAGGTTTAATACCAATTATACCGTCTCATAAAGAAAATATATATATATATATATTGTAAATTTTGGTGTAGTCCTCCTGTCGAACTAGTGTGCAGTGGAAGCCCTCTTATTTCTAATTAAAATTAAGAAGTCGAAACTATAGTTATAGTTCTGATAATTAAAAGTAGAATTTTATTATCATTTAATTAGCCATGATATAGAAGTCCAATGCCCATATTATTTGATTGTCTAGAAATCGGCTGCCCAAATTCCAAGAATTAAATTATTAAGTTATGTCCTAATATTAGGCAAAGAAATCCATTACTCGGAATTAATTAAAAAGCCATACGAATAATTAAAGATTTCAGCCATTTCCCTTTTAATAGTGTATAAACTTCTCATACTGCCTCTCTGCCGTAAATTATCCCCTTCCCCCTCACTTCTTTCACGGTGCTGCAGAGCCACCATAACAAACCTCCTTCCACACCTTATTGCCGCCGCGTCGACGAATCAAGACGACTATTGCCGAAACCATTTCAATATTATCTCTTCTTCATTTAAATTTTAATAGTAAAATAATCTAAGTCCGGAAATTAGAAACTCCTAATTTTTATTCCTCCGTCTTATCCCTTTTCTTTTTTGGTGAGTGCCACGGCCACCGTCGGTGCTGGAAACTTCCTTAGATTTTGACCCTGCAGTGCCGTCTACTGCCGTCTGCCGCCATCCTCCTAAGCAGCCGTCCCTTCTCTCAACAACCATCACACCCTTTTCTATTTCATTATCAGTGACTACCACAACCGCAGTCATTAATGGAGACTGCCGCAGCACAGCCGCAGCATCCGGAATCTACGCATCAGATCCCTTGGAGCACCGTTGACTGCTGCTATCCATCGGTGCAGCCGCAGCACCGCCAGTCGTGACCAACAGTAGTCCCGCAAGACTCTACCTCATCATAGGCCGCTGATCACAGAAACTTTGATTCTTCGGACAATCGGACTTGAATTTCCTTCTCTGTAATCTTTCTCTTTCTTAATCCTAATTTATGATTCGTTTTCTTACTCTTCTATTTAAAACATACCCTTTAGGCCATTCATTTCAAGAATTATATATGTAGCAATTTAAAGGATCGTTGATTAATCTTAAAGCTTAAAACATAGCTATTAAATCCTTATTTCTATGAATTGATAACTATGGAATATATATACATATGTTGGATTTATAAATTAAAAAAAAAAAAAAACCAAGAAACGAGAAAGAATCAAAGAAGCTGCAGCACACTTACTTAAATTCTTAGCTAACTGGAGAGGGAGTTGATTTGACTTTCTTGATTGTATGTTCTCTCAGAAAAAAAAAAATGCCGAACAAGATGTTTGAGATTTTTTTGAGAGGAGACAGGAAACTAGAAAATGAATTCTCCTAGTTGTGTTGGGATATAAGAAAACATATGAAACATTGATGACTCACCGGTGAAAGAATGACTCATCAGTAAATGATGATTCATGGTAATATAAGATTGACATCAATAAATATATTTCCTTTTTCTTTAATTAAAATTATTATAATTTCTTATCAAATGGGCTTTATAAATTTTATGAACGTTTTTAGATTTCTAAGCCCAACTAAATATTACTTATGGCCTACTAGCCTGCCCCCAATTATTTGGGGTGTTACAGTGCCTCTTCGTTTCTCCACCTTTTTTTTAAGTTAACATCAAGATACTCAGGTGACCTCTTGAGAGTGTTTGAAATAGTACATTGACTAACTTTCAAATGAAAATTCTGATCGAGCCAGTGTTGCAAGTCTTTTTAGGTGAGGGTGGGATGATCTCTCTTATGTATTTGATCGGTCATGGTTTGTTTGTTTGTTTTTTTTTTCTTTTTTTTTTGACACCTTTTAAATGAGAATTCATTGTATTCTTTGGTATGGTTTTACAATTTTTTTGCTATATATATAGTAATTCTTTTATAAGTATTTATTATTTAACATACATATGGATCTTAAACATTAATTCAATAATATGAATCTTAAACATTAAATAATTAGATGATTCAAGTTCTTATTGAACATACGTATGTATTTTTAACATTAAATAAGATGATTCAAGTTCCTAACATTTAATACCCATTAATATCTCTATATAATTGAATTTAAATTCATGAATTCTGATGTAATTAATTTAAATTAAATGAATATAAAATACCTCTTTAAATTAATAAATTATTAATTTATCAATTAATTAATAACTCTCTAAAATTAATATTTTTTCTGGTCCCAACTGTATTAATTTATAGAGGTTAGAATACTTTCATTTATACTCCTCTTACGTATCACTACCAAAATTATTTTATACTCCCTCAATTTCACCCCATTTGACACTATTTCTATTTTAGTCCATTTCACCCAATTTGACTCCTTTCCTAAAGAGGAAAGGATTAGTGATTATTAGGGAGGATTAGGGTTAGTTAAATCAGGGTTTAGATTCATTAATTAAAATTAAAATTAAAAAAAATAAATTAAAATACCCGACCCACTACCTACCCCCTTCCACTTAAATTAATTCACTCCCTCATTCTTTCCATCTCCATTTTGAGGATCACTCTCTCACTCTCTCTCTCGAACATTCTACCAAGAACCCTAATTTTACTCAGCGCCGCTCTCATTTCAATCCCCTCCTCGACCGATCTTCTCCCCCTTTTCCCCTAAGATCTATCCAGATTTCTACATCTCTTCCCCCCCGTCAATCTAAGAATTTCCCCTTTATTCTCGATTTGTTTCTATGGATCCCTCCGCTTCATCCAATTTGACTGGGCGTTGGGTCTCAATCCGCCGGCCTCCCACCGCGATGACGAACATGAGCGGTGGGAAAGGCGGTGACGGCTAGGATTATGAGGAGACACCGTCCCCCTATCCATCGCCGCCCAGATCCCCACACCCTATTTGTAGGCCGGAGAGGTGGGGCTCTCTGCGCCGGCAACAATCCCCCTCTCCCGATCTGTTGCCACATCGGCCGGCAGCGGAGATCCCCACGAGTAACCCTCTGCCATTTTGGGCCATTTTTCATGAACTAGTCAAAACCTCGACGACAATCAGTCCGATGAAGGTGACCGGAGAGCAGGATGTCGGCGCAGGATCTCCGTCTAACGGTCCGATGAGGGCAACGAGTTAATTGAATCCTAGATTCAGGCACAAGATGCTATTAAGCAGCAAATGCTGAAAATGGGCCTTGATTTTCCATCATCATCGGATGATGAATGATTGATTGTCCATTCAAGGGTTTGCATGTTTCCTACCCTTTTCTGTGTCGATTTGTTGGTGTTGGATAATTAAAAAATTGGGGTATAGCTGGTATTTGCATTTGCACTAGTCTCTCTTAGTCTCCACTTCATGCATGCTTGGGTTAATTAATTTATGCAATCGATGATTTACTTGATAGATGGCAGAAATTTGATGATTCTATCTATGTTGGTTGTTGATGCCTTACCTTGGGCTTATGATGCTGTTGCTGTTTCTTGCATATTGATGCATGATTTGGTTAAAACATTTATGTGCTCAATTATTTACTTGATAGATGGCTGTTCTCTGAGAAAATTGTTTATGTTAGTTGATGATTGCTGTTTAGGGCTTTTGATGATCATGTTGTTTGTTGCATATCTAACTGAATGAGTCTAGCATGTAAACTTGTGTGAAGTAGCACTGCATAAATTGAGAGAGATTACATTAAAAATGCACTTTCATGTTCAAAAGTTTTATAAAAAAGGAACTTTTGATAACCAACGTGCAAACAAAAGTTTCTTCATTAACAGAATCTGGCCCATATCTATGGCCCTCCATCTACAGAATTTCTGTTATCTGCATTAAACCCAATCTACTCTTCAGTGCTTGTATTCCATTGATCTGCCCATTCTCAATCAGAAACTGAATGCATTCCATAGCCAAATCTAGTGGCACTTCTAATACATTTGGTAATTGTCCTGCCCTAATCAATGCATATCTTTTATGTGAGGCAATTTGAAATTGTTGTGGCCTTTTGCTTTCATGATTTCTATCAAAACACATTGTAGGCTTAGGAAGACTTTGTTAGAGTCTGTGGTTCCAATTGATGGAATGATTGAACCACAACATTCACTAAGTCATCAACTGTTTTGCATACTCTTTTCTATTGTAAACTTTGAATTGTATTGAACCAACCCAAGTCATTAACATTGCAATCTGGGGAATTTGCTGGTTGTTGTACTAGTATAATGTTGAAACCTTCTTTAACTGCTTCAGCTCTTAACTCTGGGTCTGAATCTGTTATGTGTGGCTTTGCATTGTCCTGCTGAATGTAAATAGTTTTGCATGCATTCTGTGGCCATTTTGCTCTGATAGCTGGTAAAACCTGCACAAATTTATGGGGATTACAGATATGTGATGATATTTTATCTGAGATCATGAATAGAAAAACTACATTGTGAATGATGGTGTCCCTGATCACTTCCCCTGTCACTGAATCAATGGCTTTTGTTTCCCATGTGCCTTTTGCCCTGTTTTTGCTCTTCCTCCTTGCCTGAACTTGTTTAGTGAATGTGAATATTCCTATTTTCCCATCAAACAATACACTGCCATCTTCATTTAGTATGGGCCTACTCACAGCACACATAAACATAATTTTGCCTATAAAATTCTTTGATTGTGTAGCTCTGTAAGACTCCTCTTCATTTGCAGTGATGTAGTATCTGTTTGATCCCTTGGTTATGTAAAACCATTTTTCATCAATATGAATAATGTTGTTCATATTCTGGAACTGAAGCTTGTTCGGAATTCTATCTAAATCTAAGGATTCTAGTGAGAATCTTACCCTCAAGAACTTATTGTCGGCTGTTAAATTAGGGTTAATGGCTGAAGTATGTGCCCTGAAAATCCCTAACTTTTTCTATCTGCAAAGTGTGCTAGGGCTAATTCCTAATGCACTTCCCATTCTTTCATAAGTAGTCCTATCTCTAAGATGAAGAGCTTTAATTTTACTTGGATCAAGTGTGTGTTTGATTACTTTCTTCCTTGTTTTGTGTCCACTAACACTGATAATAACCTGACCTTCATTTTGTTGCTTTCTTGCAGATTTCCACAGGCGGTGGATTGTTGATTTCGATAATTCCCACTTCACCATTGCTTCTTTCATCCTCCCATGTTCTGGTTTCCCGTTCTTCGACTGGACAAGAAGAAATTGCACGATCAAATTTTGATCATTTCCGGATGTCTGCTTCCTCGCCATCTTCTTTTTTTCTCTTTTTTTTTTGATGAATGAACTGATGTTATGCTGCTGAAATTTTGTGTTGAAGTAGTACTTGAATTTCCCACTAATTTTCAAATTTGAATTAGGGTGGGAAATAAGCTTAGTATGTGATCACATGCAAGGTTTAGATTAGGCACGAGTCTATTTTGTACTTGGGATGTTGTACTTTGAAGTGACATTTTGGGACTAATTTTATGAATTCATTTTCTGTTTATGAATTATTCTTCGAATTATCTATTCTTCTACCCAATTTTCTTTCTAATTTTTCTAATGTTTCTTCCGGCAACAAAATTAGTAGAGTGGATTTAAAATAAAATTACTGGAAAAAAAAAATTAAAAAACAGTAATTAATTAATTTCGAAATGTTTAATTTATTTTGAAAAAAAATCACAACTTTTTTTTTTTTTTTCCCGTAAAATATCATCTACTACCTCCATCTCACTAAGGTAGATACACTTACTATAGCTTCAATAACCAATGCAAAATAGAAAAAGTGAAAATTAGCATAAAGTAAGCAGAAAATTAAAAATCTTTGTCACTGTAGCGGGATTACTGTACAATCATTTAACTGTTCATCTAATATAATAATATAAAAAAATCAAAAAAAATTAAATATACAGAAATGGAGCCAAATATACAGATTTTCCCACTAAAATTTGGGATTTCCCCCCAAGCTTCTAAATCTACTCTATAAAGGCAGAAACAATGCTCATTATCAGCCCTCAACACACAAAAACTTCAAACAAGTGTGAAGAGAAAGCTGACTGCCATGGCGAAGAAAGATGATCTTTCAGATTTAACTAGGAAGAACATCATGCAGTTCTTGCTCGGCAGCTTGAAGGAGGATAACATTCCATATGGAAAGATAAAGGAAGCTGCTGCGTTCTTCAATGTTGGGAGGCAAACTGTGAGCAGAATCTGGAAATCTACAAAGCAACAAAGATTAGTCAGTCAGGTTGTTAATCTTGAGAGGAAAAGCACACCCAGAATCAGAAAGAAAAAACATGAGATATATTATGCAAGAATTGAACAAATTCCAAAGGAGCAAAGAGGTACAATCAGTTCCGTGTCAGATGCTCTTGGACCTCTTATATCCAGGACTACAGTGGGAAGATGGGCTAAGCTTCTGCTCAGACATCATTCAAGTGCAATGAAACCTCTATTGGCAGCTCATCACATGATTTCTAGGTTAAAGTATTGCCTACAAGCTTTACACTATGATCATGCAGTCAATACTCTCAAGTTCAAGGCCATGGAAAACACAATTCACATTGATGAAAAATGGTTTATGTTAACAAGGAAGAACTGTAGTTACTATCTCACACCAATGGAAGCAGATCCACTTAGAGTTGGTGAGTCAAAGCAGTTTATACCCAAGGTGATGTTTCTATGTGCAGTGAGCAGACTTGTGTTTGATGTGGATGACACAGTCTTATTTGATGGAAAGATTGGAATTTGACCTCTTGTTGAAGAGGTTGCAGCAAAGAGGAATAGCAAAAAAAGACCTAGAGGGACTATAGAAATAAAACCTATACAATGCATCACAAGGCAGATGATAAGGGATTACATAATTAAAGAGGTACAATGCTTACATTTCCATAATTTAGGCAGTTTATTGTACACACCCTATGCTTCAATTAATTTAAAATGCACATAATGGTTATCTCATTTTCAGATTGTCCCATCAATCAAGCAGAAGTGGCCTAGTTGTTTAAGCAAGAACATCAAAATTCAACAGGATAATGCTAAGCCACACATCAAAAACACAGATGCCGAGTTTCAAGAATCAGCAAATTCAGATGGCTTTCATATTAAGCTAGTTCAATAGCCAGCAAAGTCCCCTGACTGCAATGCAAATGATTTAGGGTTTTTGTGTGCAATTCAATCACTACAACAAAGAAAGAATTGCAGGACTGCTGATCAACTTATAGAGGCAGTAATTAGCAGTTTCAATGAATTGGATGCAGTAGCATTGAATGAGGTTTTCTTATCACTACAGCAGGTTATGATGGAAATCATGAAGGCCAAGGGTACTAACAATTTCAAGCAACCACATATGAAGAAAGATGCTTTAATTAGGCAAGGAATGCTACCTACAAACCTTGAAGTGCCTGAATTTTTGTTGAGGGAGACAATTGACTACTTGATTGGAGAAGAATGTCATGAAGGAGTTGAAGAACTTATGGAATCTATGGGAATCAGTGTGCCACAGATTGGAAGTGTCGTTCCAGACTTGAATGCATAGCCAGACAACATGCATTACTTTTTATGCAGTTTCAGTGAAAAAAGGATGATCATTTTTTTGTGCAGATGCCATGAAGTGCAAGTTTTTGAAGCAAACAGGGCATGTAAAACAATTTTTAGATTCTGGGGGTTAAGATTAGTGTGAATTTTTTTGTGAAGAACACATGTACATGTAGAATGAAATCAGTTTTTTGTAAAGTGTAATCTGGACCATGACAAGCTATAAGTTTATTGAAATGCAGTTTCCATTTAGCTCTATGAGTATAACATGATCATGCAGTTTGTAGTGTAGGCACAGACAAGGAATAACCAATTAAAGCACATGAGAACCACTCCAAATAGAGGAAACAACAGCAAGTATATATACACAAGTTGTCATCATCGCAGATTTTAATTAGCCAAATTCCCATAGTAGCCAAATTCTAACATATTCATTCAAGAGATTAAAACCGATCAATATTCATCATTGTGCAATCATAGAGCATAAACATATGATATTCATCGCAAACAACAAAACCAACAGCAATAGGATTCATTCATCCAATCACCATAACTAGAAACTAGAAACTAGAAAAGAGAGACAGAGGGCACAAAAGTGATGATAGAGTAGAAGTCACCGAATTGAGAGGCTTTAAAGCCTCTCACTGCATCTCAATCCCGGTAGGGTTTTCAGGGCCGGCACTGTCCTCCGCCGGCGCCGCATCGGACCTCCCTACGACAGCAACTCCCACAAGCATCCAATTCGGAAGAGTTCTGTACTTGAACTAGGAACGCGGCAGCCGTCGGTAGATCTTGGGGTCAGATCTGTCTGGAGATTCGCCAGCAGAGATGGGCAACGCCGGCGGGGAAGACGGAGCTACCGATGGCGGCGGCGGAGGAACAGATCTGGGCTGTTCGGGGCTCAGCTCTTCCTCCTCCGCCAGCTTCGCCCCCGTCGGCCGAGGCCTTACACGGTAAGGGATATACTGCCGACGGGAGATGGATTTAGGGTTACGAGGCCAGATCTAAGGTTTTTCCGAGGAATATTAGCCGTCGGCTTCAAAACAAAGAGGGTTTTCCGGCTAGGGGGAGGCGGCGGCGTGATAGATCTAGGGTTTTCATTGCAAGTTTCTTCATACTCCGCTAGCTTCGCCCCCCCTCCGGCCTTCGTAGATCGGAAACCCTACTTTCATGATCGAAAATCAAGGGGAGAATGGAGGGTGAAGATGATGATCGGTGAAGAAATTGTGAGAGAGATCGACAACTCTCCAGTTTAGAGAGAGAGAGAGAGATAATTTCACGTAGGTAGAGAGAGAGGGGGTTGAATCTGTGAGTGAGAGGCTAGGGTTTAGGGGTAAGTAATTGAATTTGGGTTAGGGTTAATTATGGGCTAATTGGGTCAGGGGGTTTATTGGGCCTAATTAATTGGGCCTAATTGCTGATGGGATGAGCTGAAGTGAAATAAAGTTATTTCCTTATTAGGAAATGGGTATATTAGTTGAGACGGACTAAAACGGAAAACAGATCTAAGTCAACGAGATGGAGGTAATATATTAAATATTAAATGTATTGTTAACAATGGATTAGGGTTAATTAAGTAATGACTAAATACTCTTAGGGCATGTACAATGGAGAGCCCCATTTGGGGCTCTATAAATTGCCACATGGACAAGAGCTCCAAAGTTACAATATTCCACAATGATAGGCTCTAATTTTAGGGCTCTAATATTATTTGTTGGGTCATACTTTATCAAATTGAATTAATTTATTATTATTTAGTGTATATTTTATTTTTATTTTTTTTGTGATTAATTTCAATAGTGTTCATTTGAAGTATTATTTTTTGCATGATTTATTTCTTTATAATTACTATATAAATTTAATAATATATTTATTTATTATATTTGCATATGTAATTTATTTGAGAAAAATTAGATAGTATTCATAAACTTGAAATAACCATACAAAATACTACAATACTTGGATTAGGGAAAAAAAATACAAAAAAAACCCACAACTTAACAGAATAATTGAAAACGAAAAAAAAGAATACAAGTTCATTATCGGAATTTTATGTTGCATGTATCTTAAAATAAAAAAAATAAAAAAAAAAGAAGAGAAAGAAAGAAAAGAGAAGAAAAAGTTTGCATGTAAAATTATTGAAAAGCAAGTAATAGAAGAAAACGAAAAAAATATTAAAAGAAAAATTAGAAAAAGGGAAATGCATGGAAAATAGGAAAAGGTAGTTGAATAGTCAAATAATGCTGCTCATCTCTCTCCACTGTTCTACCGTGCATGACACTGGCTGTGTGATTTGTCCATATGCGAGTGCATTGCACGCGCCAGTCCAAAATTTTTTTAAGAGCCTGGGCTCTCGCAGGAGAGCTTGGGCTCGAAAATTTGGGCTCCCCAGCCGGCTCTACGTCTTGCCACATGGACAAGAGCCTCACCATTGTAGTTGCCCTTAGAACTCTCTCCTTAATTTTTGTGTAAAAAGTAAAGGTGTCAAACTCTATGAAATGGAGGGAATACTATTAACTAATGTGGTAAATTAAAGAAATATACGGCCTTAATTTTAGTAATATGGACGATAATATATTGACCGCACACGTCAAAATGATTAAAAAACTCAAATTAATATTTTCATTAATTAGTAAGTAAAATTCATTTTCTTTATTTATGATCAGTTAACACTTAACAACAAACACACTGTTTAATTTTTTCCTAAGTACTGTATATTACAGAATCTATTTTTTTCTATTTTCTTTTTGTTGCAGAAAAACTAATATTAAACTGTCTTTGATATTAAAACTAATACAGTATTAAACTTTATTTACTACTCACTAATAATGTAAACGAAAAAAAAAAAATTAAAACTACATAAATGGGGGGACCTATATTAATATTAGTGGTGGGTGGGTGGAGGAGGTAGAGGGTGGGCTCAGCACATGCTGTCGAATTAGCAAGCTTTTTTGACAAAAATCTTGAATGGAAAATCTTGAATTAGCATAAAATCCACTATGATTTTTTCAAGAACTTGCACTGAGAGATTTTATGCTATCTAAAATTTTTTGCTTGTTGAATTATATCTTTTCATTACATTCTCCTTTTTCCCTCAAAGTTGTGCCATTTTCCAATAATCCCACCAAAAACAAGATTGAATTTTACAATCTGTCTCCACTCTAATGATCTAATCTGTATGTAGCTTATGCACTAAATCTTGGAAAGCCCAGAAATTCAAAAACACTCATGGCTGCAAGATTTTTTCCACTTGTTCTATTTCTAGCTACTACTTCAGCTGCTGCTGCTGCTTTCACACCTCAAGATAATTTCCTAATCAACTGTGGATCCAATTCTACTACAGTACTTGTTGACAACCGACACTTTCTTGGGGATTCTTCAGAGAGAGGTTCCGATTATATTTCGGAGGAAGGTAAATCATTCTCTCTCCAAAACCCAAATTCATCTTCAAATTCGAATATTCTTCACAGCACAGCTCGAGTTTTCACTTCTGCTTCGAGCTACGCTTTTAAAATCAAGAATCTTGGTACTCATTTGCTGCGCCTGCATTTCTCCCCCTTCACTTCCCAGAATTATGATCTCAGAAATGGGAAATTTAGTGTCTCCGCAAATGGGATTTCACTTTTAGTGAGATTTAGTGCTGGTTTTAGTGTTGTTAAGGAGTTCTTTGTCATGGTGGATGAGGATGAGTTTGAGATTCTGTTCACACCTGATAGTGATAGTGATTCCAGTTTTGGTTTTGTGAATGCAATTGAGGTGTTTTCAGCACCCAAAGATTTCTTCATAGATTCTGGTGGAATAGCATTGATTAGTCCTCAAGGAATTGCTGAGTTTAAGCAGAATGTTTCATCTCAAGTTCTTGAAACTGTTCATAGGGTTAATGTAGGAGGTTTGATGCTAACTCCCTTTAATGATACACTTTGGAGAACATGGATTCCTGATGATGGTTTTCTTGTAATGAAATCTGCTGCTAAGGTTGCAAGAACTAGTGATCCACCTAATTACCAGCAAGGTGGGGCCACTAGGGAGATTGCCCCTGATAATGTGTACATGACTGCACAGGAGATGAACATTGTTAATGGTAGTTTGGCTAATCACTTCAACATAACTTGGGATTTTCCGGTGGCTTCTGATGGCGCCGCTCATTTGGTTCGTCTCCATTTTTGTGATATTGTCAGTGTTGCACTTGGCACGTTGTATTTCAATATTTATATAAATAGTGTTACTGCATACAAGGATGTGGATTTGTCTGTGCTTGCGTTTCACCGGCTTGCGTCTCCTTATTACATCGACTTTGTTGTGAAGAACAAGAGAGGGTCGAGTGTTGTTCGGGTTAGTGTCGGCCCTTCTGAGCTGAGCAACACCATGAGGAAGAACGCGATCCTAAATGGAGTCGAGATCATGAGAATGGTGAACTATGTGCCTTCACCGTTGGCATCCAGGAAGAGGAGCAAGTGGATCTTGCTAGGTTGCGTCGTTGGGGGTGTTTCTGTACTTGGTTTGGCACTTGTCTCGATATTGGCCATACTGAAGTGCAGGAAGAGGAAGACGAAGCCAGAGACGAAGCCAAAGCCAAAACGTGCAGAGAGTGCAGGTTGGACTTCTCTACGCGTATTTGGTGGAAGCTCTCAAGCCACGATTTCTCAAGGCACTGTCCTTGCTTCTCCGGGGCCCTACGGCTACTATGATTTGAAGATTCCATTCGCGGATTTACAGTCAGCTACGAATAACTTCGACAAGAGTTTGATAGTTGGCTCGGGTGGATTTGGCATGGTTTTCAAAGCGATTCTTAAGGACAACATAAAGGTTGCAGTGAAGAGAGGTGTACCTGGTTCAAGGCAAGGAATCCCGGAATTCCACACTGAAATTACCGTTCTATCCAAGATTCGGCACCGCCATCTCGTCTCCCTTGTAGGCTACTGCGAAGAACAATCTGAAATGATACTTGTGTACGAATACATGGAGAAAGGGCCATTGAGAAACCATCTCTATGGTACTGATTTGCCTCCATTATCTTGGAAGCAACGCCTTGAGATCTGCATCGGTGCAGCCAGAGGCCTTCATTATCTACACACGGGCTCGGCTCAAGGCATCATCCACCGCGATATTAAATCTACCAACATTTTACTGGATGAAAACTACGTGTCTAAGGTTGCTGATTTCGGTCTTTCAAAGTCGGGGCCGTGTCTGAACGAGACACATGTGAGCACTGGTGTCAAAGGCAGCTTTGGCTATTTAGATCCCGAGTATTTCAGAAGACAGCAGCTTACTGATAAATCAGACGTCTACTCATTTGGGGTCGTGCTCTTCGAAGTTCTCTGTGCTAGACCTGCAGTCGATCCTTTACTCAATAGGGAGCAAGTGAACTTAGGTGAATGGGCAATGGAGTGGCACAAGAAAGGGATGATCAATGAGATAATAGATCCTCATCTAAAAGGCGAGATCAAGCCGAGTGCTCTCAAGAAATTCGGCGAAACAGCTGAGAAATGCTTAGCTGAATATGGTGTCGATAGGCCGACCATGGGAGACGTGCTGTGGAATTTGGAGTACGCATATCAGCTGCAAACTAACGAGAGGGAGAGTGAAGAGCAACGAGCAACGGATGGTGCTGGAGGTAATGGTGAAGGAGCTGTGGTTGTACCTTTGAGGCGTCCACGTGCAGAGATCGAAGGGGAGGATTACGATGGTGGTTCGGACATTTCAACGAGCCGGGTTTTCTCGCAGCTCATAACCAGTGAAGGGAGGTAGATCCCAAATTCGATGAGGTAAATAAGAAGATTTGATTGATGGTGGTATAGTATAAGCGCATATAGTTTTAATTTCTTCGATAGAGAAATGCATGCATGCATGTTTTCCAATGGCTATATGTATTGTTTGGCATTTAAGGCTGTTGAATGTTGAGTTTGGTGGAGAATTCTTTATGATTTATGCAGTAACTAAGCTTGCTTGAGGATTATGGTAACGAATTGAAGACTCGAGTAGTTATCAATATCATGCTGAATATTGAAGGGATACAAGTTGTAATGCAGAATAGTTGATGGAATGAAATAATTACTTAGCTGAGTCTTGATTTGATGCCTGATATTGCTGAGAAATCCACATATGTATTGTATCTTTTCACATTGTACATAAGATTTACATTCAAACATGTTCTAATCTCATCTGAGCAGTTAAGTTATCCAATATGTCATAAATTTCTCTAGCTCTCTTATGAGATCTGTCCCATGCCATGAATACATGAGTTTCGTCTCGATCCTCGATCCAACTGCACCCCGGTATTTTGTGCAGCTGTTCATCCTTCATTGTCTGCCTTATTCTTCTCAGCTCGCCCCATTTTCCAGTTGAAGCATATAAATTTGCCAGCATCACATAATGCCCCGAGTTTTCTGGTTCCAACCTTATAAGCTCGTGTGCTGCCTTTTCACCTATCTCGACTTCCCCATGTATAATACAACCATTCAGCAAAGCACCCCATATCACTGGATCGGGATCCATATCCATTCTCTCAATCATCCCATATGCTTGTTTGAGCTTCCCTAAGCGACTATATAAGTCGACCATACATGTATAGTGCTTCAAATTTGGTGCCACACCATAATTTCTCATAAGATTGAAGAATTCTTGTCCAGTTTCTACTGAACCTGCATGAACACATGAAGAAAGAACTGCTAGGAAAGTTACATTATCTGGTTTAGAGCCATGAGCGAGCATTTCTCTGAAGAAAGCTATCCCTTCCTCACCATATCCATGCATTGCATATGCATTCAGCATTGCATTTTGAATTACGAGATTATGGTTTCGCGTCCTATCATGCACGGATTTCGCATACTTCATATTTCCACACTTTGCATACATGTCTACTAGTGCAGCTCTGATATACGAATCCTTCTCGAATCCGCATCTGATTGCGTAAGCATGAACTTGCTTGCCTCTTTCGACAGTAGCTAGCCTCGAACAAGCTGGTATAACTATTCCAACTGTGTAGATATCAGCCTTCAAGTTTGAATTCAGCAGTTGAGAAAACAACTGCAGAGCTAATTCATGGTGCCCATTCTCCACATACCCTGCTATTATCCCATTCCAAGTGTACATATCCGGTTCGAATCCATCATCTCTCATTCGTCGAAGAACACTCTGAATGCTTTGCAGTTCGTTGCAGCATGCATAACCAGAGAGCAAAGAATTCCATATGACTATATCCCTATCTTGTACCTTTTGCATCAGCTTTTTCTGCAGATTCGAGGTCGTGGCATTGGCTATACATGGTAACCAAAGCTCCACCAACAAAAAGATTCGACTGCAGCCCTCTGACAACGCAGTATGAATGTATAGATCTCCTAAACTCAGAGATCCTTTTTCTGCACAAGCGCCAAGAGCACTGCCTAAGGTGAAAGAATCAGGTTTGATCTCTCCTTTCTCCATTAAACTTACAAGTAATCTCAAAGCCTCGTCGAACATGGAATTATCATGCATAGCCTGAGATCATCGAGTTCCATGAGATCAAGTCCTTTAATCTACCTTCGTATCCCATCATATCAAAAAGCTCCTTCGCCTTATGAATCTCCCCATTTTCGCAGTATCCTGCAATCATGGTGTTGAAAGACACCTTGTCTCTCAACGAACATTTAGAGAAGATCTTGAAAGCATTCTCCATAGCTCCACACCTCCGAAACAGATCAATCAATCCGTTGACAACGTAAGGGCTGGACATGAATCCGTGCCTTGTGATGTATCCGTACATTTCCTTCCCCAACCTCATCTTCCTCAGTCTAGCACAGGCAGGAAGAACGGTTGCTAGAATTCGTGCATTCGGCTCAAATCCTGCAGTTATCATCTTATACAGCATCTCCACTGCTTCTTCATCGTACCCATTCTGAGCAAATCCACCAATCAACGCACTCCAAGAAACTAAATTCGGCTTCAAATCTTTCTTCCCCAACATTTCATCCATAAACTTCAATGCTTCAAACACTTTCCCATTAGTAGTACAAGCTGTAACCATAGAATTCCAAGAAACACAATCCCTTTTCGCCATATGATTGAAAACCTTCTCAGCATAGCTCAAGTTCCCACATTTTCCATACATATCTATCAAAGCATTTCCCACGTACATATGTGATTCGACTCCAGCCTTCATCGCAATTGCCTGCAGCTGCCTCCCCAACTCGACCCCACCATAGCCAACACAGATCTTGAAAGCCACCGGAAAATGAAAAACTCCAACTCAACATCTTCGAGAAGAATTCTCTTGAAATGCAACAATGCTTCCCGAAACAGACCCTTCTCTAGAAGCACATTGAGAATTGCTGTGTATGTGTATAAATTTCTGTCTGGCATTTTGTCAAACACCTGAACTACATTGTCTACACAGCCACATCTGCCGTACATTTGGAGCAGCTTTGTCTCGACAAATTCTCTGCCGTGAAACCCGTTTTTGAGCAAGTGGGCGTGGAGCTGTTTGCCGAACTCGGGGCAGCTGCAGGAGTCGAGCGCCGCAGCGTAGGCGGTGGAATTTGCTCCGCCGTTGAGAAAAGGATAAATTTGCCGCCTGTCTGTTCTGACCTTGAGGAACTCGGCGCGGTTCGGAGTGGTTGATGGCGGGTCCGCCGCAGGAGGCGGAGGCGTGTTGATTACAGTCGGAAACTGGGAAATCATTCTTTTAGGCAATTCTATACTCCCAATTTACTCTTCATAACTCCCGAGACTAAAATAATAGTAATACAAAAATACGGTAATTTTTTATTTGTTTTGTCCCTATAGCCCCCGTTTCATACTTCTCAAATATTTTTGTTATCTTGAAGAGACATATGCCCGTACACACAGGTAAATCTGTTATCTTGGATTTGTCTGTTATCATTTATGAGTTAATAATCTCTCTCCATATTAATATGATTTATTTATCCATTCCCAAACAGGAGGATTAAAGTTATATCTATTTTTTGCATCAAAGTATTATATTATGTGCATTTATTTTACTATATCTATGTCTTACTACTATTTTTCAATTATATCTTTATGAATATTTCATGTAATATTTTTTATTTTGTTTTAAAAATAAATAAAATTTTAATTAAACATTAATTAAGTGTAAGGAGTTTATTACACCCACGTGACATTAGGGAGTATTTACACAAATCTTACCATATAATTGTATATGTCATAGGGTGTCTATCATAGTATTTGTTATTTTACCCTATATTATTTCAACTAGTGTACCGCCCGTCGAAATTCGACGGGATCACTTTATATTACAATTTTAAACTAAAATTTAAAAGATAATTCAATTATTTATTTAATTGATGAAGGAAAAATTCATTTTTGAATATTAATATGTAATTATATCAAAGAAAAAGATACATGAGAGATTATATTTTGCAGTTAGCAATATCAAATCGTCCATTATATGGTAATAGAAAATTAGATTAATAAAAATTTTCAAATAGTCATATTTATTCAAATTTTACTTTTCAAGACATTCGTCATAAATGTAATAGAAAAATAGATTTAGTAGTGATATTATTTTTCGAGGCATTTTCATTTTGATGCCTAGCCGCCCGTTGTTTGGTTCAACCATTTGAAGGTTACATTTGTCGAAAGTATTTTTTTTGAGTAGTTATATTCATTTCAAAACTATCCCGTTGTTTGGGTCAACTGCTTTGAAGATAACATTTGTTGTGTAGTCGAGTGGCTATATTCATTTTGAATATGAAGTCATTTGTTGTTTGGATTATCCTGAAGCCGTCGGTTGTTTGGATTATCCATCATATAATATTTCTCGGGTAATTGTATTCATATTGAATATCAAGTCACCTGTTGTTTGGTTCAACCATTTGATGATAACATTTGTTCGAGTAATTATATTCATTTTAAATATGAAGACATTTGTTCGAGTAATTTATTTTGAATATGAAGTCGCCCGTTGTTTAGATTATACTTCCTCTGTCTCAGAGATATTGACCCCTTTCATTATTTTATACCTCATATATTAATAAGAAATGGCTCAATATCTCTGAGCCGGAGGAAGTATATCCAATGAAGATATAATATTTCTCGGGTATTTATATTCATTTTGAATGTTAAGAGTAACATTTGTTAGCAGTTGTATTTATTTTTAATATAATATTTTTTGAAAACTACGTCGCCTATTGTTTGGGTCAACGGTTTTGAGGGATAATATTTGTTGGGTTGTATTTTTCAAGTCGAGTAGTTATATTCATTTTGAATATGAAGCCGCCCATTTCCCTTGTCCCACGTTGAAAATCAACACTGAACATATATATTAAGTTGGATATAAAAGAAGAGTTCGAAAATTTAACCAAAAGATGACTAAATGAGTATTGGTTGCACTTATGCATCTTAACTCAAACAATATAGTATTAATTCCCTCCTACAATCTTTATCTTCTATATATTTA
Source organism: Mentha longifolia (assembly GCA_001642375.2). Classification (NCBI taxonomy): domain Eukaryota; kingdom Viridiplantae; phylum Streptophyta; class Magnoliopsida; order Lamiales; family Lamiaceae; genus Mentha; species Mentha longifolia. The sequence goes on along the minus strand of CM038118.1, from coordinate 27,158,453 downwards.
TTAAATTACAATGTAAATTTGATTCTCCATTGTTGATTGCTAAGCGTACATCATACACATATGTCATCATTATATAATATAATGAAATATAAAATTGATTATGATTATAAAATTTAAAGATAGATAGATAGATAGATAGATAGATAGATAGATAGATAGATAGATAGATACAAAAACTATTAGATAGAAATAAGATCATGAATTGTCTTGTGAGTTGATAATTATGGTTATGGTTCGAATGGATATATAATATTTGAATTTTATCAAAAAAAATAAAAATGAATTAATCGAAAATCATTCGATTTTCATTCTTTAAATCTAAAGTTAGATGAATAATTTTGAATATGCGGTGACTTCTTTTATATGAGTTCTCCATTGATAAAGTCTTATAAAAAATCGATGTGGGATAACAAATTTTATTACTAATCCTAATGGAAATATAATATAATATGGAAATATGAGATATGCACAAAATTTCAATAATATATTGAGATATATTATAATATGGTATATAAATTGATGAAATTATTGCCTAATATAGCCAAAGCCACGAGAATTTAGGAAAATAATAACGAAAATTCTACATAATTCCACATAGGATGGATATCCGTTTTCGTATTATATATATACTAGTGTAGCTCCCGTCGAACTTCGACGGGATCATTATATATTGCAATTTTAACCTATAATTTAAAGGATAATATAATTATTCATTTTAAATTGATAAAAGTGCACACATTTATTTTAAAATATTAATATGAAATTATATCAAAAGAAAAAAGTAAATGAAAGAAAATTTTGCATTTAACATTATATATTTGCAATAACAGGCCATCCATTTTATGGTAATATTCAAATTTTAATCTTCAAGACATTTGTCATACATATAATACAAAAAAATAAAATAAAATAAAATTAATAGTAATATTATTTTTCAGGCATTTTTGTTTTGACGCCTAGCTGCCCGTTGTTTGGTTCAAGCATTTGTAGGTAACATTTGCTGGAAGTTGTATGTATTTTTCTAAAGTAATATGTTTTGAATAGTTATATTTATTTCAAAAGTCTCTCGTTATTTCGGTCAACTGTTTTGAGGGATAACATTTGTTGTGTTGCATTCTCAAGTCGACTGGTTATATATATTCTGAATATGAAATCGCCCGTTGTTTGGATTATCCGTCGGAGATATAATATTTCTCAAGTAATTATATTCATGTTGAATATCAAGCCGCCCGTTGTTTGGTTCAATTATTTGAGGGTAAGATTTGTTCGAGTAGTTGTATTCATTTTGAATATGAAGTCGCATGTTGTTTGGATTATCCATTAGAGGTATAATATTTTTAGGGTATTTATATTCATTTTGAATGTCAAGCCGTTTGTTGTTTGGTTCAACCATTTGAGAGTTACATTTGTTCACAGTTGTAAATTTTTAATGCATATTATCTTATATTTCATCGAATTCGGTGATTTTTTACAAAGGCTCAAGTCGGGACCGGAAAATTTTATTATTTTAAGGAGTTTGTTAATTTATAGAGTATTAATTTATAGAGGTTTTACTATAATCATTTTGAATATGAAGCTGCCCATAAAGGATTTATTAAGGGATAATAATTATTGCATAATTAATATTGATTAAATCAATATATACATATATATATATATATATATATATATATAATGAATTATCTCGATTTTTAATTAAATTCAATATCAATAGTTCACCACCAAAACGTCATTTGCCAAATTTCGTCATGCTATATAATTTATTAATTCCAATTTTCTAAATAAACTTTTGGATGCAATACATTTTATTTTTATTTATTGAGTGCGGCATATATCTATTAATTTTATATAAATTACTTGATTTAAGGAAATTTCATATTCTGGGTAGTAAATATATGTCATATATTGATTGAAATATTACCTAATATAGCTAAATCCACCAGAATTTAGAAAAATATTCACGAAAAATCGAGATTATTCCACGTAGGATGAGGATCCGTTTTATATTATATATATATTGATATTGATATTGATTGATGATTGATATTGATATATATATTGATACTACTCCATCGACAAAACTAAAAAAAATATAATAATAAATAAATAAATAAAAATATATATTTCTACCCCTTTTAACCGAGTCTTCTTCTCAACTGCTTTTCTTGCCCATCGACACCAAATTACAGAGCGGCAGCGGCGGCGACGAAGGGTGTCTAACACTATCAAATTCAGGTGAAGTACAAATTTTTCCAATAGAAATTTAATAAAAAAAATAAAAAATTGGATGCTGATTGGATTCTTATCCTAAACTCTGTGTTTAGACTTTGAACTTTCTTTGCAATTTGTTTATTTGTTGGGTATTTCGCTTCTCCGACTACTCTTTTTTTTATAATTATTTTATATATATATATATATTTTATATGTGAATTTTAATTTTAATTTCCTTATAAAAAAAGAAAAATAGTTAATTGTGTAATTTTTAATTAATTTAGATTTAGTATTTCATATTAGTTGGTGAAGATGATTACAGATTGATTGCTGACTGTTTGATCCGTAGAATGAATGCAGGGGTTGTTGTGAAACGTTTTTATGGTGGTGGCGACAGTGATGATAGGTTTCGTTTATATCTTCTTTCTCCGGATGACTTTTCTCCCAAAGTGTTGTGTGAAAATCTCGACCTTCCATCTTTTATAGACGATTTAGACATAGAATGCGGTAGCTGTTGTGGATTGTTATATTTGGACGATTGTAAGGGCAACATTCTGCTTTGCAACTTAACAACTAAAGAACTGAAACTCCTTCCTCCGCCCCCGCACGAGTTGCTACCCTTTCCAAGTCATATTGAGTTCATAGGTAGTGGTCTGGGCTATTGATTCTAAATCCGACGACTTTAAAGTCATAAGAATCTTTGAACGAAATTACTACAAGGAAGTTGGCCAAACAAAGAAATATCGGGGTAACAAGGATCAGTGCGAGTTGTATTCGCTTAAAAGTGGTGTTTGGAAGTATATTCCGGCCCCTGATGCTGTCATCATGGGACATATTGGTTTTCATGTTGGTGGAAGTTGTTATTGGATAGCATCCCTTGGTAAGAGCTTTGGTGGTCGATCAACTGGCAACATAGCACGTGATGATATTCTTTCATTCGACTTTACTAGTGAAAGCTTCCATTGCCTTCATGTGCCGCCATATAGTGAGAATTTGGACGTAGTCTTTCATCTTGTTGAGTATGATGGTTTGCTAGGTGCTATTGCCTTTGACAGAAAAATTGTAGATAATACAAAAGGTTTTGGGCTTTGGGTACGGAAAGAAAGTTCGTGGTCTAAAATATTTGATATACTTCTTTCCAATGTTGACAGACCGTTAGGGTTAAAGGATGGCCGATTCTTGTTCCTAACAAGAAGAAAAAATTGTAACAAACTCATCCAACTGCTAGTTTATGATTGGATCACCAGAGAGTTGAAGGAACTTGATATCTATGATTATCCTGGCCAAATGTTGGTTACTTTTTATGTTGAGGGCCAATTTGCGCTACCGGATGCAAGGCCAATGCAGAGGTATATACACACTCACTCGTGTTAGTTTATTGAAACACTCTGTTTGCATGCTATTTTTAATGTGTATCGAATCAATTTGCCTTTGTCTTTCAATTTAATGTCGTTGCTTTGTTGTGTTTTATTATCAGATCTTATACCCTCGAAGAGGAAGACGAAATAAATGAGAGACGAAGGAAGAGGTATCGTGTTTCGTGTGAGGACGACGACGATGATGATGATTCAATCCAGTATGATTACAATTACGATTACGAAGAGGACGATGATGACAATGAAGATTCGTGCAAGGACGATGACGATGAAGATGATGAAGATTCGTCTGAGGATGAAGATTCGTCGGAGGACGAAGAAGAAGAAGATGATGATGATGATGATGACATGGATGAAGATCAAATGGGGTGACTCGCACATTCTCTGCATAACCTTGAAAATCCACTAGCCTTTCGTTCATATTTTTCTATCGACATTTTTCTCGTGTTTATGTTTATTTTTCTATACTCCGAATTTACTCTTCATAACCCCCAAAACTAAAATAAATAATGAAATAAATATTGTTTTGTCCCTATAGCCCCCTAAATCCTTCTTGTAAACAAAATCAATAAACGAATAATTTTTCCGTGAAAACTAAAAAAACAAAATCCTTTAGCTATATGAGAATTCACGAAGTGAAAATTTTCTAATAGAAGACAACTAATGATTCATAGAATTGAACGTGAATTCTTGTAATTTGATAGTAGTATAAATGTTGAAAGAGAATTCCGTAGAATATTTTTCGACTAGTCGCATCGATATTTTTCGACTCGCCGAGAATTAATTCAATCACGTATGTTATCTAATCTTCCCGTAAAATCTGAAGTTAACATTGGGCGTGAGCGAGTAATAAAGAGACATGCCCGTACACATGTAAATTTTTTTTCTTTCTTATCAAACAAATTTTAAGGCCGCGTCATGAAGGACTCGAACCTGAGACCTTTGGTCCAAGGCCTTACCCCCTACCATTAGGCCAACACACGTACACATGTAAATCTATTATCTTGAATTTGTCTGCTTTAATTCTTATGCTTCTTGTGAATTTATCTTTGTGTTGAGTGAACTTTTTTAAACTAATTAATATTATCTCCGCGTCACTTAATCAGTCACATTTCATTATTTTATATCTCATATATATTCGATCTATAAGACTAATGAAGTGTGATGAGGAAATAATCGCTAGCAATTTAAAGAAAAACAATTGAATGAGCTTCATCTTTTATTGCTTCTAATATATTATCGATTTTGGCTACGTAATTGCGGTTATTTCATCATTCTCTATGTCAAACCAAAACTTCCATACCATGATGAATATAAACCTTAAATCGATCCAAACTGTAACAAGAGCATAAATGCAATTAAAACCCTATTTGAAATCACTCACAATAATACAGAAAACAAAATAACACCAATAACTCTAACCTGACTACCAATTCAATTTCACTCATGGAAATTCGAAAACACATAATGTAAAAAAAATGAAGAAATATTGAACTAATTCAAGTGAAATTAATCATATGCAGCGAAGAAATTTTTTAAAAAAAAATGCAAATTCCAAAGAATGAAAACCCTAACCCTAAACTCCCCTACCTACGTTATAAAATTTGATTCGGAGGGCCTACATGTTTGCCATTCCTCTTATCGCTCTTCTTATCGGACCAATGTACACTTTTCGGGACCATAGCAGCGTCAAAAGCTTCTATGCACAGCTCGCTCGATGCTTCTAAACTTCCGACAAGGAAAACATCGCATAGTATAGTCGTCTTCTACGGATTAATTAGACAACGAGTCTTCCTTAATAAAGCGTAAGCGTTCGAGGAGATTCTTCATGGCGTCGCGACGATGAAGCATAAGAAGATACCGGAACAATTTCCATCTGCAGCATTCAACAACTCTATCTTCCTTGCCTTGAATTATCCATTCCAAAACAAGAGGATACACCATAAACCCCATAGCAAGAAAGAAAATCAACAAAAACAGAGTAGAAAACGCGACGAGTTCAATTCCATTCGTTAATAAATTACGACTCCTCATAGCGGTGACTATAACAAGGCAGATTGCGACACCCAAAGTGTAGAGACAATGATGAATAAAACTCTCCGCAACTAATATCTTCAACTCCAACCTCAACTTATCCGACTCTGCAACAATCAATCACAAACAATAGTTACATACGAGAAATTAAATAATCGGAAATTAAGAATTAATAGGATATTGTAGATATATGTCCTCACCAGTTGACGTCGACACGCCGCTCTTCATTCTTTTGATTCTTCACACCACACCAGGAAATAAGCAAAAATAATGACGACAAGATTTAGGGCTTCGACTGAATTGAGTATATTTGTAGATTTGTGAAAAGAGAGAGAGAGAGAGAGAGAGAGAGGTGGGTGGGTCAACAACAATATTCAGCTGGGCCCTAGACCGTTGGGGATAGTGGGCCCACCAAAATATGTAAACTTTTTCTTCCGAATTCAAAGGGTGATTTTAAAATATAACCCCAAACCTAATTTATAAATACAATTAACAGAATTATAAATTTACTATTATATCCTATAGCCCCAATTAAATTCTAAACTTCACCACTTCCCGCAGTTTACGTAACCCTTCATCAGGAAAATAAACATGTACCATTGCACTGAAAAATATTGTCAATGTAAAATTGAATTTTGTCTTGGACTTAAAGGTCCCGAGTTCGAGTCCTCCTTGGCGCGACATTAAAATTTGTTTGATCAAAAAAAAAATGTATGCCCATATATAATTCTTGAAACAATGTCCAAAATTATTGCTACATTCAAACGAATTTACAGAAAACTCATAAATTTATCATGAAATTCTTGCAGTACTTTCAATTCCAGTTGCTCAGAGCATCAATTTCTCATCGAGGGGAGCTACGGTTTCCATCCCTAATCATTTGGAGCAAACTGCGGAATTGTTTAGATTTTGGATGAGAATTTGGGAGTACGAGGAAATGTAACAAAATATGAAGTATGACAAGAATAGGAAAGCAATGCACTATCTGTGCATATAACCATATACTACTTTTAAAACTTCCGTCTATGATTAGAATATCTTCTTATACAATTTTATAAGTACTAGCAAGAATTACGTGTGTTGCACGTATAACCTCGTATATACCACAATCAATACATTTGAATAAATAAGAAAATCTTCAAAAGTTTTCGTATTATTAATCAAAACTTTGAAAAAACGTTAACATGTGGATGTAAATAAAAGTATAGACAAAAAATGGGACTCCAATTTCATATCATATCTTTTAAAGGCTTTAGGGTTGCATGGCTATGAGAATCATCATATATTACAATGCACTTGGTTTAATTAATTTACTTTCAATTTTATAAGTAAAAACACATATTATACCTTTTTTTTTATTACAAAGTGGAAGGGTTGCTCTAGTTTGATACAACTCCAACTCATTTTTATGACAGTATCAAATCACTTTAGAGATCAAGTTATCCATATGTTACTCATACTTCAAAAGTACAAATTTAAACGGAGTTAGTTTGTATTTTTATATATCTAATTCCTCCAAAAAAAATTTATACTCAAGCTTTATGTTTATACTTCAAAGCTCTTACTCCTTTCCTCCCCTTAAAAAAGAGTGATACTAATAGAAGAACATGAGTGCACAATCAACAAGATCATCCACTCAATTCCAACTCCACCAAAACGAATTTGGACATATGTTAGTTGATAGGTACTCAAGCCAGAAGCCCTAACTCCACCCAAAAGCTAGCCTATGAGTGGAGGTTTGACCTCTTACTTAAGTACCAATCCACAATGGTTTGTGGATCCGATTGGGATCCATCGCCCCCTTAAGAACGCCCAAGTCTAGGCTATGAGTGGAGGTTCCGCACCAGTCGCAGAGTCCACGCGGCTCTCCTCGTCCCACCAGGTAGCCTTCTCAGGTAGCCTTTTCCGCAACACGACGCACGCTCATGAAGCACAATTGATGTCTCAGCCAGAGTCCTAATTCCACCAACTAGCATGAGTGGAGGTTGACTCTACGTACCATCATGTTGTGATCGATTGGAGATCATTAGTAATTCAGATAAATAATAATAATAATAATTTATGACTTGTTCTTATGCCAAATAATATATTGGAATTCAAATGAAGGAGAGAGCAATTCAAGTCAACAGCACTAAGTACCTGAACAATCACATTAATATAACCCAACATATATATATAGAGTTTCTCCCTCAAAACAAAACATCATATCGTCGTCTTCTACGTATAGATTAATTAGACAGCGGAGTCTTCTAAGCGTTGGAGGAGTCGTTGCGACGATGAAGCATAAGAATATAACGGAACACTTTCCATTCAACAGTTATATCTTCCTTGCCTTGTTTTATCTAATCCATAACAGCAGGATACAACACAAGCCCCATAGCAATAACCCAAAACAACACAAACACAGCCCAAAACGCCACGAATGCAATTTCAATTGTTAATAATTTATAACTCGTCATAGAGAGAGAGGTAATTCTATCCGCAACCCCCAATTTTAGGGATGTAGACGGGTCGGGGCGGGTCGGGTATTGCTTTACCATCCTCAACGGATACTCACTAAATTTATTTTTAATTAAAAAAATGAGTTTTTTAGAATAAAAAATATTTTTTTCTTCAAAAAAATAGTACTAAAAAACTAAAATTATAGTAATAAAAATAAATAAAATAAAGATAAATTATTTAATATATTTATCAAAAAATAATAATTAAATGCTAAACTTATTAAAAATTTAAATATAATTTAAAGTATATTAAGTTTATTTATCGGGACGAGGATATATAAATCCGCCCCTGCCCATTAGGATGTGTACCCGCAAGTCAATTGGGCCAACCCGTTCGGTTTCGACCTTATCGGGTTTCAAGTTACTAGTATTGCTCTCGTGCGATGCACGAGTCGCATACTGATCAAGTTTATAAGAAAAATTAGAATAATAAAGTACGATATATTATATTGAATGTTAATAAAATTACTTTGAAATATAGATTTTTTTTTAAATAATAGGTTACTACTGCTATTAATTTACTACATGTATAGTATTTTCTAAATTTATTAATGGACTATCTAATCTTCAAGTTTTAAATTTAATAGTGCGTGATGCAATCTGTATGTCCGATCTTAGCATTTTGCGAGAGAACAAATGTTTTGAAACTTTAGAATTTTAAGTTTTTCTAACATTTTCTCATATTGTAAAAGTAGTAAAAGGTGCTTGCAATTCAAATTTGACTGTTGTACAATAAAATAAAACAAATAAATATGAGAGCTTTGAAAAAAAAATATGTATAATTCTCGTAATGATGTATGTAGTTGGATTGTTTTGGTATATGTATATCTCTTGCAAATGTAATATAATATTCATAAGATTGCCTAAAATACGATAGAACAATATCAAAAAAAAATAAATATGTAACACGTTTTTTTAGATGAATAAATTAAATTCCGAGCAAAAAAATCATAGTTTTTGTTAGAAAAAAAATATTAAAAATGAAATAGTTGTTCTAAAAAATTATTCAAAAAATCAAAAGAAAAGTAAAGACACAATGAGAGAGAGTTTTATAAAATAGTGCAAAAAAAACTTGGTGAGAATAACTAATGATGGTTGCATTTATAGGGAAACCATCCAACACCACTCTAATTTGAATTATAGTTTAAATAAGACATTGGGCTTCATCCCAAAATTAACATTTATCTTATTGATTGTGTATTAACCTTAGGATATTAGATTACTTTGACTTATACATATAAATAGTTAGTCAATACTTATGTTATGACTTTTGGATATATCCATGTAACTTTTGGAGGGAAAATGACAAAGATGTAATTATTGATAACAATTGAGCTTTTATATATTTTATAAATTTGGTTCGGGTCAAATCGGGTTGAAGTTTTTTGAGTTAGAAATTTTCAACTTTAACCTTAAATTTTCGGGGCTTGGGCTTGCCCGTTGGGTCAAAAGGTTGACAAAAATAGAAAAAGTATATAATTTTCTTTTTTTTAATTTTGAATTTGTAAGAAATAAATAAGTCATGTTATATCATCTAAAAAACTTTGAATTGTATTATTTCACTCCAACTTACATAATATGTATAATAATTAATTACTTGAGATGAGAAAATGTGAAGATATTTTTCATTTCATGAGCATAATATTCATTTTTTTTTATTATGTGTATAGCTTAGCACACAAAATTATATGATGGGTACAACTTAGTATAAAAATTCTACTAATATCTTTCATAAGTCATTAAATCAAGACATAAACTTCAATATTTGAAGCAAAGTACTACCTCCATCCCATTAGTCCCACTTTGACTTTTGACTTTTCGACAAGCGTTTCCACCGAAACCTAGTACGGGTTTTAAAATATAATTTTGAAGTACTTTTTCTTTTATGGCATACTATGACACTCGTAGTATGCCGTAAAAGAAAAAATACTTCAAAATTATATTTTAAAACCCGTACTAGGTTTCGATAGAAACACGTATCGAAAAGTCAAAAGTCAAAGTGGGACTAATGTAATAGGATGGAGGTAGTAATTAACTTCAACAACTAAGTAATAGAAAAAAAAATTGGGTTATCGGGTCAACCCTGTCAAGTTTCCAGCTATTCGGTTTGGCCCGTTTGGGAAAAAAAGTAAATATTCGACCCTAACTCACCTTTAGCTCGGGTTACTTGAGCCAACCCACGAGTTTCGGGCTAAATTGGCATCCTTATACACCAGCTTCATTAGATGGATCGAACCTGCAATGTATAAGACTATGCTGCGTAGTAGTTTCCCGTATCAAAGGCTAATTTTCTTCAGGAACCTCAGCAGGCATGTATATCGGGGAGACTGCACCGAGCATCATATTGCATAGTAATACTAATAGAAGAACATGAGTGCACAATCAACAAGATCATCAAAAATGAATTTAGACATCTGTTAATCAATTACTTAATTCGATCAGATCAATAATCATTTCATGAACTTGTTCCAATTCTAGGATAATCATTTATCATGCCAAATGGTAAAGGCACTAACGAACATTCCACAAACATGAAAAAGCAGTTCTCCCTAATTAGAAAATTATTTACCACAGATTATCACTTGAAATGAAGTTAATAGTACCTAATTAGTATAAGCATTGCTACACTTGAAGATACCCAATATGGCCACTTCCTCCGGCTATAGCCTTCTTCAAACTCCTTCCACTTGATCTCATCCTTCCTCTTCCTCGACGAAGAGCTCGGGGCCATGAACAAGCAGTTCTCCTTTTAGAACGAATCCAAAGGCCCCAGTTCATCTTCTTCTCTCTCGAGAGAATTAATATATGCGTTGATTAAATATTTAGATGGGAAAGGAAATGACAGAATAACGGAGAAGACGAGATATAATATGCAATGCTCAAGTATTCGAATCCTCTAGCTAGGGGTTTATATGTCATTTCACATTATGGCTATTGGCTTTTGCACAAAGCAATCTCACAATTACTCTTACATTTAACTTATTATGAGTTTCTCCCTCAAAAGATCATTTACAAGTCTTCTTCTTCAGATTAATATATACTGCCTCCGTCCCACTTTATTAGTCACATTTACCCAATTGGGATGTCCCATTTATTAGTCTCAATAACTAAAAGGGAAAAAACTAGACCTTGATTATTGTGCTCATACCTTTGTTATTGTGCCAAATCCTTTCGGGATTGATAAACTCAGACGGAGAAAGTAATTAATTAGACGGTGGAGTCTTCCTTAGAGTACAAGCGTTCGAGGAGATTCTTGATGGAGTCGCGACGATAAATCATAAGAATAAAGCGGAACACTTTCTATCTGCACCATTCAACAACTCTATCTTCCTCGCCTTTTTTTTATCCAATCAATAACACGAGCATAAACCCATACCCCAAATAAGAGCCAAAAAAACCAAACTAGCAGGCAAAATCACGACGAATCCAATGTTACTTTCTAATAATCTAGTAGTATATCTCAATAAAATGATGAGTATAATAAAGCAGACCATGAAACATAAACTGAACCAACAATGATCAGCTATACTCTCCGCAACTGATTTCTTCAACTCCAACATCACATCCAATGACTTTGCAACCATCAATCACGACACAAATCAAACAATAGTCACGATAAATTAAATAATCAGAAAGAATTAATTGGATGTAAAAGGTGTACTCACTAGTCAACGTCGACACACCGCTCTTCATTCTTTTGATTCAAGCAAAAATAATGACAATAAGGAATTAGGGGTTCGACCGGGGACGTGAAGGAGAGAGAGAATTTTTAGCTTGCATGCATGTACAATGGAAAGGTGCTTGTACGTGTGGCCAAAATTGGCACCTCTCCTTAAAAATTCCTACTATTGGGGATCTTCAAAATTGTGCTTATATTCAAGCGCGTGCAATACACACTCTCCTAAACCAATGGCACAACAAATGATGTTCAGGCATAAGGGATGGGCAAGTGAGCCGTGATTATTGACTATTCAACCCTTGTAATTTTTATTTATGTTTTATTTTATTTTCTTTTATCTATGCTTTTATTTTCATATTCTGTACGGAGTATATCTTTTAATTTTAATTAACTCCTTCTCTCAAATTATGAGTATTTAATTTTTTTATATTTCTACAATTGAATTTATTTCATATGAATTATAATTAAATTAATAAAATGGTCTAAACTAGCCATTAAAATTAATAAAAATTAAATTCTAGCCACGAACTTAAAAATATATAAATTGTACTCTCTCCGTCTCGCTATGTTTGACACTTTTATTTTCGGCACGTGAATTAAGACGGAAGTGATTAGTGTGTAAAGTGTAATGTGTGTAGGGATATGGTGTTGTTTATGTATTTATACATATTTTAAAACAAGAGCATCATAGATGCATAAAAATATATTCATGTTTGATCTTAAATGAAAGATCGTATCGAGACCTTTAATTTGGTATAAAAATTATAAAAATCCGAGAACAAACGATCAATTTATGACAATTTAAAGTTTTAGAATTTAAATTATATTGGGATATGTGCTGAAAAGTGAAAAGTGAGTGGATGGTGAGATTTAATTATAGAAAGTTAAGTGTAATAAGGGAGTGTTAATTATTTCCCAAAAAGGAAATGTGTCAAACATAGTGAGACGGCCCAAAAAGGAAATGGTGTCAAAGATAGCGAGACGGAGGGAGTAGTCATTTTCAATACATCGAGACTAAATTACCCTTAATAAAAGTATTTTAAATCAAAAAAGAAAAAAACCTAAAAACTCGTGACCCCACACCCACGCCCCTGTCTTCTTAGGCCCTGTTTTGTTTGTGAGATTGAGCCTCATAATAAGAAAGATTAGGCCCAATCTCTTGTTTGGTTAGTAAGATACAAAATCATAAAATTTAGAGATTGAATCCTACGATAACTTGCCATTACAAGAAGAAAGATTTAAAATGATGTTTGGCAAATTGGGCTTACTCAGTGTGTTTGGTTAGGTCTAACTTCCCGCTCAGATCCAAAGATGACAAATCGATAAGTCACTCCACGACCTCAACTCCACTCAAACTGATCCTTCAGTTTGACCGTCACAAATTAAGGGGGAACTAGAGATTCAGTATCAATCTCCATTCAATTCTTGAATTTAATTCACCTTAATCATTATAATTATTGATACAAGTGTCATGTCATTTATTGAAATAGTTTTTCTGACACCCATCTTAACATTCTTTTTCTTTGCCAAGAATGTCAAGAGTTTCTCACATAGATCGATGGTGCATTTAAGTATAATAAGACTGTAGAGTGTAAAGGCTACTAGCATATTCAACACGCGTCTGACCACTCGCAGCCTATTCACCAACCAACGATCTCACGAGTGCACACACGCAAAACTCGCAACCGTTCAAGTTATTTAACTGCAATCAAAACCGTCCATTAACTTCCATATATATAATTTTCAAAATATCACTTAGGGCTATAGAATCATACTTTCGCCTAAAATCGGCAATTTATGTTCTCTGCACCATATCTTCTCTGATTTTAACCATTCCCTCTTGATCTTTCTTCAAACACCTAATTCTGCAAATCCTCATATCTACAATGTCTGCAGATGCGTCTAGTTCCACCAATGAAGAACAACAAGGAATCAATGAAGAACAGTAGGAGGTTCCGGCCACATCCAACAAGCTGATGTCCTGGAATGAACAGATAGACACCATCAAAGTCAAACGGGAGCGTATCGCTGTTCTCGACCACCATGGATATAGCGGCTTGCAACCGCTGTTTAATCTTATCCGACAAAACAAAGGGTTTCATTCCATCATCACCAAGAAGCCGACGACCATTTTGCCCAAACATGCAGCCATGTTCTTCTACACAGTCAAGGCAAAGGAGATTAAGTCAAAGAAACCCGACGATCCAAGCCTCAAGCGGTATGATCCTCTCACGGTGGAGTTCAAAATCCCGACAGTTGGCGTTCTGAGCAAGTACATTCGTCTTCTACCATTGATTCTCGAAGCTTACAGCTTGAAGGACGAAGGCGAAATCTGTTGCGTCGATGATGTTCCCGAAGATCTAATTCGAGAAACATACAAGGAAGTGGTGGTCACACCACAAGATGTGTTCGATATGGAGGCGTTGAAACGCACCATGCTCAAGCCAAAGTACAAAATCCTCTTTGATTTTATACAGAAAGTGTTCATGGCATTTATAGGAACCCATGAATCAGTCACTCTTTCCAAGTTTAAATGCATAACTGTTGTTGTGCAAAAGTTAAAGGTAAACTGGGCCAGAGTTTTGGTCAGTTTGCTCTTGGAGGAAGCAACCCAACTTTCACAGGTTCTGGTGGTAGGTGAAGTAGTCTGTGTGAATCAAGTGCGCCCACTTCGACATGGGTGCAAGGTCAGTGTGTGTCACGCCCCAAATCTCAAGGGAAGGCGCACGCGCCAAGAGCGTGACTAGGGGTTGGATTAAAGGAGTGGGGATAGAAAGGGAGAAACGATTCATCACAATAATCGAATGATGCTTCCAAAAATTTGGGCTGCATCTTCTTAGCAAGGGGAATAAGCCAGAATAAACAACGACAAATAATCCCAACCAAACATACATTGATAAACTAGGATCGCTTAAGGTTTGATACCTCAACGAATCACAAAAGATCATCATTCACAATAGATAAAGGTAAGGAGTTCAAGTTTCTCGACACAAGACAATCTACAAATTCAGAGTGAAATATTCTTAAGTATAACAAAAGAAATACGATCAGCGGAAGCTTAATAAAGTGGACAGTCTTAGCCTCAACTCTGCACCATCATCACCGATCCATCAACCTGAAAATATTTGAAAATATTTTGGGCTAAGTACTAATGTACTCAGTGGAATACGCATTTTGTCAATAGTTGAGAAGTATAGCAGTTATCCATATTATGAGCATAACTTAGAGGTTTTGGAAAGCAAAATTCAACTAAGCACGCTAAATTAATTTTACTTGCACCGCGGTATCATGTCGCACTCTATAGTTACTCTTACTTGGACCCCGGACCTCTTGCCACCGACAGGTCCTCAGACTTCCAATAGATAGTCCCGGTCGCAGTTTACAGTTTTCAATTTTCAGACTTCGGGTTGGAACCCAGAGAGCCTCGATTTAGATAGCACACAATGGAGATCAACCCATTGCACTACTATCGGGGAGTGTACACGATTCAAGCTAGTGTGTTAGATTGAGCTATGAATCTCGATCAATTAACTTTTCAGAGCATTAAACGTCTAGAGTGCACATTAAAATATTTTATGGATAAGCATTTTCATCTTTAAATCATTGAGCATACATAACTTATATACATTTGAAAAATAAGCCAACCTCTTGAAGCGTAGATAATGACCGGTCTTAAGAGGCAAAGTAACGTCAATAATCTCATCGAGTCACGCCTATTCCTAACAACATAATAAGAATCTAAATTTTTATAACAAAACGATCGCTACGGAAAACATATATCTTCTATATTTTCTTATTAGCATAATATGTTAAGGGTTAACATATTAGTTTGGTATTCTTTAAATCTTCTCATTAATGGGATAACTATTTTCTTATTAAATAACCGAATCCAACTAAGTAATTAATTGGGTTCAAATATTGGCTGAATATTAAATCCGAAACTAGGATAAAATCCAGAACGCATTTTTTTGGCTAATTAGAGCTTCGAAAATTAATTAAATCTTAATTAATTAAATATTATATCTTAATTAAGTCTAGTAATTAATCGCACACACCTCCTTTCCCTCTCACTTGGTTCTCTCCAACAGCAACCCTCTCTCTCGATCTCTCTTCCTTCTTCTCTCTTCCCTTCTTTCTTTTTCACAGGAACGCTGGCGGCTGCGACTTCTCCGGCGTCACCGCTTCGACGTCGTGCTCTCCTCCCTCGTCTAACTTCTCTCCCAGCAGCCATCTCTCTCTCGAAATCCCCAAAATCTTGAACCATAACTCACAAATCGACCTCCCATCTCTTCACCGATCGTCCCTCCAGCAACTGATGGCTGGTGCCGCCGTCTACTCCGCCCCTTTTCCATTTCATCGCCGCCGTTCTCCAACAGCCACCGTGTCAACACCGCCCCGCTGAGCGGCGGTCTCTCTCTCTTCTCCTTCCACTCGAAAATCCTCTAACCTTCCTCTCACAATTTCCGGCGAGGTTTGCTGCTCCCGAAGCTCTTGCCGTTGACGCTGCTTCTAACACAGCGCCTCCGCCGAAAGCTGCTGCTCCGGACTTCCTCTTCATCCGTAGCCGACCCCAGAAGCAAGGAACCGCATCAGTGGCCGCAGCACCGCTGTGCTCGCATCGCCGACAGCTCCACCGCTTTCAAACACTGCTGCCGTCGAGTATTCTATGACGCCGCTGCGGTCGAAGCTCGCCCCACGCAGCGCTGCTGCTGCTCCATCCTTTTCGGCAGAACGAAGAGGGAAAGAACTCCCTCGTCCCAGTACCCTTTTCTACCATTCTCACTCTATATCTCGTTTCTAACATTTTAGTATATCGGTTTTCGATTTAAGTTTCGGTCTCTTTCTTTGATTCTATTTGTTTATTGAAGAGTAGTTTCTAGTTTTATGAATATGAATTCTCCTTTAGTTTTAGGTTGCTGAAGTTTGTTCATTGCTCATTAAATTACGGATTTTTTGCATTTGTGTTTCCTTATTCCCCTAGTTTTCATATTCTTATATAGCATATACGCATATATTTTCAGTTGTAGAGGTTGAATAAAGCTGTTTTCATTCAGCCTTCCTAAATCTTAGTTAAGAGAACATATTCTTATTGATAGTTTGCAGTTGGTTGTTTAAGTATTTTAGTGCTTTATTTATGCTTGAGTTCTTGTTCGTTTCCTATTTGAGTTCCTAGTTTAGTTCTTGAAGTATACACAATAAATTAGTATTGTTCATGCTTTGTTTTCAATTTTGATTCAAGTTTCAAACTTCAGTTTCATGATTTGGTTTCTAGTTTCTTTGTTCTAGTTATAACATATGGAAATAAGGGATGAAACTCTTGCTTTTGTGCTAAGATCGGTGGTGAAGAATGGTGAAGCTGTGGAGCTCTTCTTCCTTCTCCCTTCTTATACGGTTTCTCTTCCTTTTTCCTAGTTCTTACTTCTGCTTCTTTTTCTTTCCTTTTAGAGTGTTTTGGTGTTTAAAAAGTATAGATCAGTTATGAGGTGAGATGGTTTATATAGAGCATGTTAATGAGAGTGGTTCAAAGGTTGATTAGGAATTCATGCTTGCTACAGTAACATGAGGGTACTCTTCAAGATTTTTAGGGATTTATGCGTGTTGCTTTTTGGTTACGAAGATTTTGTTGAACTCTGGATCATGCTGCAGGGATTGAAGATTGATATGGGTGGGTGAAGAAGCTAGCATGTTTGTGTCTTGTCTAGGTTTCTGTTGGAAGACTACTACACAAGATTTGGGAGATATTGAATAGATTTGCCATACCCTAGTAGATTTAATAGACATTCATTGTACTTGAATCTTATTAGGCGTATGTTACTACATATTTTTATCGCATTCCTTATTACTATTTTATTTCTCTTGTAGGCTGCATAAGTGGTTTGGGGCCTTTATTTGGGCTCATAATTTTTATTATTATGTAAATGTTTGTATCTTTTACTTAATAGTTAAATGGGGCTTGGCCGATTTTCTTTCCTTTTTTCTTTATTTAATACATAGAGAGTAATTAAGCATTCTTTAAGTAATTCATTTTGAAGTGTTATAAGGTAATATAAAACCGAATTCGATTTTCTTTGTTCGCAATAAAAATTACGAGATATAATATAGATTATATCTATGTCTAATTTGCAAAATAAAATATAATTTCACACGATTTGAACAAATTCTATTTAACAGAAATTTAAAACAAAGCTACGCAAAACTTTGAATTTATTCGTATTTTCTACTTAATAAATGTCGGGGTATTACAGTGTGCTTTTGCACAAACTGATGGGTCGCACTTGGTCGGTGAGCGAGAGTATATCAAGTTTCCATTTGCTGTCGCACTCCCACAGCCACGTGCAGTCACAGCTTGGCCTGACACGCCATATCTTCCATAAGGTAGACCTGCCTACTCAAGCTTTGTTGGTCAAGATGGGAATGACCCACGACACCCGGACAATTCCCAAAGAAAAACCTGCTGCAGAAACATCTTCAAAGGCAGTTACAGAATCAACCTCTGAAGATCGATCGTTGTCCCAACTAGAAGCAAAAAACAAACGCAAGGCAGCTGCTGCAGCGAGATCGTCCAAACGCTCAAAACAAGCTAGTTCGGTTCCCAAGCCACTCCATAAGAATCTGTCTCCTGAACTGGACTCTGTTTCCTCTCCACTCACAGATCGAGAGCAACCTGATCCATCCACTATTCCCGAGGAATCCGACCTTAGTAATGAGCAGATCGCC
Source organism: Mentha longifolia (assembly GCA_001642375.2). Classification (NCBI taxonomy): domain Eukaryota; kingdom Viridiplantae; phylum Streptophyta; class Magnoliopsida; order Lamiales; family Lamiaceae; genus Mentha; species Mentha longifolia. The sequence goes on along the minus strand of CM038118.1, from coordinate 27,139,935 downwards.
CCTTCTCCGGATCTGACTGTGGCTACCACTGGAGAAGTTGAAGCTCAACTGGAGAAACAACCTCCACTTCAAATGACTGTCAACTCTCCATCCCCTATCCAGTTTTTCGAAAATGAGGAAATGCCTCACCTAGAGCTTGGACCGCAATCAGCTGCTGATCACTCAGACCTTTCACTACTGCTCACCGGCGACGCATCAGCCCCAGCTGAAGAAGTCCTAGAAGAAGAAGATAATGATGAGTTCAACCCAGAAGTGGATGATGCAAGAACAGCCCTTGAGGCCATTCGTGCCTCTTCATCCAAGTATGTGCTAGATTCTGTTCCTGGGATTCATCTTACACCAACAACAAGAGATCTTGCGTGTTTCCTGCATTCCTACATTGCTCTCAAGGAAAGCTCGTTGAAAGATCAGGCAAACATCTTTCTCCACTTCATGGACGATCTCCTCATTAAAGAGCACAACCTGGAAAGAGAATTTCACTTCTCCAACGTGGCTACTGCTAGAAGCTAATTCATGTCCCTTGTTCTCTCCAGAATGAAGAAGGAAGCCAAGCAACTTGGTGTTGATCTCAAGCCTCTATATGCTGATCGAGCTGAGCTCTACAACTCTGCTCAATTTGACGGGGATGTTCACTCTACCATTAGCGCACCAGCTCAACTTCATCTTCCTCCGATAAACAATGTTGAGATCGGTCAAAGCTCAACTGAATTAGTACCATCTGTTCAACCTCTTGCCACTGACCTGTCTAGTCTCGAAATCTCTCTCATGGACAAGGTTCAGGCTCAACTGGCTGCCTTCAAAGCCGAGCTTGACTCCGAGGAAGCTGCTGCAGAGCAAACAGTTCTATCACGAATGACTGCCATTGAGAAGGACATGTCCACCTCTTTCAAAGAGCTGCAAGACAGGAACGATGCATGCTTTGCCACTCTCCACTCTCAAATGAAGCAGATCTTCAATGACTCTGTTGTTGCCTATGCCGTTCAATACTTCCCAACACAAGTGAAGGAGTATGTGCACGCAGAGATTGTCGTCTTTGCAGTTGACAAGCTGAAGGAGTAGATGAATGCTCATCTTGATGCCTTACTTTCCACAAGGGATCTTGCTAAGGGCTCACATCTTGTAGTTGCTGAGGAAAATTTAGAGGATATCAATACACGTCTGTCTGAGCTACGACATCATATGCTGAACTCTGCTATCGCAGCAAATAAACATACTGTACGACATCAATGCCAACATCACCTCCCTGCTTGAATTTCGTGAAGCCATGGAATCCGATGTAGCCTCCCTCCGATCTGAATATGCCAACCTGCGGGAAATTCTCCGAGTGCAGGCTGATGATGTCGAAAAGGGGGAAAAAAGGGAAACATGTGATCTCGAAGCCTCTACCTCCCAGCAAGACACTTGAACAGAAGACTCGCTGTGCTGAAACTATTGTTGCTCAAATTCCATTGACCTCTGCTGCCACTGTCCAGATCCCGTCTTTCTCTGCTGCTTAAATTGAAGATGAAGATGCTCAAATTGCTAGAGCCTTAACCGAAAATGAACAGAATTATGCAGCTGGAAAGTTCATGGCTGATATGGTTCTGTCTGGAGCCGATCTTTACACTATTAGGAATTTCGAGGCACAAAGACAGTTTGTGATAGATTCCCAAGCCGAGAAAGCAAGAAGGCTCAAAGTGACAGCTCGCAGTAGATGGCTAATTGCTGGAAAAGAATGCATGGTGAACAACTCTGTGAGTAGCCCAGTTCCATTTTCAAGGGACGAACAGGACAAATGGAACAGATTGATCAACCAGTTCGTGCTCCTGCACTACTACATCAAAGAGCCAACCCTTGAGGGTCCATCTGAAGAAGTCTTTGCGAAATTCTTGAATGATCTATACGAAATTGATCCAGACTTCATTTGATGAGTCAAGGATGAAGTAGCTTGCAGGAACATCAAACTCTCTGCCCCTCTTTGTCATACATTCGATGCACCTATTCTGAAGGATGGAAAGACCCCAAATTCTAGCTCCATCAAGACATACATTCGAGCCACTGCAAAATTTCTTGACACTCCGGTAGATGAGAACTCTGCTAAATACAAGAAAATTCATGATGGAATTTACAGAAGCATGGGACTCATCTCTCCTGAAGAAGAACAAGAACATGCTTCTGCCAAGAAAAAGCCAATGAAGCTACTGGACGAATGATCTGCAATCATTTCTTTTCTTTTGTTGTATCAAGCATTCCGACTTTGTAAACAATCATTCACTCTTGATACATTAATGAAGAAAGATCATTCCATTGCACTGATGACAATCACTCTTTATCCAGTTAGCTATTTCATCAAAATCGGACTATTCTATCTGCAGGATTAATACTTTCTAGGAACCCTGTAAAGTGTTGGTTTCGACATCATCAAAAAGGGGGAAATTGTTGGGAATCCCACTCTATTCATGAGTTTTGATGATGTTATTCAAAACAACACTTAGATTTTAATTCTATCATTTCCTAGTTTGGGTCTTAACTCAAACTGCCATGTATAACTAAGTTTGGCAAACTTCTAGAATAGACCCTAGTCAGATCGTCTCATTGGAAGCTCAGTTCGGACTTGAAGAAGATCAAGATTTGCCACAACAAGCGAAGATTGCTGAGCGTTCCAGTTCGAAGACAAAGAAGATTTAGTCTGATTCAAACTGACTATCTCACTACCAGACAAACCAACGGGAAGAAGGTACAATGTGCAGTGTACAGACTGACATATCTCAACGGCTAGAATTCAACTAAGCCTATAAATACCTCTCCTAAAGACCAAGAAGGACACGGGAAATTTGCAATTCAAAGCCATTACTCTGCCGAATTCTCTCAATATCAAAGCCACTCAATCAACACTCGAAATCAAGATAATTTCCAAAGTGTTGTAGCTTTCGAAGAATTCGTATGCCCGGTCGCATTACTCAAGTGTTTACTGCTGCTTGAGTAATTGTTATAGATTCTCTATTGTTCATAGATTTTTGATATCTTTCATAGAGAGTCTTCTGTAGTTTCTTCTCTCAAAGTTAGGATAAACTTTAGATTCGAAGTTCTTAGCAGTTGTATTTTCAAGAGAATGTAACAAGTTTGTTAAGAGCCACGACTCTATATTCATGCTTAGTTGTTGTCGAGGAACTGACAAGAACTAAGGCTGGTGCTCAGCCAGTATAAATAAGAGAGAGGTGAATCCAAAGGGATTTTTCAGGTCAAGATCGACCTGACGTGGATGTAGGAGGGTTATCTCCGAACCACGATAAAGATATCGTGTCTCAGTTATTGCTTACAGTTCTTACTTTTTACTCCCTCCATTTCATGGAGAATGACCACTTTGCTTTTGGAACTTCTGGCACGTTTTTCCACGCTTCAAAACGATGGGTTTTAAAATGGATTTTTGAAGATTTCTTTCTTTTACGGGATACTACGACTGTCATAGTATCCCGTAAAAGAAAGAAATCTTCAAAAATTCATTTTAAAACCCATGATTTTGAAGCGTGGAAAAACGTGCTAGAAGTTCCAAAAGCAAAGTGGTCATTCTCCATGAAATGGATGGAGTATTATTTATCAAACTGCATTGCTTTTATCAAACTGTTTTAAAAGATTAAAAAGAATTTTCTAACAGTTTTCAACAGTCTAACCACCATCTTCTGCACCACAGTTCAGTTTAGCAAACTCATCAGCTTACTGACTGAGTTGGATAAACTGAACTCTCTGATCGAACTTTCTGACTCAGATCACAAATCAGTTTGCAAAAGTCAGATGAAGCACGATTTCGAAAACTGTTGGAAATTGGTGTATTCTCCTCCCCCCCAATACACCAATAAACTCTTTTCGGGACCAACATACACTGTCACCATTGACACACTTAATGTGCACATCCCTGAGATCATGTTACATCGACAATTTCTTCAGTTAACTATGGTTTAATTTTTTTAGGTATGGGTTAATTTTTTTAGTATAATTTTTATTAACTTATTTATTTATATCATTGCAACGCCATCCGTGAGCACATCGTACCCACGATAGGTATTGGAGCATTTCTCAAGATATCATATATATGCATATAATATATTGGGTTAATAAATAAATATTTTTAATTAAAAAAAATATACTATTTTCAATTAAAAACAAAAAACAAAATTAATATTTTTAATATTTTATCAGTCTTTTCGGTGTGGGACTAGCAAAATATCTGAATCAATCGTCCTTCTTCTATTTCTCCGATCTCGACACTTCTTCTTGATCATGCTTATCGAGCTTTCAGCTGAAGCTCGAATCCATGGCGATACCCAGATCGTTGTTCCCCCTATGCTTCAACGACACCGAGTTTGTCAACAACCCCAACAAGAGTTGCGCCGGGATCGCCACGGTCCGCGAGTGGACTCAGCGGGTCTACACGGTCCTCCCGCTCGAGGCCGCCTGCGACGGCGATCTCACCGCGCTTGACTCGGTGCAGCATGTGCATCGAAGCCGGGCTGATGGTGAACTCCTATATCGTCTCCTCGAGTCCCAACTACACGAAATGCTTCTTCTTCGCCATCCTATACGCTGCCCGCGTCGTCAACGATTTCGGCCCCGAGGATGTCAGATCCGCCGCCTGCATCTTCGGCCTACCCCTATCAAGGTCCGTCAATGGCGGAAAATCGAATGACCAGACCCGGAGTCGGAAATGCGTTCAAGGGTTCGTTGGCGGCATGGTGGGAATTTGTGGGTTTTTCGCTCTGTTCGTTTATAGAAAGCGGGAGAAGAAGAAGAATTAGCAGAACTAGAAAAGGCAACGAACAGATTTTCCAAGAAGAATTTAAGAGGTAAAGATAAGTAGGTAGAGGATGATAAGGTAGAACTGCAGATTCCGCCACCAGTGGTAGTGGTGGTGGTGGTGGTGGGTGGCGGTCGTAGTGAAGGGAAGGAAGAAGATGGTAGATTAGGGCTGCCATTTCACATTCAAAAAAAAAATTAAAAGTAGCTAGCTGATGATGTGAAAAAAAAAATAGTAAATATATATATTACTTCCAAAAATTAAAACCGTAACTAACGTCGTTTCAATTATAGTTTTGCCACATCATAATCGAGTGAGATTTAATTTTGTCACATAGAATTCAATTTCGTCGGAAATTGAGTTTGGGAGAAAATTGCAACAAATTGAAATGTTGGTGTATTTATTTGTTACAATCGAAAGTTCATAGAGATAACCAGAAAACGACAAAAGTTCGTGTATTTAAATGTCAATAACCCAATATAGTTTTATGTTATTGATTTTTCTTTTTTATGTTTAAAATACAAAAGAATACTTCTAATATTTGAACATTTTTTATGACACAAGAACTTGTAAATATGTAATTTTCTTGATTCTACTATTATAAATGATACTTTGGAGCAGTTGGCTAAATGTTTGCCTTGGACACAAAATTGATTTGTACATTATATATTTTGTTTGTCAAATGTAATACAAATATACATATTGAAGTGTAGAATATTTTTTTTTTTCAAAATCAGTTAAAATAAGCTACGGAAATTATAGCATTTGAATCACAATAGAGAGCTTAAAACATGAGAGTTTTTCATCTATTTTTTTTTTTTGGGTTACGAACATGAACAAGCTTCATATATGACAGATTCTATTTTACGGAGTATTTTATTTTTATTTACTATTTCAATATCCAATTAAATTATTTTAGGATAGTACTCGATCAAGACACTTGATGATCCATGTTGTGTAAGATGATTAAAAAGGGAAAAAAAAAGAAAAAAAAAGAAAAAAAAAGAGAAGATAAATACGAGAACACATATAAAAAATTTGAAGAAAAGGAGTATAAAGAAATTACAAAACTTCATCGGGCCGGCTTGCTCTGGGGAGCCGAAAGAGAAAGCTTCGGGGCTGCTGGAGTGAGCCCAATGAGCGATGATGTGATGTACATTTTCTTATTGTGCAAGAAATCACCTTAATATTTTTGCCTATAATATATGCATTTCACAAACAAAAATAAAAATATATAAAAAAAATTATGATGCATCGTCGACAAACAATGAATTTATTATTAATACTTCATAAATTGTAAGATCAAACCAATAAATATACTCTGTATTAGATAAATAAAAAAATATACAAATTCAATTTACCTGTGGCGTCGCATGGGTATGTATTACTAGTATATAACTATAGTTTAGTGACTATAAAACTTAGTTTATTTTTTTGGGCTAGTTTTGCTATTAAGACTAAACTTTTCTTTTTCAAAAACAAACATATTTCGCCGTATATGAACAAACTATGGTTCTCAAAAAAAAAAACTACTTCATACGTTTGTGTAGAGTACTTTGTAGGAGGGTAATTCTATACATAGCCCCCGTATTGCTAATTATAGCCCCCTTATTTATAATATAAATTAAAACAAATATGATTATACTATTTCACCCCTTAGCCCCCAAATCCTAATTATATACAATAATAATTAAATGTAACCCCCAAACTCATTCATCATAACCCCCAACAGCAGTAGTCACCATCTACAGTCGTACATTGGAGAAGAAATTCAACATGAAGTAGAGAGTTCAATTTCATGTTCTACGGAAGTACCCATGATAAGATTTATTCCCGTTGCTAAGATACTAATTTGAATCTTCACTAGAAGAGTTGAAAAGGGAATTGGACGATGCCCTCCTCGACGGTGGCGCCGCCTCCGGCAAGTGGCCATTGTTTTATTTTGATCTCTTCTAGCGGCGGGGTTTGAGATGGGTTAGCTTCTGAATTTCTGCAAATCCCTCGCTAAGGCGGCGGTGGCTGCCAAGGCTGAGACTGAGAGGAAGGTTAAGGAGGCAACATATACAAGAAAAAGAGCAAAGGAGGCATTTGGATATTAAGGAGAAAGCGAGGGAAAGAAGCGACCTTAGGAGGGCCTCAGATGTGGGGGGCGAGGATTTGGTGGAATTTCAGCAATGGTAATGGTTGTACTGCCCCTCCTGGTAAAATAGGAACAAAAGATTACTGCAAAATGGGGGTTACACGTAATTCTCAAGAAGAAAAAATAAAAGGGGGCTACAGTTTACTTCAAGAGAATAGACGGGGTTATAAGGTTGTGGATATTGGTTTATTTAATTAAAATTTGGAGGTTAAGGGGTAAAATAGAATAATCATATTTATTTTAATTTATATTTTAAATAGTGGGGCTATGATTAGAAATATGGTGGTTATGAATAGAATTACCCTTTGTAGGATCAAAGGAAGAAAAGGTCTGCATTTTTGGCTACAAGCAAGCTACAACTCTCCCTTCTCTCTTCACGTCCTAGGAGATCCCCAAATCCACAAATATAATTCGGTCGAAACCCTAATTACTATAAGAATCAAAAGAATGAAGAGCGGCGTGTCGACGTCAACTGGTGAGTAGATCTTCTACATGCTTTTAATTCTTTCCGATTATTTAATTTCTCGTAACTATTGTTTGATTTGTGTCGTGATTGATGGTTGCAGAGTCGTCGGATGTGATGTTGGAGTTGAAGAAATCAGTTGCGGAGAGTATAGCTGATCATTGTTGGTTCAGTTTATGTTTCATGATCTGCTTTATTATACTCATCATTTTATTGAGATATACTACTAGATTATTAGAAAGTAACATTGGATTCGTCGTGATTTTGCCTGCTAGTTGGCTCTTATTTTGGGGTTATGGGTTTATACTTATGTTATTGATTGGATAAAAGAAGGCAGGGAAGATAGAGTTGTTGCATGGTGCAGATGGAAAGTGTTCCGCTTTATTCTTATGATTTATCGTCACGACTCCATCAAGAATCTCCTCGAACGCTTATACTCTAAGGAAGACTCCGCTGTCTAATTAATCTCAAGAAGTCGACTATATGTTTTGAGGGAGAAACTCATAATATATATGTTCAATTAATGTGTATTGTTCGTTAGTGCCTTTTGGACTTGAATCACTCTCTCCAATCATTTGAATTCCAATATTTTATTTGGCATAATAATTACCCTAGAATTGGAAGAAGTTCATGAAATGATTATTGATCTGATTAAGTAATTGACTGACGTATGTCAAAATTTATTTTGAGTTCTGCATTCGCGTATGGAGCTGGAATTGAGTGGATTATCTTGTTGTGCACTCGTGTTTTTCTATTAGTAGTATTACAGTATTACTATCAGTGTCATGAGAATTTCTACTTGTTTTCCATCGCCTGCAAAGATTATGTGAACTAAAAGGTTTAAGCTGTTTTCACCACATAGAACAAAGGACCATGATGCAAATGGCGTGAAGAATTGTTATTATGTATGTTGAGACTGAATGCTTTTCAATTCAAACATTATCAAAATAAATACAATGCTGTGAAAATGTTCTTCTGCTAGTATATGTTTTAACGTTCTGACACTGGAAACTACTAAGCAGCATAGTCTTATACATTGCAGGTTCGATCCATCTACTGAAACTGGTGTATTCTACTTGCTTTGATGTCTATGTAGTGTTGAACATTTCATTATTGACGAGCCCTTTTAAATTGATGATTTTCTTTAGTCATAGGTAGTAGGTACAGAGGCAAGATTTGCATATTTCGGCCAATTTTCTAAGAAATCTATTAAGGTAGGAATAATGTGGCACATATTGATCTCTTATATGGAATTGGCACAAGTACAAATATGAGTATATTTTTTCGAGCAACAAATAAAAATGACATTTAAGCAAAGGCGTCTAGGAAGAGAAGCTAACAGAGAGCCCTTTCTTTTCGACGGTGACGGGGACGGGCTCGTTGGAGACACTCTCGAAGGAGGCGGCAAGATTGATGGACTCCAAGCCTTGCACTGCAAAGCGAGCTTCGCCAGAATTGGTGGGAGGGGTTCCAAATCGACCAAAACATTGACTATCCGGTGTAGAGTATGGTCGATACCCTTAGCCGGAGTATCCTATGAATGGTGCCGGAGAGTTGGCAAATGCGCCAAAACCGAGCCCCGGAGTTGGAGTCGGAGGATCCTCCGGATTTGTTGGAGGCGGCGGCAGCGGCGGTGGGCCGTAGTTGGCGGCGTAATTTCTGAGCCACACGTTGAATTCGTTTTCCATGGGATCCGCCATTATTTTTTTGGCTTGAATTTGATTTGGAAATTAAAATGTAATTGAGAAGAAGAAGAGAGGAAGAAAGAGATTTGAGGTGTGAAGAAGAAGAAATTGGATGATGAATTTATAGGTGAGAATTTTGTGAAGTAGCCGTTGCTTCAAACGGCTAGCTCAATTTTTTTAATTTTTTTTAATTTTTTTTTTTGCAGAAAAGTCAATTTTAAAAAATAAAAAAAAAATTAACCCGGCTGACGTCATAATGACGTCAGCACGGGATCGGTTGTTGTGCGCTGAAGCGCACCCCAGCTCGCGCTCTCGCCGGCCACAACACAGCACCAGGATCGACCCCGGGAGCGCTCCAACCGGAGACCCGAGCGATCCCGGTGCGTTGGAGATGCTCTTATACATTGACCACTATACTGGAGTATTAATTAATTTTATGTCTCCCCATGCGACAACATATTGTTTTAGGTTCTTTTCTCTGTTGAACATTCCTTATTATCAAATACTACTACTAAATTATTTTTTTATTATTGTTTTTTTAGTAAACTGATTGGGGATAGGTCGAATTAAATTCAATTTTCATTGATTTCACCGTACTATACGTAAATTAATTTGTTCTTGAAAATTCTTATCTTGCAATCAGATACAACCTCTTCCAAACCAGATAAGTCATCGTTCTTGATCTTGATCTTTAATCTTGATCTTGAAAAAAATCAACATCATAAGAAAAGTTCCCCCAAGAATAGCACGCATACCTTCACTAATCTTTTTTGGCCTAAGATATTCATGTTACCTATAAATTAGAATAAATAAATTATAATTTATTGGCTTTATAATCTGATGAAATATACTACTAGCATTTTCCTAAATTCTTAATTTATTCTTAATTGCAGCAACATGTTTTGTTAATAATCCCTATAACTCTTGACATATTTATTATTTACACTGTTCCACATTAATGTCATTTCATACAAATTCAGATTGTTCGTGTTAAAATAACCAAACTATACCCCCAAAAAATAAAATCAATTTTTTTTGCCAAATTAAGATTAAGTCGCTCAATAGGTACAATATAATGGAAATATGGAATACATTTAGAGGGAACAACTAAACTATCCTCTTAGAGGATAAAAAACCTAAATATGCCCAAAATTTAACCACCACACAAATTTGGTCCCAATTTCAAAATTGGGACAGAAATACCCTTTCTCTCTCCCCATAAGCCGACCCCACTTTCTCTCTCCCATAACCCGAACCCCCTATCTCTCTCCCATAACCCGACACCCATCTTCTTCATCTCTCACATCAAAACTGCAAAAAGAAAAGAAAACCTCTCCCACTTGTTTCTCTTCCTCTACTCCACCGGCAAACCCTAAAACTTCTGAAAGCCCGTCCTCCAAAAAGCCGGTTCACAGCAAGTTCCCGCCCGTCGCCGCAGAGGTTGACGAGTAAAACAACAGCAGAACGCCGGCCGATCAGTGTTGAGAGCAATGACGACCAAAAAAACGAAGAGAAAGAGAACCGCAGCCGAGATTCCAGAAGTCACCGGCGCCGAGAACCCGGCGAATGCACCGGGAATGAGGAAACCCAGCGGCTACCCTTTCACAGATCAAGAGGTAAGAATTTTTTAGGGTTCTTTGCATGTAGAGTTTGAGTACAATTTGTGGAGATGTGCATGCGCTGAATATGGTGGGTATAATGCTTGAAGTTTGCTCTTCAAATTTTGAGAACAAATTCTAGAGATATTGATTGAAGTTTTGATTTTTTGAGTTGGTATGTATGAAATTTGAATGTAACATGCCACTTTGACCTTCAATTAGTTTTAATTAGGGTTGGTTTGATATGAATGTGATCTGAAATGAAAGATTCAAAGAATTGTAAGCAATGTATGGTGCAAAATTGCGAAACCCTAAAAATAAATAGGAAGTTGGTTAGAAAAAATTGTAGAAGTTATTGGAACATGGTTAGAAAAATATGAATTTCTAACACCTATTTCATTTATTTCTTACTAAAATCTGCTAATTGTTTGATAAAAGAGAACTTGATATTAATTCTAACCAACACGATGAACTGAATTTCCTTAGTTTGATATGGTAACTAGTGACTTTGATAAGAATTTCGTAACCATCTCATACATAATGCAATACAGTTAGAAAATTATACTTTCTAACAAACTACTATCATTTTTTCATATGGAGATGATAAGAAATTACTGATCTGTGTCATCGATAGTTAGAAAAATAAGTATTTCTAACAACTCACGGCATTTTTCTTATGATTTCTTACACTATCCATGTCTTTTCTAATGTTACCTGCAAGGTTGAATGGGTGTGTGAAAGGGAACACCTTGCAAGCAAACCACATAAGGTGATCCCTGGGGGCTACGAGACCCTGGCGGGTGACGTCAACAACATGCTGCGTCACATCGGCATTGAGAAGGGTGATTTAGTAAGAAAGTCTGTGATGGGGGAATTCACGCGTCTAAATGACGTCTGCACAAAGAGTGGGAACATGCTCCATTACTTGGTGTGCCGTCAAGTGGAGCCCAAGCCAAACTTCGACCCGACCTCTCTCTTCTTCAGAATCGGCGAAAAGATCATCAGATTTTCAAGGGAGGAGTACGCCTTGGTGACCGGCCTTAAGTTCGGCGTTGCTTCCTTCGACCCTTATGCAGATCACGAGTTGCCGGCGAATTCAATCTACGAAAGACTCTTCGGTGCAAAAGAGGACATAACCACAGGGGACGTGCGCGCATCTTACATCGACAAACAGTTTATGGTGCAGAACAAGAAAGTCTCCGCATCGAAAGAGGACTTGGTGAAACTATCGAAGCTACTGCTTTGCTTAGGATTTGCCATGGGTTATGACGGTACAAAAAAGAAGATCCCTCGATGGATATGGGTCCTGCTTGAAGATGAAGTTGAATGGGAGGCATTCCCCTGGGGCAGTGTTTCTTTCCAATACCTGAAGAAGGAGATTGACGGAGTTAAAAAGAAGATGAAAGGACGAATCATGAACTACACGTTGAACGGGAACACAATCGCCTTCTCAGTAAGCTGATATCAACTTAATATTTATGTTTTTTAGCAATATAAAAAAAATGATATATTTTTATTGGTTTTGTTTGTAGGCCTGGGCATTCGAAGTTGTCCCCTGTTTTGGGGAGAAGATCGGTCATAAAAATGATGAACTGGATCAGCCAAGGTTCATGAGGTATACGTACAAGAAAGGCGGTTTCCCCAGCGAAGAAGATATTAAGAAGGTAAGTAAAATATTTTGTGCACAACTGTTTTTTGATAACAAATTATGAAAGTGTCTGATTAAGATGATAAGAAAACAAGTCATTTCTAACTATGAGTTAGTTATAAGCAAAATGAAATTGATAAGAAATTGAATAATTCTTAGCGTAGTGATCATTATTTCTTATCATCTAAATAGGTAAAATGTGTTTAAAATTTAATATTTTCTTATCAAATTGAACACATTTTCTTACTATCTCAATTGTATTAATAATGATTCTTACAGTCTACAGGCTTATTAATTGCTTTTGTTGGAAAATTGAAAAATTCTTATCATGTTAAATATTCTTATCATAGTGAACAAATTTTCTTACCATCTAAAATGTATAAATCTGAATTATCAGGATTTGTTGTTAGAAAATTATGAAATTCTAATCATGGAGAACATTAATTCTTATGTTCTGCATTAGAATTAAAAATATTCTTATCAAATTCAACGCAATTTCTTACAATGAAAAATATAATAATCTAAATTTCTTACAATATTGCAGGTTCTTGTGCGGAAGCTAAAGCCCTACACGAGCGAAGAGGATACACCATACTGGAAAAGTCTTAAGGACAACCCGCTCCCGCAGCCTTGCGCATTCCAATAAAAATCCCGCGGCGGCAGGAAGAAGAAAAAAGCAGCAGGCATGGGCGACGGAGGAAATGAAAACATGGGTGATCAAGCCCATGTTGTTACTGCCACTTTAAGCACTGGACAACTTGACCAGGTGGCTGAAGCTGCAACCAAAAGGGTCCTCGCCCAGATGAAAGATGTGCTGAAAGAATTCCACGCGGAAGTGACCAAAGATGATGCTGACAGTAAGATGAAAGTGCTTCTGGAAGAATACCACAAGAAACTCGTGCAGGATGTTGCTGAAAAGGTGACGAGTACCCTGCTTGCACGTGCACCAGAATACCTTCAGAATGATCCTGCGCGTGATGATTGCTTCCACATGGATACAACGCCCCCAATACAGCCGTCCGATGGGGCAGCAAAGGAAGCATCTGAAAAGGAAGCAGGCGCAGCGGAGGAGACACTTGAATCTGGGTCAACGATGGAGGAGCAACAATTTGTTGAGGTGGCAGGGGGACAACCTTCAGAAGATACAAAGGCTGCGGGGGCGTCTAAAGTGGCCGATAAAGCTCAAGAATTTCAGCAAGGCGGGCAGGTATAAAGAAAACATATGATGGTGTGTGTTGAATTTGAACATTTACAAAAATTGTTTACTTAGGTTTGTTTAAACATTTGTATGCGTCCCGTGTTTTGGGGCAGCATTTGATTTTACTTTTCTTGTTTCTATGTAATGTTGATGTTGCTTTTAATATTTTGAAGTGCGTAATGGTTTGAAAAATATTTCTTCGTACCCTTGTGACAGAGGTAAGAATGTGTGAGCTACACATTATTCTTACCACTACCATAATTGGAATGTGGTGCGCTTTGGTGCGAAGTAATACTTCTTGTCATTCGCACCTTCGATTGCAACAACAATGATATATAGAAAAAAGGAAAAAAAAATAAAAAAAAAAATCAAGAAAAACTCGTATTTCTAAAGAAGGATTTGTAAAGACAAAAAAGTTTATATATACATGAATTAAAAAAAAAAAAAAATTAGAGAACTATTATCACCCCAAACATGATAAGAAAATTCTGGATTTCTTATGATTGTACTACGTAGGACATTATTCTTATAGTAAGAAATTGAAAAATTCTTACAAAGCCATAGATAGTAAGAATTGTAATCATCATATGTGATAAGAATAAGGAAAATCATTAAACAATAAATGGTAAGAAATTTGTAGATTCTTATTATTCAAATACATAGATTCTGTAAGAATTACCAAGATTCTTATCAATGGAATGTTGAGCGTTATGTATTGATAGGGCTTGTTTATCTGCTTTTGTGGAGTAATGTTTCGTGTTCATAATCAAATTCAGCACGAAACGATCACGGACACTCAACTTGAGAAGGAGTTCGATTTGCTTGCAAGAGCCGATGAGGTGACCCCGGCACAACGAGCTCTCGTGGTGGCAATAAACATGCGACCATTGAGGATTATATATCCATCTAGAGCATGTCGTTCACCGTATCTGCGAGATGATGTGCGTCCGGGGCCCGGGAAATTTGATGAATTCATGAAGAACAACAAAGATGAGATGTAAGTTAACATTAATATTAAAATTTTGTTCACATTAATCCTATCATTTACTGACATAAAAAAAAAAAGGAGGAATGTGGGGTTGCTTTTTAATGTGTATAAGGATTTCTTCGAAGAGATCATGACCGAAAAGAACGAGCTAAGTGAAGAACATGTGAATGCCTACATTTCTATCTTGGCAACTCAGCCGGCGATGGCTGGAATACCGCGAGTGAAAAAGACGATCGGGATAACTTCTACTGGTTTCATGGTAAGAAAATTATGACAGGTTGGTTAGAAAAATGTGTATTCCTACAAAAACTACTAATATTTTCCGTCTATTAATGAGTAGAGTGAAGTGGAATACGTCTTCGGCAACATGTTTGGGTCGCAAGAGGATGAAGAAGGCATGTATGACTTTGATAAGTTTTGTAAATGTGGGGAAGATGTCATCCCGGAATCAGAACTCGAGCGGTTGGTGAGTTTTGCAGATGGGAGATTACCGGAATGGGGAGATTCTGTTAAGAGTTGGCTAGAGTACGACAGGGTAAGAATTTTACATTTTCTTATTGAAATATATATCTTTCTTACTATTATTTTTTTATTTCTTATCATGTAATGTTTATTTCTAATATAGAAACCCGTTATTTCCCTAGATTCTGGCAATATGCGTGACCTCTGAAGGGTGGACACTTGCCGAAATAAACTTGAAAAGGCAGAAACTGATACTACACGACGCCAAGGGCTACAAGTTGCAGCATGAGCTTAAGGCAAGAGATAAGAAAAGGTGTTTCTTCATACCAATGCTACGTGTCTTACCTCAAATTCTAAAGTCAATTGGGTACTACGAGAAACACGGGATCAAGAACCCGAAGTACGATCAGTTTAGTTTTGCATTCGGGCCTCTCACAGGTAAGAATTTGGTAAGAATTCGGTTAGAATTTTGTAAGAATCTGGTAATAATTTGTAAGAATTTAGTTAGAATTTTGTTATTTCTTATCATATTGTCAAAATTCTTACCATTTCCTTCAAGTAGGTTGGCCTACCGGGAGATACATGCAGCTGATGGGCCCCTATACTGCATGAAGCACATTGAATTCCTCATCTCAGCAATTAGCATTGAGAAGGGGATAGAGCACCCGATGGCGATCTTGGATTACCGGCGCCATGTGGCCAAAACCATCTACGCTCACAGCATAGATGCAGCCCCGGTATCATTTAACCAAATCATCAGTAACAATGACGAAAAGGGGAAAAGTCCAATCGCATTCAATCTTGATGCAAAAGATTAGATTAAAAGGGTTCAAATGCCATGGGTATGAAGAAGTGTTTTTTTTTTGCTGACCCACGCACGTAGATATGTGTTTTTTTAGGTGTGTGAAAAATGTGGGCTGGATGTAGACATCTTTTTGTAAGTAGTAAGAATTTTAGGTACAGCTCGTAAGAAAATATGTACATCTCGTAGGGAAAGTTTTTGACTAAACCTTGGAATGGACAGTAAGAAAAACCTGTAATTCTTATGAACTAGTTACAATTTCTAACCATCTCAAGTGTAATCTGAATTCTTACAATCTTCCATGTCCTTATATGCTATTGTTAGAATTAGAAATTGTATAATTCTTATAATAGTGAATGTTATTACTTATCATCTCAACAGTAGAAATCTAAGCAAAATATTAATTATAACGTTCTGTCGTTAGAATTTAAAATATTCTTATCATATTGCATAAATATTAAGTGTTCTGAATTTCCAAGACACGAGCTCACAAGTAATAACAAAACTGAACTTAGAACCTATAGTGATTCAAACTTCCTCTTCAATTGCTTGAGTTCCCAATCCCTTCAACCCTCCCTCTGGGATTTGTTGAACAGTGACGAAAGAGTAGAGTTCTTCTTTCGCATCTTCATCATTGTTTCTCTTGCGTGCAATGCGGACACAAATCCTCCTAGGCACAATCAGGATTCCACGGCTCCATATGTGTTTGTTGAGCTTCACATCAACTCTTACATCGGTTGTACCCATGACCTTCTGGGCAAATTTGCGGATTTCCTTCTGTCGTTAGAATTTAATATATTCTTATCACATTGAGATGAGTTTCTTACGATCACAATTGTAGTAATCTGAATTCTTACTACCGTTCAGGTACTTATGTGCTACATAGTAAGAAAACATCAGTTTTTCTTATGAAAATGGAAAAGTTTCTAACCTGATGCAAAAAAGTCCAATCGCATTCAATCTTGATGCAAAATATGTGAAGTATCCGTATTTAGAAAATTACAGTTTCTGACATTAAGCAGCAAAAAAGAATTTGAAAACGATGTCAGCTCTAACCACTAACAAAAGTAGTATTGTGGTGAAAACAGACATCATTCCCACTAACTTATCAAACCTCCCAGGATCTTGACACTTCCTACGAGTATGGCCGACAATCCCACAAATGCCACATTTCTTCGGTTTTCGCCGCTGTTTCTCACCAAGTGTGTTGCTGCCATCATCCACGTCAACATCCACTTGGGGCACTGCTATGAATGTTGTGCATGTGGAAACATTGTGACCTGAATTGTGGCAACGAGAACATTTCCTGCCTTTGGTGACTGGTTCATCGGTGATTGAACACTCCACCGTATCTTCTTTGCTTGTGCCTGGATTCATTGGAAGTCCCGAAGGCATCCTCTTCTTCTTCGGACACCCAGCCTGCTTAGGATTGGATGGAGTGCCAACAACCCTCGATTGAATGATTTATGGAATACACCAATCGCTGGGGTCAGTGACAGGCATAACCTCTGATGCATAAACCTCACGCCACGTGTTGGTCGAATAATATGCATGAATGTATGCCAGTGGAGTTTGTTTTTTATACCTGTCAAAAAATATAATAAGAAAAATTTAAACGGAAAGTAAGAAAAACCTGTAATTCTTATGAACTAGTTCAAGTTTCTAACCATCTCAAAAGTGTAGTAATCTGAATTCTTACAATCTTCCATGTCCTTACGTGCTATTGTTAGAAATTGTATAATTCTTATAATAGTGAATGTTATTTCTTATTACCTCCACAGTTAGTAATCCAAGCAATATTAATTATTACGTTCTGTCGTTAGAAGTTAAAATATTCTTATCATACGGAACTCATTTTCTTATCATCACAATTGTAGTAATCTGAATTCTTACTACCGTTCAGGTACTTATGTGCTACATAGTAATAAAAAACAATTTTTCTTATGAAAAGGGAAAAGTTACTAACCTGATGGCTGCGACCGCGTGAGAGCACGGTATCAAAAGACTTTGGAACACTTTACATGAACACTCCATACTTCGTAAATCCACTATATTGCTATTCGAACCTCCTATGATATTGAATTTGGTATCTGATATAGGCTGAACTATCATAGTGCTGGCTTTTACGGTAGAAAATCCCAATCTTTTCACAGCATAATCTGTACCTCACTGACTCTTTCAGCAGCTTTGGTCCGCCGTTGGTAAAACCATGATTGCACCAAGTTCCGTGCATACTCCAATAAAGCCGTCACTGGCAATTCCCTAGCCCATTTCAGACGACCATTGAGTGACTCAACTGCATTTGATGTTCTGAATTCGTACCGACGCACGGGACATTGGGAAATTGCCCAATGAACCGGCCCTATTCCAATAAGCTTTTCATGAGCCCCGGGCGCATCCTTCAGCAAATTTTGCATATGCTCTTCAAAATCAGCTTCCTTAAATGCGTTTGCTGCTGCATGGAATTCGTCAATAACAGCCTCCCCGAAACCACCAGTTTCCCTTGAATGTGGTATTTGCAAAAACCATGAGGCATGCCTAATATATGGTGGGAAATTTTAGAAGTTAAGTAAGAAATATACACTTATGCTCTAAAATTCTTATTATCTGAACTCAAACTAAATGTAAGAAACCTACCAGGATACACTTCCTGCACTGCATTCTGTATGCTACAATGTTGATCTGAGACAACCAACAGACTATCGGGAGTTCCGAGGCTGTTACGAACCTGCTGAAGGAACCATGTCCAAGATGTGTCTTTTTCTTTGTCACCGATACCGAAAGCCAGCGGCACAATCTGTTCATTGCCATCCTTAGTTGACGCAACAAACATAAATCCCCTGTACTTGCCCTTGAGATGTGTGGCGTCAATGACAATAATAGGGCGACACGCACTGAAAGCTCTTATTGATGGAGCTAGCGAGAAAAAATAATACTAGAAGGATGAATCATCAGAAGTCTGTAAATCCACAACGGACCCGGGGTTCATTTGTTGAAGCATGAACAAATACATTGGTAGCATCTGAAAAGTAAATTAAAAGACAGTAAGAATGTAGTATTCAATGAAGTAAGAAAATAAGTATTTTCTAACAATAAAAAAATTACATATTTTAATGGATGATAAGAAAAATGTTATTTCTTACAAAAATAAGAAGTAATAAAGAGAGCAAAAAATATAATATAAACCTGAAATGACTTGTCATGATCTCCAAATATAGATCTCAAGGCTCGATTCCTTCCCGCTAAAGCAGCTGGGTACTTCAATCTAACACCGAATTCCCTAAGTACCTGACCTTGTATATCGGATGGCCTAATAACAAATCCATCCGTCGACATGTTAGGGGCAACATACTCAGCTACAGCTCTCGAAGTGACCTTGGGTTCGGCACACGATCGGATATCTCTGGCACATGTGTGTTTGACCATCTTTTTAATTCTCCATGAGTTGCCAAGTGAAGTGCATCGCAATAAAAAAGCACATTGTTCGCCAAACTTGCAAATGAGGTGATATCTTCGAAAATCAGATTTCTTAGTGCGGAACTCCAGGAAATTCTTCAAGTGATATGCATGAATTGCTGAAACCATGCTATCCTTGGACCGAAATGATGAACCCCGAACAAGCTGCCCCGTAACCGTAGGTTCCGATAGCATGGAGATATCATCCTCATCAGCAAAATCTAGAATAGATGCGCCAACTATACTCCACTGGCTAGACCCGCAGTGGTAATTTGCAACATCCATTATGGGGCGATGACAGGATGCCATGTGCTGCAAAAAGAAAGAAAATTACATGCACGAATGCAAACGAATACAAACAAAAATTAGATGTAGTTAGAAAATTATAAATTCTTACAAACGAATTACATCAATATGATAAGAAAAAACACAAATTCTAACCACATGCATCACATATTCCTATGACTTATCAAATTAATTTGCTTAGTTCATATCATGTTCCATAAAAAGTTAGAAAATATTAAATTCTTACAAAAGAATACATGCACGAATATTCTTACAACACAAAAACATACACATGATATGAAAATTCACATGATTGAGACGGATCGTTAGAAAGGAAATCATAAGAAAATACCTACACATGATATGAAAATTCACACTACGTGATAAGAAAATATGGAAATTCTAACCACATGCATCAAACATTCCTACGACAAATGAAATTAATTTGCTTGCTTCGCATTTATTGCCAATCATTTAAAACCTAACTTTTGTTATTTATGACAATCAGATACTGTGTGAATATTACGAAATACTTGCTTGTGAAAGGATAGGAAAGTTAGACAAACATGAAAAAAAATAAGAACTCATCAAGAAACAAACAAAACACATCCCAAAAAACTTACAAATACATCCTCCAAAACCCTGAAATCATGAAAAACACAAAAAAAATGCAGCAAAATCAGCAAAAGCAACTGCATCAGCAACAAAAACCAGACAGAAAATGAACAAGAAACCTGGACCTAAATCCAAAACTGAGATCGGCGATAAAACTTATTCAATCGGAGTAGTTCTAAGTTGTCTTGCAAGTCGGGAACAACCTGAACCTAAAATAGAAAAATCTCTATGACGTCCGCCAGGTAGGGTTCAACTTCATACCCGTCGACATGGGTCGGGCGAACGTCTCCAGCTCCGACTGAATGCCGTCGACTCTTAGTCACCGTCATATGAAGCTGCCGGCGTGGTAATCTTCTTCGAGCTCTTCGACGTGGCCGGCAAAAACCCTAGGCTACCTGAAGTCGGGGAGAGAATGCTGAAGACGACGTAGAAGATGAAAGAAGAAAGAATAGTAAGATGAAAAAGAAGTAATATTGTTTTATTTTCAAAATAAAACATGTAAGGGGTAAAATAGTCCTTTAACTTATGAAATTGGCAAAATTAGTGTAGGCTTATAAATTGAGCAAAGTTAGGCATTCTTATAACTAAAGGGATAAAAACCTACAATTTCTCATACATTTATATAAAAAGCATACAATCCGATAGAAATACTAATTCATTACCTAAAAGTCCGTGTCTAATAGTCCACTTTGACCCCACATCCTGTACAATATTTAAATATTATCGTTAACACAAATGAAATGTGTAGAAGATTAAATAAAATAAAAATGCATGTATAACAAATTAATGAAAGAATATATGGTGCCTGGTGACTGGTGCCACCTTTTCCGTGCACTGCTGAAGTGAAGAACACGATAAAATATTAGTACCATGCAGAATTAATTGTGCCAGCTTGAATTTAAGACTCTTTATTTTATTTGAATAATCTACTACTTTTATTTGTCATTATCATGAGTACTTATTTATATGTTTAAATTGTTTGAGATTGCCCGGCCTTTAAACAATTATTATTACAATCAAAATAAAATGAATTGATAATTAAATGCACTAATCAATATAGATTATTTTGAGTAATTTATTTCTACGTACGTAGAAACATAGTCTTTGTAATATATTTATAAAAAAAACATTTATATATATATCCTATTATAAAAATGTCTTATTTACAAAATTTGAGTTGTCTATAATATTTCTATTATAAAGTTAAATTTAACGGCATTCATGTAATTTGAGAGAAAATATAATTTATTGTAGGATTTTAATTGAAGAAGGAATTGAACATGTATATCATGATTTAGATTTTTTTTCATAGTTATTCTATAATACGCATGTGCTCTTCTCTAAGGAAGTAATAATTATTATCTTGTAGTATGTATATTATACATTATCCTAATTTATAAGGATTTACAGTTTGGGGCTACTTGCGAATCCAAAAACATCAAACATATTTCATAGTATAATCGAATCGGAATTGAATAATTTGTGGTAGGACTCCGAACAATTGCCGCAATTGCCGTTGTTTTTTTATTGAAGGACTCTAGACGGAAATCTCATGAGGAAAATAGAAAATACATACTTGGTTAATTATGTAAAAGTTTGATGCAAAAAAACAGTTGAATAGTGCATGCACATTAGTAAAATCTAACAGGATGTACTTATAAGCTCCTGATATATTCATTTTATCAAACACTTTTATAATTAAGCTCCGCAAAACGCCTCTTAACTTTAGGGTATGATTGGAGAAATAATTAAAATAATATTTGCTTATATCATATTTGCTTCTATCACTAAAAAATATCTATGTACGTGTCCGACTGAATATATTTATTGGACAACAAAATTAACTTTTAAGCAAGTATTGAAGATACCAGAAATACATCTCATCCATTATTAATATCCAGTCCACATAAATTAATGGTTGAGATTTCATGTCATGCCATATATCGGAGTATTAGATAAATTACTGAGGGACATTAGTATAGTGGAGGCAACACAATTATGAATACCTCGAATTTCTCTCATCGAATAAGAATTTCTCTATCTTAGTTGCTACTCGGTAATAGAGAGAGAAGAGGAAAAAGACAAAAAAAAAAAATGGTTATAAAAGGAATGGATGAATTGAAGGGGTGGTGTAGGGAGGCATCACAACTAGGGCTCTTAAGTGTTGGAAAGGAGAGAAGATGAGTCTACACTTAATTGGAGAAGTTTGTACAAGTGCCATCGTCATTGGCTTGGAGCAAGTGCTGAAGGTTATGGTAGCTAGGGGAGGAGCCCTAGGGGAGACCTACCAACTCTGTTGCGCTATTGCAATAGATGTTATTGTTTGCAATGTGCTCGTACATGTTGCCTTCCTATGGGCTAAAATTCAGAAAATGGGGGTTCATGTCTTTCTGGTTATCCACGCATTTCTCTTCCTTGTTGGCCTTCTACTCACTGTCGTGGAGGTTTTATATACCTTTTTAGGTATCCATGCTGAGCAAAATCCTCTTGACTCTTGCCCACTAGTCTGGTCCATCATTACTTTCATCTTTAATGGCGTTGAGTTGCTCTGTTTGCATATCTAGGCGGTGGTGGGGAGTGATCGATTTCTAATTGATTTTATCGGCATCACCGTCTCACATAGGGCTTAGATTTCAATTCTGTTTTTAATAATATCGTAATTGTAGGCATCCAGAAGGAAGATTACTATCTTACATTCCATCTATGTTATTGTTTCTTTCCATGGTTGTAATTGCAGCACCGATTAATAATAGTATTTCATTTTTATTTTATTTTTCAACTTTTAATTACTCAGTAATAGTATTAATTAATGTGCTATTAAATACTCCGACAAAAATAATGTTGTTTCCGAGAAACCCGGATCTCAAACATTCTCCAGCCATATTTTACAATTTGAATTTTACTTTTGGTTTCGTTTTGTTTGGTTTACTTTCATATGCGGAGCCGCCGACGGACGTGAAGGCACCGGATGACAGGGATTGTTGTTGTATCAAAAATCCCCTTGGAGGTGTATATAGATTTCTTTAGGGCATTTGGTCAAATAGTTGAACTGTATCTTGTTTATATATATATATATATATATATATATATATGTTAAATATTGACCTTCCTCTCTCTTCCACTGCTACTAGTGTGTGATCGACTGCTTCATAACTGATTGCAGAGGTTGCAGGAATTGAGCTGCCACAAAAGCAGGGGCCTGAGCTTGTTGTTCATCAAGATCACGTTGCGCCTCATTCTAAGCAAGCTACTTATGAAATAAGAAGTACTCCTTGTAGGGTGGGATGCCCCTCCGCCGAATCTCCCGGTGTGAGATGATCTCTTCTACCTCTTTGTCGTAAGAGGTTACCACGGCCGTTGGTGCCCAGCTCGACTCTCCTCATGTAGGATCCTCCGTGTCCTCATGGTATGGCTTGAGTTGACTTACATGGAACACCGGATAGATCTTCATCTTGGGCAGCAACTCCAAACGGTATGACATATTCCCGACATGTCACATAATCTTGAATGGTCCCTCGTACCTCCATATAAGTCCCTTATGCACGGTCCAGAAGGCCTTGAATTGTTAAGGGAGTAACTTCACCATCACCCGGTCTCTCTCATTGAACTCGACTGCCCGTCGCTTGATATCTGCCCACTTTTTCATCTTCTTGGCGGCCTTGTCCAAGGATGCACGAGCCAAGTCTGTCTTTTCATGAAGTGATTTGGCAAAGGTGTAGGCCGACGGACTTTGCCCCTTTTACCCGGTTGCTAGGCTAGTAGGAGTCGTGGGTTGTCTACCTGTCGCCAACTCGAACGGACTCCTCCATTTGACTCGCTCTTTTGGAGGTTGTACGAGAATTGCGCCATATCCAAAAGCTTCGCCCAATCCTTTTGGTTGGCGCTCACGAAGTGCCGCAAGTACAACTTCAATAGCGCATTCACCCGCTCCGTTTGGCCATCCATCTACGGGTGGAAGCTAGTCGAGAATGTCAAGTTAGAGCCCAACAACTTGAACAGCTCCAACCAAAACTTTCCGGTGAAGCACGGGTCTCTATCTCTCACGATCGTCTTTGGTGTGCCCCAATACTTGACCACGTGCTTCACAAACAACTTGGCCGTGTCTAAGGCCGTCACGTCGGGTGGTGCAGGGATAAAGGTACCATACTTGGAGAATCAATCCACTACCACAGTAATCGACCCCCAGCCGTCAGACTTGGGGTAGGCATGTGATAAAGTCCAATGACACACTCTTGAACGGGTGCTCCGGGATGGGCAACGATTGGAGCAATCCGCCGGGTTGTTATTGCTCGATCTTGTCTTGTTGGCACACAAGACATGTCCGCACATACGCCTCTACGTCCTCCCGCATCCTCGGCCAATAGTATGCTTCTTCCATGAGTGTCATCGTTCGGTGCATGCACGGATGTCCGGCCCACCTTGAGTCATGGCATTCCTTGAGGACGTCCCTCCTCAAGCTTTCCGACTTCGGCACGTATAGGCAATCTCCTTTGTGAAAAGCAACCCGTCCCGTATCTAAAACCGCCGAGTCTTGCCATCCTTGGCAAACTCCATGATGTGTCATGCCATCGGGTCCTTGTCCAAGCCTTCACGTATCCATGCCTTGATATCCGTCTCGGCTTGGCTAATGGCCGCAAGCTCTGCCTTCCGACTAAGTGTGTCGGCTACACGATTCGTCACCCCCAGCTTGTACTTAAGCATGTAGTCGAACTCCGCCAAGAATTCTTGCCATCGGGCTTGCTTGGGCGTCCACTTTTTTTAGGTTTGGAAGTAGCTCGTGGCTAGGTTGTCCGTCCGGACCATGAACTTGCTCCCGAGTAGGTAGTGCCTCCATGTTCGCAAGCAATGCACTATCGCGGTCATTTCCTTCTCATGTACCATGTACCTCCGTTCCACCTCGTTGAGCTTCCGGCTCTCATATGATATGGGGTGTCCCTCTTGCATCAATACATCCCCGATAGCATAGTCGGACGCATCTGTGTGCACCTCGTACTCCCTAGTATGGTCCGGTAAGGTAAGGACCAGCTCCTCCGTCATTGCGGCCTTGAGTTGCTCGAAGGCCTCCCGACACTCGTCACTCCACACTCACGAGCGTGCCTTCTTCAACAGCTCCATCAACGGGGCAGCGGCTTGGGAGTACCCATTGATGAACTTGCGGTAGTAGTTGACGAGTCCCAAGAAGGATCGAAGTTGGGACACTTGGGCGTCTCCCACTCTTGGATGGCTTTAACCTTGGCCCGATCCATCATGATCCGTCCCTCCCCGGATGCGATGGCCAAGGAACATCACCTCGTCTTGGGCAAACAAACACTCCTCCAACTTCGCATAGAGTTTGTTATCCCTCAAGGCTTGAAATACCATCCGCAAATGCTCCACGTGCTCTTGCAACGTGGGTGAGTACACGACAATGTCATCAAGGTAAACGACAACGAATTTATCTAAGTATGGTTGGAATACCTTGTTCATCATCGTGCAAAATGTGGTTGGTGCATTGGTGAGGCCGAACGGCATAATAAGAAATTCGTACGACCCGTACCTCGTCACCATGGCGGTTTTTGGCTCATCACCCTTGGCAATCCGCACTTGTCAATACCCTGACCGCAAGTCTATCTTTGAGAACCACTTGGCTCCTCCAAGTTGGTCGAAGAGCTCCCCGATGAGTGGAATCAGATATTTGTTCCGCACCGTCAACTTGTTGAGCGCCCGGTAGTCCATACATATCCGCAATGATCCATCGCGCTTCTTTTAGAACAACACCGGCGCTCCATATGGGGACTTGGACGGTTGGATCATACCCACGTCGAGCAACTCCTTTAATTATCGTTATAACTCCTTCAACTCGGGCGGTGCCATCCTATACGGCGTGCGAGATGGTGGCATCGAGTCGGTCACCAACTCGATCCGATGATCCACGTCCCTTCTTGGTGGCAACTTCTTTAGGAGCTCGTTGGGCATCACGTCCTTGAACTCCTCCAACACCGTCTGCACTTCCTTGGGGATCTCGACCTTTCCCTTAGGTACCTCATCATCGTCATCCGTCATGGCGAACGCGGCAAAGGCCTCTTCACAACTCGTTAGCCCGTGGTTGAATTGCATGGCCAATAGCACGGCCGACCCCTTGTTCTCCCTCGTGGCTGGGATAGTGCTTGTGCCCTCATCATTGAAATCATCAATGAATCAGAATAGGAGATTATGAAGGCCCGTACCTGATCGAACCATTGTTCCACACAACACCACTGATCATTGAACCGATGAGGCCCTCTACGAGATTTGAAAATCAGAAGGTTGATCAAAACGTCGCAATGCTGCATATTATTTTGCATATAGTGCATACATTAGATAAAACAACAACATTAGTTAAACCATACAGTTTAATAACACCCAAAAATACAATAATGACACTTTCATAAGTTAGATAACTAACCTCATCAGACAAATTGGGCAGATTTAAATTCTTATCAGATTCCAACAACACGCGTACCCATTGTAAGTCAACAGACTTTATGTTTCGCAATGGAAGACGAAAGGTTTCATCACTGTAGCATGCATAATATGAGAAGATGTCAATAAGTAAGGCAATATATTGAATAGTATAAAATGTATTACTTACTTCAATTTCTATTTTGCATCCTTAAACCAATACAGAAATGCCTGAGTACGAGTTGAAATGTATTATTTCTGCATCGGATTATACGTCGTTGGTGACATCAAATTGTTGGGTGAGGGCATGATATGGTGATTAAAACCCTAGTTCATGTTGGATGAAGCATGCGTGGCAGGTGACATAAAACCATTAATGAAATCTTCGCCTAGAAAGTCACTGCCATGTATAGTATCCTTATTGTATGATAAGGATATCGTTTTTAGTTCCTTCTCCTGATTCGCATGTAATGGGGGTGCCTAAAATGTTTCATCAATCCATGCATTATGGAAGCTCAAGACTTCGGGAGCAGCCTTTTCTCATGCATTGATTCTAAAAGGGGTCACC
Source organism: Mentha longifolia (assembly GCA_001642375.2). Taxonomy (NCBI): domain Eukaryota; kingdom Viridiplantae; phylum Streptophyta; class Magnoliopsida; order Lamiales; family Lamiaceae; genus Mentha; species Mentha longifolia. The sequence continues at coordinate 27,112,836 of CM038118.1, read as the reverse complement.
ATCTTCACGATTTTCCGAGTGAGCTCGAATGAGTGCAGAATTTGCCCACCATTTATTGCCATATCTTCTTTCACTGTTTGAACTAACTAGATTAGTGTGAAATTGTATCAATTAAGAATGATCTGGATGGAAATGTCTGAGCAGATGTAATGCATAATTGATTGACTTGTCTGAAATTCTGCAGCCAACCATTCAATCGAGTAGCAATAGAGGACAACATGTAGGTGGCAGAATCATGCACGGACTTACAAGGCTAAAAATGAATATTGAGTTCAAACATCAGAAAATATAAAATAATTGCACTTCAAGTGACAACAAATGAATTACTAATACAGAGAATAAAATTATATTAAGTACCGGTGAGAGTGACTTCATGGAGGGAAATTATCAACTGAATCTTCATTCGCAGGCCAAGAGTAAGGGATAAAACAAGTTTGACACAGAGGATGGATCGCCCACGACTTGAACTTCAACTTCCTCCTAGCCGGTCCAGAAGCTCCAATTATTGATTTATCAGCTGCACGACTCTTGAGGGACCTAAATTTTTTATTGAATGGCATCACGTTGCACACAAGTCTTTCATCATGGCTTGACAGCTTAAAAGCTTCCTGTAAGGTAATAAAGTAGATAACTCAAATAAATTCAATGGCTCAAGAACAAAATACGTACATAAATAGCTTCATGTACTAACATACCATCTTTGTATGCGGATATCTCTCCAAAAAGTCTCGGAATAAACTGTAACCGACGCTCTTAATGCAGGACCATCTGAATATATGGGGAGCAGCAAGGTCCAACTTTTCAAACCGCAAGGCACATTTGTTTCCAATGTTAGGGTAGACTACAAAGGCCCAAACTTGAAGGGCTATTGTAAAACCATTAACATCTACCACATGCTTCTTCTTACCCTTAATATTACTATTTAGCCAAGAGGCTGAATCCAAGAACTCAGATACCATGTAACCATAAGCCTCTCGACCCAAGCATATGAATTATAAGCGAAGAGGTTATCAGCAAGATGAAATAGATTCAAGTGCAGCTTACTATCAGTAAATCCCCTAACCTTACAAAGCACCATACAAGAAATAATTCATAGCAAGTTTCAAGCTCGTTTCACAACCACCATCAGAATAAGCACATACCTTCTTGAATTGCTTTTCCAAATCCCTCAACAGAATACCATTTTTACTCGGGAATTGTGTATTGTACAAGTCAGATGATGTAGGGATTTCTTGAGGAGGCCCAAACGACAAGCCTGTTATGGCCATGAATTCTTCGGGCCCGAAAGTAGCTTTCATTCCATTCACATCAAATTTTAGTACTCCATCTCCACGTGTAGAATAGTCAACTGTGCGCAGCAAGTAGAACAATATTGGACCTTGAAAGATCAAATCTTTAAACCTTAAAAAATATCCAAACCAAGAATCTTTGAACAACTTTAAATTTGCTTCATCCAAATATTGCCTCGTAGCTTTAATTACACGCTTCAGTGACGAACGATTGTTAATAGAGGCACCTGCATTTTTGCAAAACTAATCAGTGAAGTAAGCTGAAATAAAATGAAACTTCAATCACCGACCGCGGACATCCAGCGGTCGGTGTGACAAGATTTATAGCCGTTGGAGTACAGTGTAGTCAAAACATAGACTCTTTATTTATTGTGAGCAATCGCTGGCATCCAGCGGTCAGTGTGAAAATTTAATTTTTTACTTTGGCATAAATCTCAGTATTTTTAGTTCCTTTTTTTTTTACCTTTATGGATGCATAATTTTTAACTCATAAATAATAAAATTTCCAAAAAACCTGAAAAAAAATCCCATATTGGACTAACTTCAAGTGCATTTAATGAAGTTTCAAAATACACGATTTTTATTTTTACGCAGCATTTATTGAAGCTTCAAACTGCATCAAACTAAAAATATACCCAACAATAAATGAATCTTCAAACAAAAACTTTACCCAACAATAAATGAAGTTTTGAGCAGTTATTACCACACTTCCACACACACACTTATTATGTTATTTTCAGGAGGAGGAAAAAAAAAGAAGAGAGAAAACAAAGTTCACCTTCAAAATCACTTCGAATAATGAAACCATTCTTCCTTTTCTTACATCTACTACCCGGCACAGGCGGCTCGTTGGACATTTTGTTGGCTTCAGTGAGAAATTTGAGAGCAAACCCCTCTAACTTTGTTCTTGTTAAGTGCTTGTACTTAGCCTCAATTGCTTCTTCAGAGGAAAATTGAGCTGAGCGGCATTGCTTCCCAAGTAATTCAAACAAAACTCGCTGAGGCCGTACAGTGTCTTGTCAAATTTAATGTACCATTGGAAATATATTGTGTACTTTTATGATTTAATTTTAATTTATATTTCTCATAATTTTTTTAAAAGCATTCTAATGTCATTCTTAATTTTTTTTAAATGCTTTACGATTACATTTCAATTGTGCACTTTACACTTTAATTACACTTCTCATGATTTAATGCCGTTTTCCTTTCATAAAAATTAGAAGAAATTAAAGATATTTAGTACTTTACTGGAACTTACTGTTTTTTATTTTAAAAACATTAAATATTTTTTAAAATTTTATATCAAAAGCAGGAGGTTATGATAAATTTTTGTCCATAATTACTTTGAAAAAAATGATTTTTTAAAGTACAAAAAATATGTTCAAATACTATACATAAAAAAATAAAGGTAGAAAAATATAATAATATTGGCAAAAGAAATAAAGTCAAAATATTTTAGCTACAGTACAAAAAATCCACTTTAGGAAAGAATATCAGGCATCTCATGTTTCAGCAGAGGAACCAAAAACTACTTTGGAATTTGTAAAACCATTATTGTTGCTCATTTTGCTAAATAAATGTAAAAGATATTTATTTCCACGTGTAAGCCATCGGTTCAAGTGTGCATTGAAACCGTGTGCAAGATCGAAGCTCTCCCAACCACGTAATATAAAATTAATTGCCACCTAGGATGCTCCACCGCCTGAATTGAATTTTAGGCCGGGATTTGGCTATAAGACTACAAGGCATAGGCCTCGGGCCCCAAAATTTTGGAGCCCAATTTATTTTGTTTTTTTTTTTAATTCTATATTTATATAATTATATCAGTGTTCTTCCACACGCAGACGCAGTGACCCAAAACCAACCATCTCATCTCATCTCAACGATTTTATAGAGTGGATTTAATATTTAAATTTTGTTGAGTTCGCAACAAATTTAATCTTAATGCCACTACAGTTCTACGAAATTGATTATAAAAATAGAAAATTTCAGCATCAGTATCTCCGTCACCCCACCCCCCCCCCCCCCTCAAAAAAAAAATCTCCGTCAAAACAAAATTCCTTTCGTTGTTGTTTTTAATTTAATCATAGCTGTAGTTAGGGTTTGACTCGTTTTTATGGGAATTGAATTGGTGTTAGAATTTTTATTTCTCAGTTTGTTAATTAATTTGCTCAATGCTCATACTCTAATTTTATGGATTTTTAAGGGCGTAGGTTTCTTTAACGTGATTGGCAGCTGTGCTAATGTGATTTGCTGATTGCATGCTTCCATTTCGTGTGCCTAGTTTTCTTATTTTGATAGAAGCAACGTGATTTCAGCATCATCAGTGTAATGTATTTCTTTTTTTCTTTTCTTTTTTTTTTGTTTATTTGATTCTAATTCTTTGTTAATTGTCTTGTCTTGAAATTTAGTTTTTTTTTTTTTTAAATGAAAACATAGTATTTTAGTTTTTCAGCTTTTAAAGGGCCTATTTTTTTATTTTCGTCCAGGGCCGGGAAGTACAGGATCGGCCCTGCTGAATTTCAAGGTAAAATTGCAACGATATGAAGCTCATGTATTATTTTGCGACAAGTCTAAGTTCATGTATTATAATGCCAATAGCCTATTTTTTTCCTTTTAGTTTTGTCAAATTATATCCACTCAGTTCCAGCTCCATAAGCGAATGCAGAACTCTAAATAAATTCAAACATATTTAGTCAAATACTTAATTCAGATTAAATAATTCATAAACTTGTTCCAATTCTAGGATAATTATTATGCCAAATGGTAAATGCACTAACTAACATCCCGCAAACGTGAAAAAGCAGTTCTCCCTTAGAAAATTACTTACAACCGATTATCACTTGAAATGAAATTAATAGTACCTTATATATATAAGCATTGCTACACTTGAAGATGCCCAATATGGCCACTTCCTCCGGCTATAGCCTTCGCCAAGAAACTGTTATAACTTTCCACCACCACCGATGCAAAGTCCTTCCAATCGATCTCATCCTTCCTCTTCCTCGACGAAGAGCTCGAGGCCTTGAACAGAGACGGAGCCACATACCGGGCTCGACTAGGCAGTCGCCCGGGTAAATTTTATTTTTTTGAATAATATATAGTGTTAATTTTTATTTTTCTATTTTTTTGCCCACCCAATTATTGTATTTTAGTCTCTTTATAATTGAATTTCTTTCTCATTCCATGTGTTCTGATTTTTTTACCCCCATATGAAATCTCGTCTGACCATATACGATTTTCTGGCTCCGCCCCTGGCCTTGAACAAGCAGTTCTCCTTCAAGAACGAATCCAACAGCCATCTTCTTCTCTCGCGAGAGAATATATGCGTTGATTGAATATTTAGAAGGGAAAAGAAATGGAATATATTGATGCGAAATGATTGTTACTTTCGGCGATGAAGAGGAAGATTACCGGACAGAATAACAGAGAAGATGAGATATATTATGCAATGCTCAAGTATTCGATCGAATTCTCTAGCTAGGATTTATCATTTCACATTATGGGTAATTGCTTTTGCATAAAGCAATCTCACAACTACTGTTAAATTGAACTTATTTTTCAGATTAATACTCCCTCCGTCCCACTTTATTAGTTACACTTTCCCTATTGGCTGGTATCTCCCATTTATTAGACTCATTACTTAAAAGGGGCCGGGGGAAAAATAGAACACAATCATACCTTGGTTATTATGCCTATGCCTTTATTAATTATTGTGCCAAATCCATCCTTTTGGAACTAATAAACTGGGACGGAGGGAGAAATTAATTTAAACTGCGGAGTCTTCCTTAGAGTATAAGCGTTCGAGGAGATTCTTCGTGGAGTCGCGACGATAAATCATAAGAATAAAGCAAAACACTTTCCATCTGCACCATTCAACAACTCTATCTTCCTTGCCTTCTTTTATCCAATCAATACCCATAACTCCAAATTAAGAGCGAAAAAAACCAAACTAGCAGGCAAAATCACGACGAATCCAATGTTACTTTCTAATAATCTAGTAATATATCTCAATAAAATGATGAGTATAATAAAGCAGATCATGAAACAGAAACTGAACCAACAATGATCAGCTATCTCTCCGCAACTAATTTCCTCAACTCCAACATCACATCCCACTCTGCAACAATCAATAATCACAAACAAATCAAACATTATTAATACTTACTATATATACGAGAAATTAAATAATCGAAAATTAAGAATTAATAGGATATTGTAGATATATGTCCTCACCGGTTGACGTCGACACGCCGCTCTTCATTCTTTTGATTCTTCACACCATACCAGATTTAAAATTAAAAAAAACAAAAAACAAAAAAGCAAAAAATAATGACGATAAGGAATTAATTAGGGCTTCGACTGGGATCTCCTAGGACGTGAGAGAGAGAGTTTTACGTTAGCTTGCATGCATGTACAATGGGAAGGTGCTTGTAAATGTTAGCCAAAATTAGAACCTCACCTTAAAAAATCCTACCATTAGGGATCTTCAATATTAGAACCCGATATCTTGTGCCATGCAAAGCGCGTGCAACACACGCTCTCCTAGACCAATGGCACAGCAAATAATGTTCACGCATAGCCGCATAGGGAGGGGCAAGTGAACCGTGATATTATTGACTAGTACTATTCTATAGTACACTACTAATTTTTATTTACCTTTTCTTTTCTTTTGTCTATGCTTTTATTTTCAGATTCTTTATATTTTTTGAATTTAATTTACCCAATCTTCTCAAATTGTGAGCATTTAATTTTTTTATTCTTCTAGAATTGAATTTATTTCATATAAATTATAACTAAAAGTAAATTATCGTATGTAGAAATAAATTACCTAATATTAACAAATTAAATTTATTAAAAAAACATAAATATATATAACATAATTAAATGGGGTCCATCAAATAGTACTAGCGCCCCAAAATTAGCACACACCATTATTAAGGGTTCTAATTTTAAGGTGTTTGTACATATGGCAAAAATTGGCACCCCAAATGGGTGCTACCGTTGAACATGCCCACCAAAAAATGTAAAACTTTTTCTTCCGAATTCAAATTAACATGCCTTCTTGAATCATTATAAATACTGTATATGATAAATACATCTATTGTAGTGAATTATTGTATACACAAATCCAATACTTCTTAAATTTTCATGAGCAATATTATGCTTCTTGATAAAGCCACAATATAGGGTTCAAAAAAACTAAAGCCACAAAGTATAAGGATGAGAGACCATTCCTCTCCCAAACTAAGGAAATATATAAATAAATAAATAAATAAAGACTTTGGAGCTATGATATAAATTGTCTTTTACGTTTTTATTTGGAAATGATATGTGAGGGTAAAGAAGTATTTTTACAAAAGGAGTAAAATGTGGTATAAATTATCAAACTCTTTTCTTAGATATAATATTATATCATAGTATAATACTATAATGTAAAGAGTTGTTCGAATTTTTATATAGTCTGACCTGACTTTTTATACATCAAAGTAAATGAGTTATAAAGTGGTAAATAGACGTTTATACTTATTTATACCTCTGTTTTTAGTATCTCTTTTATTTATACCAATATATAAAAGAGCCTTGTTACAAAATGTACATTGCCTATAGTATCCTTATAATATAATTCAAATTGAGGGTAATAATGTAATTCAATACTATATATTATTAATTTATTAATATTTATTTAGTTGACCTAAAGTTTAGTTAATATTACATAAATCAATCGTTGATTGTCGTGATAATGAATCTGCTCGACCTAAACACCTTGAACGAGAAATCCTCTGACATAAACACAAGTTGAACGAGAAATCCTTCTGCTCGACTAAACAAGTTGAACTGAGGAAGAAATCCTGCTCGACCTGAACAGGTTGAGCGAGGAAGACAAATCAAAGTTCCGAGCGATGGACCAGAAATTCGTACAGATTAAATTAAATGGATCAAATTTTTTTATCGATCACTTTTGTGTCAGTGCAATAGTATATCTCTTTTCTACTGCCATTGATTCACCATCTCTAAATTTTGTTTGGTGCAGCAACTTTTACAAGTATTTGTCTCATTTCTTTTGATTATTGGCTCCCAAATTCGAGAGCTTGGATTATTGTATTTCGATAGACTCTCATTCTTGATGTTCATAAAAAAAAAGTGCAGTTTTATCTGAATTTTAATTGTTATGATTTTTAAATGTCGTGTGAAATCGAATAAGATTGTTAATACTCCTACATGACACACACCCATCCTTTTTCTCTTGGAGATTTATGGTGTCTTATATTCTTATGCATCTATAAGTGACGAATTTTTATTTTACGTTGCCAACTGTTCACATACTCGACTTGGACAAGTTGAACGAGGAAGATAAATCAAGTTCCAAGCTATGGACCAAAAATTCATAGAGATTAAGGCGCAAGAGGGGGCTCGATTCATTTAAATTCACTCAAATAATCTATCAAATTGTACCAGATTATGGTGAGTTCCATCTGTTCATATTGTTCCTATCTTATTATATGATCTATAAGTTTATCTTTTAAGCATTGTGATTCACAAAACTTAAATTGAGAGTCCTAGAGTGCCACCTTGTAAGATTTAAAATAAAACTATTGTAAATAATGAAGTGTTTGCATTGATAATATACTACTTTGCCTTTGTTAAGCCCATGTTGGAGATCTTTTATGGTTAGCACCTCTCTTTCTTAGATCTTTAGGTAGCCCTGTTGATTTCAGGATTGCTTCACTTCAATTATCTGAAGCTGGAATTGGAGAAAGTCTTAGTTTGTTGACGAGCATTCAACATCATGCATGTGAACATCAATAGTCCCAGTCTAAGTACTAGATAATAGTACGAAACTGATACAAAAATGCATTTTCTTTTAGTTGGAGAATACTTCTTGTTCAAAATGTTGATCAAGTAACTGTAGTACATGTTGATGATAGCTTTGTTCGGCTCCGACCTTAGCAAAGAGGCATGTGGTAAGAAGTTGAATCTGTATCTGTACAATAATATGATAGGCAAGGTACCAGAATTTTGATTCATGTAAATGCAAATTTCAACTGAATATATTGATCATAATGTACAATTCAGTTAAGATAATGTAAGAAAATATGGTTTCTTCTATTCTCCTTGGAGAACCGGAGATTTTGAATATGTGAAATATCCAGGTTTGATTGTTGTGAGCTTATTTTCCCGGTACCCCCAATCATTTCTGTCAAAATTCAGTCTCGGGTCCCAGGTCAGAAAATATCACGGGTCTTTAGGATTCATAGTCATAGTTACCAACAATCATATTTACTAAGATAACTTTTTAAATCTCACCTAATCAGGGCTAGCAAACAAGCCCTTAAAAGATAAGTTCAAGAAACAAGTCCAAGACTTAGGGTGTGTTTGGTAGCCATGTTATCATGAGATAACATGACTTATCTCTCGTAATCCAGTGTTTGGTATCAATGTTTGGCTTATCATGGAAGCCCGTGTTTTCTATCCGCCCGGCTACAAACACTGTAGCCCTTTAGTAAACATATCATGGCTCCCCCCCCCCCCCCGTGAAGAAAATGTTGAGCTGACAGTAATATAAAATCTTCTTTTTACCATTTTTACCCTTCCTCTCATTTGACATCAACTCCGCCGCAACCACAACTATACTTCACCGCCGCCCCATACTTTCCCTCTTCCGGTGGCACCGCCGCATTCGACGACGACACGCTGAAGCCAGGGGATGTGATTTAGTGCTGTGAATGTGGTTTATCACACTCTTGTTGATGTGGTTATCAGTGGTGGAGGACGATGAAGGACGATTTTGCCGGCGGTGGATGATGATTCGCAGGTGTAGCCGGTGGTGGAAGACGATTCAATTTCACGGTGGCTAGTGAGGAAGAGGGTCGGCGCTTGGAAGCTTCCAATTTCTTCTCGAAGTTAGGGATCGAAGCTTTGAATTGAGAATTTCTTCAGAATTTTTTCATGGTGGCTAAGTCGGTAGAGGTGAAATTAGAATTTGAAAGTAGAGGTCGGCAAGATCTCGTGAGGTGCATCAAGATGTGAAATTAAAAGCTTTGAATTGAGAATTGAATTGGGTAATTTTGGATCGAAAATCAGAATTGAGAATTTAGATTGGAGAATTTGGAGAAGACAATAAAAATTATGATTTTTAGGGTTAAATTCATAATATTAATTTTAGTCATTGTACAACAGTAATTGTAATATTGATACCAAACACTCATCTATTCTTTTTTATCATGATCTAATCTCATGATTCACTATTCCTCTCCCAATTTTAATCTTATCCTTACTTATCTCATCATGGCTACCAAACATACCCTTAAAATGCTAGATTGAGCAAGACTAATTATATGTGGTAATACCACAAGATTAAGTCTTAGGCCCTATCATCAAACCAAACAATATTACAGGCATGGGACTAAACTCATTTAGTCATTCAAACCAAACACCCAGATAATACACACACTTGCACAACTACAAATTTGTTGTAAACTTGATTCTTAATACATTCTCACATTTAGCTTGCTATTCTCATATTTTTCATAATTAGAACATGAACTCAAGATTTTAAGAAATTACAAATCACTAAAGATTCAAATCTGCATCTCACCATATGAATGTATGTGAGTCGACACAATCACCACATTACATGTATGTTCACAAATCTATCAAATAATGTAAAGTGAAACATTAGATACAACATATTGTGTGATATGAATTAGCTGATAATTGAATGAAATAACTTGTAAATACTATTAAAGCTAAAATATTACAAACAAATGTCACAGATGAACTCACTACACGAAATAAATCACAACTAATAACTTGAGAAAATATTGTTCTTCGCTTATAAGTAATTAGTTGGCACTGTAACGTTCGAAGTAAAACCAACATACTCCCTCCGGCTCAAGATTCGTGACACCTTTCTTTTTCTTCTTTCGGCACGCATTTCCACACTTCTTGATAGTGGGTTTTAAAATAAATTTTTGAAGTATTTTTTCATTTACGGGATACTATGAATGTCGTAGTATCCCGTAAAAGAAACAATGCTTCAAAAATTATTTTAAAACCCATCATCGAGATGCGTAGAAATGTGTGCCGAAAAGAAGGAAAAGAAAGGTGTCACGAATCTTGAGCCGGAGGGAGTAAGTGATAAACCAATAACTGTAGACAGATTTAAATATAACAATCACTAATTAACCTATTGCATATATGAAAATATTGGTAGCGCTTTTGTCCTAATCCTAGAGCTACGAACTGACATTTGTAAATCGTAGTATATATATTGAGTCTCCTATTTTGTCATTCTGATTAGTTGACGAAGAAAAAGAGTATATCGGAGTGATGAGAGAAGGATTTAGGGTTCAAACTAAAATTGAGCATTATGTTTATACAAGTGAAACTTCTTGGCTTGGATGGAATCTGCTATAACTAAAGAGGCTAATAACCTCATTAAATCCATGCAAGCACTAGTGAATTCTATAATTTGGGGTGCAGTTCGTTAAGTTGTGAGTACTATAACAACTATGTGTTGACCAAGGTCATAACTAAGAGTTCATTAGAAAAAATGAACCAATAAACAAAAGTTCTAATGTCGTGTTCTCTAATTTATCTATATGCATTATATTTTCAGTACATTCATAATGCATCAGTGAATCTGGACCGTAGATCACACTAAGATAAATGGTTCAGATTATATATTTCTCATTTTTTACGGAATAATGCATTTTCAGTACAATCATAATGCATCAGTTAATCTGGACCGTAGATCAAACTAAGATCAATGGTTCAGATTATTTCTCATTTCTTAGGGAACGTGTCTTTTATACGTAATCTCTCCGCTCCACATATATATACATATAATTTGTTTAAAGAAAATCATGATTCATTGTATACAATAACAAGGGTATAATGAATTTTTGATAGTAATCGTGAAAATTGAAAACAAATCTATTTTGTAGATTATAGTAATTTAAATCAATAGCTTTGGTGACATGACTTTTAAATATTTTTAAACTAATACTTAATATCTTTAAATTTTAAAATTGAGACTTCTCAATTTTTTTAGCCAATGAAGTAATAAATATGACATCTGATATTTAGCTGAAAACACATCCATAGGAACGTTTTATTAGTGATAAAAGTAGAGTATTTAATAATTTAATACATTTTATTTTTAAAGTAGAGCGTCATAGATCCATAAAAATATGCTGAGCGGCGTAGTATGAAAGATCGTATTCAAAACTTTTAATTTGACTACAAAATTGTAAAAGTTGAAAAAATAATCGAGCATGTTTTGATAATCATAGTATTGACTTTCAAGTTATCAAGTTATATTCAAGTTTAGGATTTAAAGAAAGAATCAACATATTAAAATTTATTGAATAATATTTTAAATACATCGTACGAAAGGGATTAGATAGTAAAAATTATTCGAATCAGAATGTACTTGGATATTTTGTCCGAAAAATAAATTAGATCACGTAATTTGAAAGAGTAAGGCATAAATTAAGGAAAATTGGTTACTAAAACAAACTTAATATTAGCTTTGTCATGTTTTATATCAAGGTTCGATAATAAACAGTCTTATCTAATATTCTGTACATATTTTTCATGACTTGAATGCTTCGAATAAACAAGTAGTATGCTTAAGTGTTTCTTTCTCAATTTATTGTTGATAGTATTTTGTTTTAATTTTATAAGGAATGAAGGGAGCGCGATTTCACCTTCTTCAAGTTTAGTGATAAACTACAAAAAATATTTCAAAATATAAATTTACTCAAGTTAAAATAAATGTTACGCGTGCAACGCACGTTATTTTTGCTAGTTCCCTAAAAGGTGGGAAAACGTTTAAGAATTGGAAACTAATTTGATGAAGGTTTCACATTGGTCCACGAATCAAAAGTTAATAACATTCGCACAAGTAATTAAGCTCTTGCTCTTGATATAATATTTGTCTATTCACTTCAATATATTGTGTGGATATATCTAAATATACAAAATAAATCTTATATTATCCGAGTGTGTTTTGACGGTTAGGGAATTGAAAGACAAAATAAGAGATCTAGAGCTTGAGAGCGACCATTATGGCCGGTCATACTCATCTACATCTCAGTTACAAAATACAATTACAAAATACAATTGTTCGTTATGCTTTCACTCCTTTTTAGAAGCTTACACTTTCTTTGAGCTCTTAAATTCTTAAAAACTTAAGATGAAAAAGATTTGCAAGAAATTATAATTATGGTTGTAATTACCTCATAAAAGCATGCCTCTATTCAAATCAACATCTCCAAATGTTCATGCATTTTGATGAACTCCTCAATAATAAACCTTTTAATGGTTTACAACTCAATGATGAAAAGATATCCTCAACATAATTAAAAATGTCTATGCAATATCATGATTACATGCTTGTAACTCAAACCGAAGTTCTTCATCAGATGAAGAAACATTACCAAATACTCAACTTCCTTCTTAATTCTTGAGATTGTCTTATGAAATTATATGTTATCGACATTGTGCATTCATCATTAAAACTTCTATGGAGACGATTAGCAAAGTAACGAAATCTTGATTTTTTTAAATAAGAATAAATACAAACATGTGAACTTTTATAAAACTCCTCCCTGGCAAATATCAAGCATGGAATTGAGATAAAATTTGCTAAAAGAGTTTATAAAATGTTTCAAAAGCATATAATTAAGTTGTGAAAGTGATTGGATGAGATAGTTTTTAAGTCTAATGCGTTTTGTATATTTAGTCTTGTCTCCTCATCCTCAAAACTTAGTATAATTTAAGGTCAATAATGTAATGTATCTTATTGAATAATATAATAATTCAATATTAATTAAACATAGTTTATATGAAATATCATTATTAATTATTCAAGCTTACGTGAAAATATTATTTGTGTTTTCTTTTCATTAATTCTAATTGTTAATTGGCGTGATGGATTCTCTCCCCCAAAAAACACTCAATCATATAATTTTGATGTTTAATTTAGGGTTCACCACCAAAAAGTGATCAGAAAGATACAATCAATATAAATAACTAATACGTAGGAATTCCATAGTAATATTACACTTAATTATTTTATTTTTTTCACATGGGATTCGTTCTATTTGTTTTCCTATCAATTTGTAAATTGAGCAATGGAGTATTAATTATTACTAGGGCTCTTGAGGAAGAGTTTTGTCTCCCCATCTGACATCATAAATTACCAGTTGTTTGGGGTTCTTTTTTGTTGAAGATTCTATATAAACTTATGTTTCTTGAATCCCGATTACTTTGTCTGCCCATACGACACGTCCATGATTAGTCTGGTGTAGTAGATAAATGATTGTGACAACAATGTTTCTTAAATCTCGATTGTGTTTTATCTTGTTTTATTTTGAATTATAAACTTATGAACTTATGATTTTGGACTTATTTATGTTTAATTTGTGAAATTGTGGTGGTTTGTGGTGGATTTCTTGTTTGTGAAGTTGGTTTTTTGAATTTGGATTGAATTTTTCGAATTTGTGAACTTTTCTATACAATTTGTTATTTGATGTTGGATTAGTGATTTATTTGAGTTGAATTGTTCTTGGAATGGTTTTAGACAAGAAAAAGAAAACATTTGAATATTTAAAAAAATGATACCATAATTATATTGGTTCTACCGGTTAACCTGGTATAACAACGTACAAGTTTTTTGTGTAAAAATATTGATACTCCGGCACTGTTAGTGAAAGACTTTTTTTGTCTTGTTCTTCACAAGTGCACAGCAAGGTGACATCAGGCAAGTTGACAAATAATTAGTGTATATAACACTGTGGGGTATGAACGCACCACTGGATTGCCAAAACCCAACTGGAACAAGAAGCCAAGCCTCAATCTCTTTTTCACCTGTAATCAAATGCCAAAAGCCCCAAAACTTTATATATATACAAAAGAAAAATTGATTCAACTCAATATAGTTTCTATCATCAAGAGTTGATTGCTATGTGCTATGTTTACGAAAGTCCGACTTTATAATACAAAGTTTTATTATCAACTTATGTTTGAAAAAAAATTTAAGAAAAATTATTATGCCCTTAAAAAACAAAAACAAAAAAAAAACATACTAAAAAGGACTAAACCCTAAATTAAAAAGTTATTGATGTAACAATGCCATATGAGCCGCATGCACATTCGGTGTCCACATTGAGTAATGAAGCAATTCTGATTGTTTTTTGCCTAAATATTATGCATAATGTGCATAATGCTTTTGTTTTGTACATGTGAAATTTATTACAATTATATCACATTCTACTTGATCGATAATTGAGAAATCTACTTCATTCATAGTTGAGACTCCTACTCCACATAAAGGTTGGAAAATTACTCCTTTGGTATGTTTGCTTTGCATTTAATATAATATGTACAATATGTAGTCTATTGTTTGGTTCGTCGGTAAAAATATACTTCCAAAAATATCCTTTAATTTAATTATATACTTTTCAATGTCTATATTGTTGATTAATTTATTTAAATAGAGAAGCAAAAACAATTTATTTTGATGCGTTAACATAATGTTAGTTTAAAATTTGGAGACCATGTTCAACTACAAATGAGATCATCTATTGCTAAATTGTATTGCATATTCTATTACATAAATACACTAATGACATGTGGCAAATCTTAGGGATTTAGAAATTTCAAATATTAGGGTATATATTTTTCTTATATAAATCTTAAATCTCAAATTATTAATTATGCCACATGTCAATTATCCATAAATGCAATAGAAGATGTCACATACAAATGCAATAGAAGATCTGAACTAGTTCAATTGAGGTCATGGTCTAAAATTAAACAACATAAAACCTAAATCTTTACAAATTTTTGTTTTCCCAAGCAAGAAACTTAGGCATTTACGGGCGATGTTTCAATATGCTTGGAGTACTCGCTCAAGGTTCTAACTGGAGAAGGCAAGAGAAGCTACCAACTCAGATGCGGGATTGCAGCTGCTGTGGTTCTATTCAATATCATGTTTCCGGCTGGGTTCCTCTGGGTCAGGATTGAAAGAATTAGAGTCTTGAGGATCAGGGATGCATTAGTAGTAGTGCATACCTACCTCTTTTTGGTTGGACTTCCAGTCACTGTTATGGAAGTGTTGTTTACTTTTCTTGGTATCGCACAAGATGGTGCTATGGAGTCACTTCCCCTCGTTTTGGCTATCGTTACCTTCATATACAATGGACTTGAAGTGGTTGTTATGACAAATTTGGGCAGTAGGGAGTGATCTCCTGATTTGATACTCCAGCAGTGGTAGTGGCCAGTGGTGAAGACTTTTTTGTCTTGTTCTTCGCAAGTGCACGGCAAGGTGACATTAGGCAAGATGACAAATAATTAATGTAAATAAAAATGCATGGTATGAACGCACCACTGGATAGCCAAAACCCAATTGGAACGTGAAGCCAAATCTCAATCTCTTTTTTACTTGTAATCAAATGCCAAAAGCCTCAAAACTTTATATGCATACAAAAGAAAACGAAAAGAACAACTTCTAGAAATCAAACTCATCATATTGCACAAAGAAGGCCCCTCCACCGAATATTTTTTTACGTACGCTTCACTCTTCAAGGTAGAAGCTGCTAGTACTTATGCTTTTTTGACTTCTTGAATGTCCCTCTAATTTGTTTTTCTTTACCGGGAAGCTGAATGTTCGTCTCCTCAGAGATCCCCATTGGCTTGAAGGAGTCTAAGCGCTAAAATTTCTCATTATAGTACATATGCAGCTCGCATATACTATCAAGGGCAACACCCCAATTTGGGCTGTAATAGATTCTATTACTTCTCGTATGGGCTTTTTCTAACTCTCAATTGTAAATACAATTCTGGTATATAATATGAATGTGTTATATGTTATACTTTGGAGCTTGATATGAACTTAATAAGAATTAAACTTAATGAAATTAACATCTTATACCTTGATAGCTATTTGGCAGCTTATTGAAAAGCTTTATAGCCTTTTTAAAATAGTCATTGGGCACTAAACCTCATACGCATTCATCTTTTCTCCAAATCTCTTTTTCAAAAAAGATGGTATTAATTTATCTTCACGTCATAATTCAATAGACCCAGCATATGTTTGGCTAGCTTTTTTTGAGATTTTTGCCGAAAGCAAGCCATTCTTGGTGAGCAAATTCATTTGTCATGTCAGTGTTTGAATTCATTGAAAATTGTTGATATGCCTTGATATGATTGTCAATTTGTTATTTGATGTTCAATTTGTTTATGCTATTAAAACATAAGGACTGGTGATTTTTCTGAGTTGAATTGTTCTTCTATTTGTTTAGATATGAAAAAAGAATATTTGAACTATAAAAAATGGGTACCATAATTGGTTCTACCGATAAACCCGGTAAAACAACACAAAGTTTAATGGTTCTTCAAAGAGAGCTACTAATTTAGCGTCCAAATGAAGAAAATTCAAGTAGAAAAGCATGATGGTGATTCTCATTTGTTTTGTGAGGATTAAAGATTTTTGGGTTGAGGAAAGTCATCACGTCAATTAACAATTAGAATAGATGAAAAAGAAAACAGAATTGCAAGAATATTTTCACAATAGATATTAGTAATGGTATTTCATATGAACTACATTATTGACCTTAAAACAAACGGAGTGGTATAATGCTACCCTCCCATTTTTTTCTGAAGTGACTCACTTATATTCAATATGTAAGGTATAAAATATATAAGTGAGCCAACTTCAGAAAAACAGAGGGAGTATTATATTAATAGCAAGATAAGTTGACTAATTAAAACCTTATTAAGCTTTATGAACCCTTATGCCTTTCTTTGTGTCTTGTTCTTTACCAAAAATACATCCCATCCATTGATCAGAGTATTAGATAAATATCTTTTTTAAATATTTTAATGGGACGAGGGAGATTAGTGGAGGCTTAATATTTTGGGAATCCCAACAACAATTATTAATACATCGTTCAAGAAATTCTCTCAAAAATAATGTTAGTTACTACTTGGTACTATATATATATATATATATATTTAGGTAGTAACTAGAATCCGATCCTAACCTTCCATCATTTTAAATCTATGGTTATCATATATTTGAATATTTTTTTATGTATTTTATCTTTTTGAGCTATAAAGGTTAATGTGGTCATTTTATTTAATTTTATTTTTGTAACGGCACCCACAATTAATTTAAGGATCCACATTCAATTTTTATCTCTCCTCATCCTATTACGTTAACCCTCATCCTATTCATTTTATTTCAAATTTTTAGTTGACCAATTTTTATATTTTCTTCATTAGGAAAATAAGCAATATATTCTCAAAACTTAAGCATTTAGTGTCTATCTACGCAAGTGGTATCCTCTGTACTAACTATGGTGTACCAATCGTGTACCAAAATCAATTTTTCTTTATTTTTATTTAATTTTTTTCTTCAATTTCGATGTGATATGATTTATTCTAGTATTATACTAATTATCAATGGTTCATTAATTCAATTTAGGATATATAATTATTTTTTAGTATTTTTTCTTTATTTTTTAACTAATAAAATTGAAATTTAATATAAAAAAATAAATAATAAACCCTAATAGGATGGGTGAACCCTAGTCAATTAATATAAAATTAGATTGAATCATAATATCAAGAAATTGAATAAAAAAATAATATTAAATTAATAAATATTGATTTTGGTACACTGTTGGTACACACTATTGGGGCTAGAGGATCCCAATTGCTATCTACGTAAGCAATAAATTTTATTAGGAGATGCAAATTAAGCAAGAAATTACTATCTAAGCAGGCATTAGCACCATAAGCTATAATACTAGAAAGTTTAAGCATTCGGGATAATACAAAATAATCAGTAAACTAAGCTAGTGTTCATCCATATAATCATACTTTAATAATGTTTTATCAAAATATGCAAAAAAGTTTAGAATAAGCATATAATAAATTAAGCATTTCATCCACATAATTAAGCATTTCATCCACATAATATAGGTAAAGTAAGCGTTTAGGATATGCCCCAAATTATTTTAGAATAAGCATATAAAGTTTTATCATACTTAAGCAAATTAAGTATCTAAATATGTACAGCTAAGAATATAAATATGTACAACTAAAAACTTATAATTAAGCACTATAAACAATATGCAAATTAAGCATCTAAATATGTACGACTAAGCACTAAAAATGTATAATTAAGCACTACAAACAACATGCAAATTAAGCATCTAAATATACACAACTAAGCACTATAAGCACTGCAAACAATATGCAAATTAAGTATCTAAGTATGTACAACTAAGCACTAAAAACATACAATTAAGCACAACAAACAATATGCAAATTAAGCATCCAAATATGTACAACTTAAAGCGTATAATTAAGCAATACAAACAATATACAAATTAAACATCTAAATATGTACAACAAAGCACTAAAAACATAAAATTAAACACTTCTAATATATTTAATTAAGCACTGCCGACATATAAATTAAGCAATGTAGCTACGATTTTAGAGAATATAATCATATCCCATACTGCGATAATAACATAACTACTGAAGCATCACAACTAAACTAATGTAGTATATAACATTTGTTATAAATCGGGTAGGGAACATAATCATATCACCAATTTTTTTCCACCACCTTTTTTTATCCCTATATTATCGGCACTTCCCAACTAATTTGGAAGATTAATTCCCATATATACCCTTCCGTGCTAAATAAAAGAAGTATACATATTTAATTACATTATTATCTCAACCATTTAAACATATTTGATCTATGGTGGATATTGGATCCTAGTTACTACCTAAGGGTGGTTTCTATTAGATCCACTCCTTATATATATATATATATGTGTGTGTGTGTGTGTGTGTGTGTGTGTGTGGATCATATGTAAATAAGTTTTGGTGTGAGAATTAGGAATAAATCTGGACCATTGATCCATAAGCATAATTTTGTACCCATGAGGCATAATTTTGTATAGCTTTAAACATGATTCGCACTTCTCACACTAGGATTAAAATCTATGTTGGTCCCGAAAGTGGGTGAATACGTGTGTTGAGAGTGTTTAACTTCTCTTTCGTTTTTCAGTCTTTTTGCCGAGTAGGCGCTTCGAATGCTAGTGAGGCTTTCGAAGCTTCTCGTTCATGTGAGTGTTGTGCGGAATGTTGTGAGACTTAAAGCTTTGTTGCAATTAAAACCAAGTTGAATCTTAAAGCGTGTGTGTGTGCATGCAAATAATCAAAGCGATAAATAACTTAAAGTAAAGAGACAAACAATTTTATAGTGGTTCGGAGCACCTCTCCTACGTCCACTCTTATCCTCGACGGGATGAATACCTTCACTCGGTATCCCTTGTTTTATACTTCCAAGGGGAAGTGATTCAAGGCAGTAACAAACTTACACTTGAATCCTCAGAGATTTACTAGCTCTCGAGAAGCCTTACAACAACCAATTCTTTTACAAAAACTTTACAACCTTACAAACTCAATCTAATAACTCTAGACTTGGTTTTTGGGGTTTTTGAATTTTAGTAAGTGTGAGAATCCCTTACAATGAAAATCACAAGTAAAGGGATAAGGATTCTCGAAGCTAGGTTATGGATATATGCGGTTGAACCTAGAAAGAAGGTAGTTGCAATACTTAAGAAAGAAGTTTCTTAAGGACACACTAAAGTGAAGCGCTTCGAAAGAACTAAGGAATGTAAAGGATAATTTGCTTGAGTTCTTGCGAGTAGTATGCTTGAATCGTTTGTACGTGCATTAGTTTTTAGTGTGTGTGCAACTCCTTCTATTTATAGTAAGGAACCCTACTTCCCGTTGAGAGAGAAGAGGTTGCATGTTCCTTAATTTCCGGATAAGTCGGTGGTGTCAACCCCTTTTTCAGGCTTTTCAGTCTCCAGTACTAGGAAGGGATGTTCGCTGCACCTAGGGGTATGGCAGTCTTCACCTAACCTTAACTTTTCGGACTGTAGCTGCATCCGTTGTACAATAGTGTGTTGACATGTAAGCTTTATGCGGTGAGGTGTCAGACGTCCGAACGTTTGAAAGTCAAACTTATCATACTAGCACTGATTGACGCTTTAAGTTCAGCTCCAGATCAGAGACGCTTCGGTGAGCTAACTTGAGAGCACTTGCTTCCATAGAATGGTATCGTGCTCTAGCATCAGTCTTGAAAGTGTTTGCTATATACTTTGCGGCTTCAATCTTCTGACGCTTTCACTGCTTGATGCTGCTTTGACATCAGACGCTTCGCGAACTCTGACTGCTTCATAACATGCGCTTCTAGAATAAAATAAAAACTTCCTAACATGCAAGTTTTGCTAAGTCTAGATTTATCAAAAATAATAAGGGAAATATTCTAAAGAAGGTTTTGAAATCGAATCAAAACATATTGTTTATTAACTTGATTCAAGTTCCCCCTTAACATAATATCCCAACAATCTATATAAACTATAATCTATATATATAGAGAGAAGGAAAAAGACGACCAAAAAAAAAAAGTATTACATCTATTTTAAACCCAATAGTAATGCTGACTAATGCATGGCGGGCCAATTCCAATAATTATTGGATTTTGTCGGCCTAATATTTGTAGAGGTTTGAATTCGATTATTTTGAGTGAAATATCTCATTCCATGAGTTATCACTACAAAATTTGCATCTTTTAGCAACGAAAATTTTCGTTGCTATCTGCATAAAATCCGTTGCCAAAACTAAATAGCAACAGATTACCTATCAAAATAATTGGTTGCAATAATCATCGTCGGTAAATATTAGCAACTGAAAATACGCCGTTGCTAAAACTAGCCAACAGATTTACCAACGGATGTTCGTAGGTAGATGGCTGCCGTAGGCATCACTATAGCAAGGAATTAGCAACGGATTGTTTCGTTGCTAAATGCCAACGGACAATCCGTTGCTGATTAGCAACGTATGTCTTAGAATGTTTCATAGGCAATCCGTTGCTAATGTCTGAAAAACTGCATATTCTATTTCTACTTTAATTTACCTTATAGATTATATTACTTTTTTATTACCTGCTCAAATAAGCAATTAAGAACACTAATATAACATCCAATAGTTATGGTAATATAGAAGGAGAGAATGTGTTCCACGATCAAATCCACATAATCCAACATCAAGTATTCCACAAGTCTCAATGTGCAAAATAACAAAGCCATACCCAGAGCACTCCAACCATAAGTCTACATAACAAAGTATGCTCATATAAAAGTCTACCATATGCCTAAAATAAACTCATTCCGGAGAATCTCGACGATCATCACTTGAAGTGGGACTCTGATGTTGTGACAT
Source organism: Mentha longifolia (assembly GCA_001642375.2). NCBI lineage: Eukaryota > Viridiplantae > Streptophyta > Magnoliopsida > Lamiales > Lamiaceae > Mentha > Mentha longifolia. The sequence continues at coordinate 27,091,219 of CM038118.1, read as the reverse complement.
GAACTGCTTCATATATGCTTCAATTTTTTCTTATTGTTTTTAATTATAGCTGAAATCAGATTGAGCATTCCTACCATGCAACAAATCTTATTATGTATTTGATCAAAAGAATGATGAAATTTCTGATCTCAAGGATAACTATCATGATTGTGTTGCCAATTAACAGTCATGAGTAAAATGCATCAAGTAACTAAATTTGATGTCATGTACTATACTTAATTTTATATCTTCAAATTCATTAATGGTTTATGGACACTTAATATTAATTATAATTCACATTTTATAGTAATATATATGAATATATGCATATACGTTGATGGTAACCTAATGCATTATTTCACTAACCAAGCTGCATTTAAAACACAACACATTAAATAATTTTGAACTCAATTTTAGAAATTAAAAAAAAAACAAATTTTAATACAAAAGACTAAAATAGTTGAACTTCACGTTCTATAATTGAACTAAATAAAAAATTAAATCCATCATATAATAATGGTGATTAGCAAAATAAAGAGTTCCTAAATTGATATTTTAGCACTTTGATTTATACTCGGATATTCAGACTATAAAAAAAACAATATCACTCTACTTTTTTCATAGTAAGTATAAATTTATTATTAGTATACATTTAAAGTCATAAAACTGATATATAAAGTAACATAATATTAACCTTTTGAGAGTTAATATATATTACATCTTATCTATAAATAAAATTTACACCATGCTTTGAAGATAACTCATACTAAAATTAACATTTTAAAAATTTAGATATTATTTCAAAATTATTTAAATTTAGTGTATTAAAATTAAATTTGGATGTTGTACCGTGCATTGCACGGATAAACATTCCAGTTATCTATGTACAACATGGGAGCGTTTCGCGCTGAAAATCAAATATTTCGTGCAACTCTCTCTCCAAAATTTCAAGTTAATACTATGTATTATTGCAATATTAATACCTAGCTTAAAGTTAAAACGATATATATTCCATATGTATATATTACTTTTTTCAACTAATAGATTGACAATAAGAGTTTGTATTTATCACTACAAAAGGTCGAAATTTCATTTCACAAACATAAACATTAAAAATTAAAAAAAAAAAGTCAAATTTCGATGATACGAAACTATATTAACTATTCCATCGGTCCCGTTGGACATAATTTTTTAAGAAAGTGGTATTAGAAGGAGAATAGTGGTGCGGATGACAATTTTACTCGCAGGTATCCGTTCCTAATGAGGCAGGGATAGGGGAGATAATCAGGGGTGGAGATGAGTATATAAACATGTACCCGGGTCGGGTTCGGGGCAGGGGCGGGTTTACAGATCTCCGCCCCGTACCCGCTGCTACGACCCTGATTCAGGATTGTACGCTAACTTAGATATTTTCATTCATTGAATAAAAACCCTAACTTACGACTCTTTATATAGATAAACTAGACCTTAATGAGCTCGACTCGACTACGGTCGATAAACATCGCATTACCAATTTAGATAATTATTTATTAACTACACTACTAAATAGATACTCCACCCCGATAATTAAATCTAATATATATATTTATAAATTATATTTAAAATTTCAATAAATTTAGTATTAAATTATTATTATTTGATAATTTTTAAAATAGTTTATAATTCTTTTATTGTTTAAATAATGATTATAGTTTTAATTAATTTTTTTCAATAAAAAAATATTTTTTATTATAAAAAATCAATTTTTTATAAAAATAAATAAATTAAATGGGTACCCGGCGAGTAATCCCTGCACCGCCTCTGTTTTAATTTAAACGGGTACGGGATCAGGCACGGGGGGATTTTCTGAGGCAAGCTGGGGGCAGTTAGATATGGAAGCAATACCCAGCCCCGCCCCAACTTGTTTACATCCTTAAGTGGTGACCCATTTTTATTTAATAATATTTCTTCTGTCCCACTCAATTTGGTTTGTTTGATTATTTTGTAGCACTTATTCTGAATAAATACAGACCAAATTGAATGGGACAGCATTAATAATAATTTTATTTAACTTGTTAAGAGTTTTAAATATGGGTTAAGTGGCTTATGCCTGGCTAAAGAAAATGAAATGGGCTAATGGGGGCAAGACACGTCGTTAAGGAAATGTGGCCATAATAAGGTGCGTATATATTAGGTAAATAATGTAATGCCCTAATGCCAATTGTAGTGAGAAAAAAAAAAAAAAAAAAAGCATCCATGAGTCTTCCTGTAGAAATCATTGAAGAAATCTTATCACGACTCGCCGCGAAACCATGGCGTTGCTTAATTGACAGCCCAAAATTCATCAAAACCCACCACCAAAAGAGAAAAAACACGAACTCAGTAGCTCCTGAGGAGCACCACCGAGTCATCCACAACCGTCACGGACTCGGACCGGAGGAATATACTCTCAACTCGCTGCTGACGGAATCCGCCGCCGCTCCGACACCCTTGGACGATCCGACGATATCGGAGGACGTAAACATCTTGAGCTGCTGCGATGGCTTGCTGTGCATCATGGACCCACAACGAGCGATCTTCTCCTTGTGGAGCCCCGCGCCACCAGAATCTGCAGAGGATTGCCGGAAATACCGGAGATAACCGTCGCCGACGTGGCGAACCGGTGGTTCATGGGCCGGTTCGGGTTCGGTTGGGACGAGAGCAGCGGTGCACACAAGATGTTCGCAGATATGTTCAACTATAGGCTCAAGATAACTAAGACTAAAGTGTATAGTTCGGCCACGAATTCGAGGCGAACGCTCGAGAGCTCGTGCGAAGATCTTCTCTATTTGAGACAGAGAAAGGGGGAGTTTGTGAGCGGAAAGCTTCATTGGAACAACAGGAGACTACGGAGTGGTTCTATGCAAAAGGTACCGAATGGATCGTGACCTTCGACTTGAAGAGAGAGGTCTTTGGACGGATGGAGCTGCCGTGTGATCCAAAGGGCTCGTACTCGTCGTGGTTGGGAGAAGTCGAGGGACGGCTTAGCATCGTGTTCAGGTACAAGACACACTTAGATGTGTCATGTGTGGGTTATGAAGGAGTCTTGGGAGAAAGTGGTGGAAATTCCTTTTGTTTTCGAGCGAGATCCTTATAAGAGTTTTCCGCATGTTTCCCCGCTATGGATAGGTGTAGATGGAGAGATTTTGGTAGTTTTTGGTTCGTATTTCGTCGTTTACCATCCACGACGGAATGTTCGTTTGCCGCTCAAGGAAATCAAGGGTTCTTTATCAATGCATCTCTACGTTGAAAGCTCAGTCTCTCCATTCACTCACAAAACTATTTGATTACAGATTGCAACTTCTTTTCTCTTTTTGCTTTGATGTTTTGTTTATTTCTCTAATGATTCCAAATTATTGTCTATTCTAGTTAGTATTGGTTGCTTTGATGTTTTATTTATTTCTCTAATGATTCGAAATTATTGTCTATTCTAGTTGGTATTTGGTTTAGGTCGATTGGTCTTGGATTCTGAAGATGTTGGTTGTGATCATCATGAAAGTAGTATTTATTAAGATAAATGAAATATATCATCATAGGCTAGTTGTATAATGATATGATATGCCTTAACAATATCATCCATTTACCCTCAACTTATATTCATATGCTGTCAAAATCCACACACTAACGAATTAGACTTTTTCACATAATTATTGCATGAACTCAAGGGGAAAAAAAAAAAAAAAAAAAAAAAGAGAGATAGACAAGTTTTATTTTCAACATTCAAGTTTTATTTTCAACTAAATAATTTGAAATGTGTTCATATTTTGTTTAAAGAAAACTCATTTCAAGAAATCCTCTCATCATTCTCAATCAGAATTCCAAGTAAAATCTAGGAATCCAAATATAACCAAACTATCATCATCTTCATTATGAAAAGCCATGGAAAATAACACAGACTTGCACAGATATAACCAAACATAGATCATCATCAGTATGAAAAGCCACTGAATCCATCAAACGTACAGAATCATACACATATAACCAACCATAGATCATAATGTGCAGAGCGAATGTATCCATGAAAGAGGGAAAGAATCCTACAAACACAAGTGAACATCATAACAGAGAAAACAGCAGGGCAGGTACTTGCTTTAGAAAGCAAGGATGAATTAGCATTTCCATATTCAAGAATTAGAAGTGTAGATGAAATCTCAAAAACACGAAGACGGGTATGATTGGGTTCGATGGGGGAAAAAGCTCACTAGTTTAATTTGCTGCAGGGGGAGGCGAGCACGGAGGATGGTTGCCATAACGCGCCTTCTCCGCATTGTAGTAAGCCCTGAACTGGTGTTGGATGAGCCTATGAAGCTCTGCCATGGCAGCCTCATAGCTAAGAAAGGATTCCATCGTATGCTTCATTTTCACGGCATAGAAGTTCATGACCAGTTCCTCGCTGTAGGTAATTTCTGGAGGATGATACTGGTTCGCATCTGCATGAACATTTCCAATTGGGCCATCATTGGGCGGCAACACATCCAGGTGCAGTTCATCCATATATACTTCTTCTCTGCAAAAAAGTAGTGCTTCTGTTGCAACTTAGATGAAAACTCGAGTTAGAGAAATGTTAACAAATTGGAGAAGAATTCAGAGATGGCCACACTTCCCCTATGCGAATAGTCCACATTTACAATTCAAATCAACCTCAAACATATAACAGAACAACTCAGTTCAGTCAGTTGCACACACAAACGACATGCTGAATCCATTACTCTTTTAAGACTTTTTTCAGATTTTTGCCTTACATTTAAATCATTAACGGAAATCTCAGTTATTAACTGCAAACACTTGAGAAATAGCATCGTTTCTCAAACGAAAACTTGCCGAAACACGTAATCGTACTCGTATGAGAACAGTCCTGCAGAAAATCAACAAAATAAAGCGATATGGATGAAACGATTGAGGAAACACAGGCTACAAACTTCTTAATTAAACACAAATTAGATTCCAAATATATCGAGATGAACACAGGAAACAGAAACACGATTCAACAACTTGAAATTTAGAGAAATAACAGTACATAAACATCAACGATCGTGTGCGCGAAGAATACAGATAGTAAGAATTCACACCTTTGGTTGAAAACAGAAAAATGCAGAAACACTACGATTCTCGATCACCTGAAACTGAACCGGAAAATCGAGAAAAACAACAAAATTGAGAAGAATTATTACAGCAAAGGAAGGATCGGAAAATGAAAATGTAACACGGAAAGTAAAATTCTACTTTGTAGTATCCATAAACGTGAAATAACCTACATTCGATAATCATTTTCATCAACGAAACTCAAAAATCGAATCTCTGTTTCTGGAAATCAAATGCAGACATCATCAGAACACTAGTAAGCTTCTCAAATCAAAAAGTCGCTAATCTATTCTATATTTCCATCCACAGAGCTACATAATCGCACATAAATCGAAACGTGGAGCTGAGAACAGAAGAAAACGAACGAATAATAATTCCGATCGAGCTCGAAACCATAGCGGAAAAAACGATTGCATGCGACAAACAGAGATTCTCACCTTAATCGGCGGCGGAGGGGAGCGAACTGCGGCGGAATGCGGAAACCCTAGGATTCGCGGAATGGAAAATCGCAGGAATTGGGGAAGAGCTAGAGCGAGACCGAGACCTCTGTATTCAAATAGCGCGCGAAGGAGGAGAATATGAAAGTAAAACACGACGGATTTTATTTATTCTACTGCTCAATATATATACATTTTAAATCCGGGGATGACGTCACACGCTTTAGGATTTATTTTTTCCTTTTCGAAAACGAATATAGTTACGATTATTACTGATTCATTGACAGTTTTTTTCCACTGTCATATTTTTTCACTGGTTTATTTATTTTTTTCAATAACATTATGGTTAGGTTTATTGAATAATTGCGTCCGATTTTTTAAGGAATTGGTTTTGTTTACGGCTTAGTATTGATGATTAATGGATATCAAGTGAATTAAAAACATTTTATACTAGCTAATAAATTGTTTTATGAAAGTCATTATATCGTAAAATTGGTCTTTAAAACAAAATGGTAGTCAGAAATTTATTATGTATCGTAGTTACTATTACTATCTGCACCGAATGTACTCATTTTCTTGTTTTTTTTTTTAATGACGAAATCATGTATACCTATATTTAATGAGAGTAATACTCGCATACCTACCGTGGGCATGCTTAATATGCCTACGGATGAGGTGACGGCATTATATTTAAGGAAAAAAAATTAATTAGTATATCTTAAAAAAAATAAACCCTACCAAAAAAAACTAAACCCTAACAAAAAAACTAAACCCTAAAAGGAAAAAATTATTGACGTGGCACTGCCACGTCAGCCGTGGGCACATTAAGCGTGCCCACGGTGGGTAGGGGATCATTTCTGTATTTAATGAAGTATATAAAGAGAACAAGTAGAACTCATAATCTTTCTTTATAAAATTAGGGTTCAATAAAAATGACTATGATTTCTTAAATTTTCCTGAATCACAAAATTCTTGTAAAGTATCCAACACGAGTTTAATTTTGTACTACATATAATGTTTCCTAGAATAAATTTCCTCAAAACACACCCAAAAGATAAATAAATAAATAAAATAAAATAAAATAAATCAAATGCCTAGAATCTTTCAAGCTGAAAACGTTATAACTATACTATAGTTTTTTAAAGGAACACTGCATACGGTACGTTTGTTTCCAAATTCCAATCGATCTTTTTCTTCTCGTATTTTTTGTTTTTGGTTTACTCTTTATTTATTCGAATGTACGTGATATTTCAAAGTTCAAACGCAGCCGTATTTAATAATTAATGCATATTACAATTTACAATCACATTAAAACTATTTTCTTAATGGTTACTAATTTTGTTGTTGTAAATTTTACAAATAAAAAACAATTTACAAACACATTCGCAGCTTATGTATCGACGTTATATCAAATGTCGTCCATTTTAATTTCTCTTTTCTCTGATGATTATTGTAAAAAAATTCAATATTTTAACTTCATGATCATGAGAAGCAAAGTGCAACATAATTTAAACTGTTACATATTTTTGCTTCTTTAAAAAAAATACTACTATTATTTTTTCACTTTTTGTTGGGTTAGAACATTTCCATGCACGTACTTATATGGTCGTGGAAATATGATCATAAAACTACTTACTTAGAATATACTAGTACATTTCTTTTTTTAAAAAATAAAAAGCAACAACGCCTTGCATTTCGGAGTTACTTTATTATTATTATTATTATTATTATTATTATTATTATTATTATTATTATTATTATTATTATTATTATTAACAATGGTGAACAACGTAACTAGATGATATGGTATGATCAAACACATTTTCTTTGAAATTGAACCTCAGCTATTTTGACATTTCCAAGAGGGAAAAAAAAGTCATGTACCTTTGGAAGTGCGATTTCGCAACCAATTCTAAGGATTAAGGCCCATAAAGGCAGAAATCATAATACACATCCATAAAGGCAGAAATCATAATACACATCCTATTAGAATGGAAACATAGTACTCTCTCTACCCAATTCATTTGGTCACCTTTCTTAAATGGGGTATCCCATCCTATTTGACTAATTTTCATTTTAAGCCCGACACAGCCCGATTAGCCTATAATAAACACACTTAGCCTACACTTAACCATAATTCCACCTTAAGTGAGCTCACTCTTCTCGACCTCTCCATCTCATTCTGCGATTCTACACTATTCAACCTCTCTCTCTCTCTCTCTCTTGGCCGCTGGTCTTGCTGCCGACGCGGCCACCTCTCACCGAAATCTGAACCTCCGGCTCCCCAATCAAATCCTATCTGCCGTGATGTGTTGGGAATCCCACTCCCTTCCACCAAACGATACTGAAATGCCCGATTTTCCTCCTCTCACAAACCCTCGTTTAGCCAAATATTCGATGAGGTGGAGTAAATTTTATAGAAAATACAAAAACAAAGTTTTAAATATTTTACTCGTATTTTTCATTTTTTTCCTCCTTTTTTTTAGGGATATTGTGTTTCTCTTAAGGGGCTTTGGTTAGTGAAACTAGATAATTTTAAGGGACACACTTGGGTCAGCCAGAGGCACCGTGCGGCCGGCTAAAATACTGGCACTTTTATTCGTGTAGATTAGCACTTTTCTGTATAAAGATTGACACTTTTAAAAATTGGCATTTTATTCGTAAAATAATTATGTTAAAGATTGGCACTTTTATTCGTACTAGCAGGGGTAACGTGCATTGCACGTTGATCCACTTTTTAATCCAATAAGAATATATTAAATTTATTTTTAAGGTCAATATGTTTATAATGGTTTATGGCTACGTATATATGTTATAAAAAAATCGATGATGATGTTTATATTTGGATGTCTAATTGTTTCAAAAATAAAAAAGTATAGAAAGAAAGTGATAATTTATGTTTATTATAACAATCTTATTTTGTGTGGCCTCTTGTTATGAGGCTCGGTCATTTAGGATCAATGAGAAAATGTGGGTCCTTTTATCTTATTTTAATAATAAAATGAAAAAAAAAATGCAAAAAAGATAATGACAAAAGAATACTATTTCAAATTTTAATTTACAATGATTCCATGATCAATTTAGCACAACGTAAATAACGCAAATAATCTATCCGGTGAAGTGCCTGAGCTTCATAACCTGACAAATCTTCAAGTTCTTGATATGGAAAACAACAATCTTGGACCTAATTTTCCTACTCTTCAAGTTCACCGATTCATTTCTTGTATCTATCTTGTCCATCTTTTGGATTCCGATGGCTGTAATATTTACATTCTCTCGATCATCAATTGTCACAAATCTTTTTGCAGTTATGAAACGTATCGTGGTCGATGCCTATGTGCTCAAACTTCTATATATAGTATGTAGAATTAATTTTCTCCCTAAAAAATAATTTGTGAAGTTCAAGATCTATTTTAAATAGCAGTTCGTTCTCAATAATTATATCTCGTACTACATCCATAACTACATATAGAAAAAATAAATAATCAAATGTTAGTCTAATTATTGTAGGGCGAGCGCATTCATATATGTCAGACTAATGATCAAGCATAAAATTGAATTTCCTTAATGACGCTAAATTTGATGCATACATATAAAATATATACTTACCTCATTAATTGATAGAATATATATATATCCACATGACATCCGACATACAATGCTGCAACTCTATTGAATACTGTAACCCCGGACATTGCATTCACCTTCCATAACGTTCATGATTATCCTATACTTGAAATTGGTATAGTCATAGTCTGGTCAATGTATAGATATATATTGCAGAAATTATTTATGATGTTTAATTTTGCTTATTACTTTGGTATTTTCTCAATGACAGGATTGTTGCACTTGTTGTATCTTGTATCTCTTTCTTTATTAGGGCATGATTTGCTGCAATTTTTACTTGCATCATACTACAGTGATGATTTATTTTCTATCTTTCTCACAATTCCTCTAAATATTGTAATAAGCAACTATCCGAAATAAGACAAAAGTAACAAAATGTTAGATTAATTTCAAAACTAACTTCACACGAATAGTTTTGTAAATATAGGGTAACAAAATTATTTTGTCTTTCAAACATCTATTCTAAGAGGAAACAACTCAATCCAAGATCATTCAAATAATATGTAAAAGTAAAATAAGCTGAAAATAAAAATAAAAATATTTGAGCTTCTTGCTAACCGTAATGCATAAACTAAGAGATCCAAAAATCAATTATGAATTCTTTCCATTAATTGGTGAAACTACCCGCATAAACTAAGAGAACAAAAAATCAAGTATAAATTCTTTTCATTAATTGGTGAAACTATCCGTTAGCTCAAATGCTTATCATAATTAAAATAAAAATAAAAACTAAAAAATAATTCATAATAAAAAATAAGAATTGTTTCACATTTTTTTTAAATAGTAGTATATCATAAATAATGGCTAACTAATTAACTGGAATTTTGGTGAAGATGTAGTGAAAGAACAAGAGAGAAAGAGAAAAAATAAAATTACTTTTGATAATGTATTTCTATTTTTTGTTATATATTGAGAGTCATTTTTTTTTACATAGTCCATTGTATGCATCATTTCTTATTAGGCTCAATCTATCACCCATACTTTTTGAAACGGGTTTGATAAGATTCTCCCTCAACTAAATATCCCAACAATGCGAACATTCCATTTTATGACGAGGAATCTCACATAATTTGTTTAATTTTTACCATCATGTAACAAATTATTTAATAAAAAAATCTTAATGGATCCATATTTCACAACTCACTAATTCATAAAATACACTACTATGGATTGAGATCCAAACTCAAATACATTTTCATTCATTATAAAAATTAAAACTCGTGAAACAAATCTATGCGCTTTTTTTTACAGTTCAGGGGGATTTTTTTTGAGGTTGTCATTTTTCTTTTCCGCCAGTTAGTGGTAGCATAGGTATTAGATTAGTTTTTAATTTATTTTCCTTCGTTTTTTTACAGAGTTGAGGTTTTATTGATTTTTAGAGTTTCATTACTTTATCAATTGCTTGCATTCTGGATCTACCGATTGGAGTTTTTGGTGACGATTTCTTTCTTCCAGTTTTGCAAATTAATTATTATATATGCTTTATTTATTTTTGGGAGAGAATGGATCCTTGAATGGATCCTTAAGTATGAGTTGCAATATCGATTTCATCGTGGTATGCACTTCCAAACAACCTAAAATATTTAGAGATAGTTAATTATTTATTTTGTTATTTTTTGATTTCATAGATAATTAATAATTATAGATACTTTACCTAACGTAACTTTTGCAATCACATGCGTGATGGCAATATTTGGCTTTTACTCTGACATGTTTTGCAATTCTCTGCTCTCATTTGTTGCCAAATCTTCTAGGGACATACATTTATTTCTTCTGATCTGTAAAAATAGAAAAAAAAAAGTTATATACTATACAATATGGAATAAATTAAGAGCATAAAATATGTGGCTTACGTTTTGTTCCTGATAGTAATGTTTCTCAAAGTCCAAAATTTTCCTTCAATTTTTCCATTAATGACTTTGCTTCCTTGTACTTGTACCAGAGCTCCTGTAATATCTGTGCAAAAATTTAGTCATATATACTTTTTTTTTATCAAGTTTCCTAAGGAACCATACAACATATAATATTTGTTGAAAACTGCATATGAGAAAATTGAAGCTTAATGATTAACATGTGCAATTATTTTATTATTAACATAAAATTTGTATTGCACTTACCAAACTCTACTTTTTCAATTGTTGTTTTTATATCTTTGAACTCTATAAAGTTATATATTTGCATATCGCATTGTATGTTTTCTTTACAATACTCCACCTTTTGATTGTTAATTCTTTCTCGAGATGGATGCTTGGATACTTTGCATCAGCCTATTTAAAATCTTCGTTAGTTATTGAATATATTTTGTTGGCTTCAAATTTGCTGATGAAACACCCTATGTCATCGTTTATAACTCCAATCTGGACACCCTGCTGCAAATAGTGTGATTGGTGTTGAGTTAAAAATCACATGTTTGTTATATTTCAAGTAAATTAAACTCTAGAGTTATGAATTTGGTTTGCCATTTACCGCGTTGTCCATCATTATCAATTTTTGGACTTTTGTATTTGAATTACTTCCACCAATTAGTTCACATCCATTCGTAAAATCTTCAATTGTATTGTAGATGATTTTTGATTTACATGTAAATTTTTTATTGAGAACTATATTGAATCACTTGACATTTTTTAATATATTTTTACAAAAAGAAAAAAATACAATTATATATTAAATGTTAAAACTTGTATGAGGAAGAAAAATACGGAGTATATAACTATATATATGTTAAATGCATTTTTACTATATATAATATAACAAAATCAAGTATTTCTAAGATATAATTTGTATCACTGTAATATTGTAGAATTCAGTACATACACATAATTAACTAACTTAAAATTTGTCTGATAAAATAAATAAATAAATAAATTTTTTTAAAAAACACTTCCTTATAATATCTATTTAGTTTAGAATGTGTGTGCAAATTAAATATGTTTTGACTTTTTCTTATAGAAACGTGTAATTTGTTAAATCATAGTATTTGATTTTTTTCCCCTATGAATTCGTGTATAAATCGAATTATAATAAAATGATGTTTGACTTTTTTTTATATAAAAACATGTAATTTTCTAGATCACATATAGCAGAGATTGTGGCCTAATTATATAAGAAATCCTATTTTATAAAAACGTGTAATTCGCTAAAGCATGTTTATGTATAATAATATGATATTGCATTATTGACCTTAAATTAAACTATATAAAAAGGACAAAATAGGTAAATCAAATTTTGTAAAACAAGACACTTTTATAATAGGGTATAGATAGATTAACACTTTTTTGTATAAAGATTGACACTTTAACACGGCCACACTATGTGGCCGGCCTCACCTAAGTTTTTGTCTAATTTTAATTTCCTCCAATGGTGTTTAGTTCGATGGACAAGATCCAAGATTTAATTTTATGATATTTGTTATATAGAATTAGTCACATTTATCTTTCATTATTCTTAGATAGGGCATCCACTATGGTTAATTAGTTTCACATGATCTAATCTTGAACTAATCCTAAATAGAATCTTATACTGTCCCATGTCGAACCTATAAAATGGATAAAAACGCTAGACCTTACTATAACTTATTTTAATGATTAAAGCACTTTGACTTCTAAAACTACTGTTACTGTAGCATCTTCAGAGTTTTCATGATCACTCTTGCTTTGAGATTAGATCCAACATTTTTTTAGTAACACTTACATACCCGTTCGTCATATATAATCGATAAAATAATTGATTACTCTTAACTCTTAAGTAAACACTTATTAGTTTTTAAGCTGTGGCCAATTTGTAGTAAGTTTACATTGTACGTATTTACGATAAGAGTGGATTGTCATAAATTTATCCTGACCAATTTTTTAATTTCCACTATTTTAATTTTGAATTACAGTATTGAAAAATCTAATTAAATTTCCGATCAATTTTTTTGGATTCGAGGAAGCACATTCAATGTATATACATGATATTAATCATTTTATTCATTTCACCACTAAATTATAAATCATTATTCATTTCCAATTTCATGTGCAAAATTGGCATATGCATGGTGCATATTAGTGGAATGACACTAGTCACTAGTGTGATATGGCTATGAGGGATAAAAATGGTAATTTCCACCCCCAAACCAAAGTGCCCGCCACTATACTACACTCATGCAATGGGACTTATCCCTTTCTCTCTCTCTCTCTCTCTAAAGAAGCCTATCCCTAAAAAATACTAAATTTTTCTTCAATTCTACTAGTGCTCACCATGTGCTGCAAAAGCTATGATTCATGGGCCAATACTTAAATTTATGCCCATCTCCACACACAAACACTCACTCACCCACACATTTTCTCTCAAAATTCAAATAAAAAAAATAAAATAATAATAAAAAAAAATCTTTAAAGAATTCCAAATTCATAAATTTAAAAACCAAAATATAAAAGAGGTCCAAAATTCACTCATAAAAAATAATATATATATTAAATACTCCCTCCGTCTCGCCGAATTCGCTTTGTTTTTTTTTTGCCTTTTTTGGCACTCTTTTTCACGCTTCTCAATGATGGGTTTTAAAATGGATTTTTGAAGAATTCATTCTTTTACGGGATACTACGACAGTCGTAGTATCCCGTAAAAGAAAGAATTCTTCAAAAATCCATTTTAAAACCCATCATTAAAAAGCGTGAAAAAACGTGCCAAAAAAGATAAAAAAAAACAAGGCGAATTCGGCGAGACGGAAGGAGTATATATGAAATCGTGTGATGTGTGAGTAAGTGTGCTTTAATGGTTGGAAGAATCTCTAAAAAACAGAGATGGATGTTTCTGGCGAAACACCTGACAGTAATGAACTGTTAGACAAGTTATAAAAGCAAAAGCAGTAGAAAAGAATAAATTAGAAATAAAAAAAATAAAGATAAAGAAAAGAAATAAAGGGACTGCACCCTACCCATTACTGCAACTTACTTTGGGGGACAATAATTTAATTTTATTGTACAATTCTTTGGTGTAATCAATCATCAATCCCACTAAATCACCTCCCATCGATCCCATTAATTCACAATTTAATCCCCACTTTTTTTAATTATAGAATAAATAGTACACCCAAGCAAATCATTCTAGGACAACTAGAAACCAAGATTTCATAATCATGTGAACCACAACAAGAAAAGCTTGGCTATATTTGGTTGGGCAAAGAAACAAAAACCCAGAAAAATCCAATATATTTTAGGGTTTTATGTATTGGAAAAGACAATGAAAATGGAAATAAATTTGGGGATATACTAAAAATATATTATCTCTTTTAGTACTCCACATTTGGCTTCTTTCTGCAAATATTTCATTTCGAACTCCAACATCATCATAGAAGTGACCACACAATTAATGCGTATATACATCGAAATGAGAGAGATCAAAATTATTGGAGACAATTTTGCAAGTTCAACATTGATTCAAGAAACATGGGAAGAACGAAAATTTGGTAGGTTAATAGTGCAGTGGTCATGACGGTACAAACCAAAAATACTAGCAACTGCTACTATAAATATACTCAAAGAAAACAAGAGATAATTAAGACAAAAGTACCAGTAGTAGTATTTCCAAATTTTTTTCACTAAACACACCAAAGCAAGAAACTCAAAGCATTTACATTTTGACAAGACATAAGCAAATCTGGCAAAATAGTAGAAGAAAATAAAATCAAGAAACCCACCATCAACAAGCAAGTGGGAAATTTCATCACCAAAATAATATTAATAATTACTAATAATAATAATGCCTAATAATAATAATGCAAAATATGAAGACATGCAAAACCTATCACCTGCAGTTAGTTCTGATCATTCATATCAAAGTTTCAAATCAAACTTCAGAGAGAAAGTCTCACTCACCGTTGTAATTTAATAAACCCCAACACCAAAAAAAAAAAAAAAAAAAAAAAAAAAAAAAGGAGAAAGGGGATTAACACAATGACTAAAGCTTCATACTTTAGATCGGCGGCGCAACCGCAGACGCCGCCGCCGACCAGTTCACCAAGAACCACCGGCAAGCATGCCGCTCCAGTTCTCGAACTGATCGTTATTCGACGCCGCCGGCTGCTTCAATTCTTCGAAAGGGAAGAGAATTCTCGACGACTGATTCGTCGATTCTTGCATATTTCCGAACCCATTCTCGATCCCATCAACCGAGAATCCCAGGCTCGGCTTGAAATCTTGAGAGGGGAAAGCGGAGGTCGAGGAGGAGAAGCCGGCCGCCGCCGCGTCGGAGATCGGCACCGACGACATGAACGAGCTGAGCCCGCCTCCGCTCTTTAGGAGCTCCATCAACGGGAGATTCTGGGTCCCCGAATTAGGGTTTCCCATGCTCTGATGCAGCGCCACGAATTCCGACATGGCATTGTAATGCGACGACGACGACGGATCGTAGGCCAAATTCAGGTCGTGGCCATCTCCGATCTTAGGGTTTCGAGGGGAGAAATCCGGCTGGCTCAGATCGGGGAAAACCTTCTTCGAAGAAATCACCGGCGGCGGCACCGCCGACGAAGACCGCTTGTTCTTCCTGGAGCCGCCGCCGACGGGGACGTTCCGCAAGGAGCCACCCTCCGTCCAGTACCTCCGGCAAGTCTTGCAGAAGTAACGAGGTTGAGTGAGGCTGTAATTGTTGTAGTAACAGAATTTGGTGTTGGTAGAATTGCATCTAGGGCAGTTCAAAGCTTGCTCCTTCAATGGCCGCGGCTTCTTCTCCGAGTTAGGTTTTGAGTTCTCGATTGCAGGCTTCTCAACTCCAATACCCTGAAATATTTATTTCAATTTATTTTATATTTTTTTTTATTTTATAAAATTTGATGGGACAAGGAAACAAGAGAATATTTATTGCAAGATTTGATGAGCTAGGAGCAAGAAATCATGATTATTTATTTATTTTGAGTGCAAGAAACAACAAAGAAGAAAAGAAGAGACAGAAGCAGCGGAATTCCCAGCTTTATGTAAGCATCAACCGCCATAACATAACAAAACAAAATACTACCAACGAAATTAAAGTGGGTTTCGATCGATCCCTTTAAATGGTGGGAAGAAATTAAAAAGGTTAATTCAACTCACATAAAAATTCGAAAGAGAAAGGGGAAAAAGATTATAAGTGGGGTTTTCTTTTCATCATCTTTAGAAAAATGGTCATCACATCAGCAAATGAAAAAGGAGAAAGCTTTGGAAGAAAGGAAGAAGAAAACAGGAAGAAAATGGTAAATTAGAGACCTAGAAAAGAGGGGAGTAGTCATGATATCACAGAGAGAAAATTAAAACATGTTTTTTAGCTTTACCTGTGGCCACTGAGCAGTATCCATTGCACAAGAAAGAAAGAAAGAAAGAAAGATGAGAGAGAGAGAAAAGGTGTATGAGTGTGTGTTGAAAGAAAGAAAGAGAGAGAGAGGAAATGGGGCACTTTAGAGCAGGTGGTATTAAAGCAAGCAAGAAAGCAAGTTGAAGAGGTTGTCTTTGGCGGTTGTGTGTGTGCGCTTTCTGTAGTGTATAGTGTATTCCCCCCTCCCACCTACTGTGGGATAAAGGGACCCTATTTTTGTCATTTCACTCAACCTTTGTAATTTTCATTTTCTTTTATTTCATTCTAACCATTTTATTAGACTGTTTAGTGTATTTTGGAAATGTATTAATTTCTTCTTACAAATATTACTCCGTACTGTATTTCCTCCGTCTCGCCTAAATATGCATTATTTTTTCGAAACGAGTTTTAATAAATAGTAGTAGGTGAGTGGTGTTAGTAGAAAGAGAAATACAGATTAATGTGAGTGGACTAGTGTACAAAAGTCGAATGTGCAAACTCTTTTGAAACGGGCCGAAAAGAAAATAGTGCATACTCATGCGAGACAGACGATAGTATATGCAAAACATTTTGTGACATTGTTTTACGAGTAAAATTCTTTGCACTCAGAAGTATATTTGGGGTGCGTTTACTTTTCGGTATAAGGCCGTAAAAGGAAGTATAAAAGAGTATAAATTTTTTTATACCACTTTATAGCTCATTTACTTTGATATATAAAAAATTCACTCGAGTGGTATAAAATATCAAGTAAGATATGATAATTTAAAATCATGTAATTCAAATTATATCATGGTGAATAGATAATGATTGATAGTTTAGATAATAAATTAATTTTTGACTTGTAATTCTCAACAACAAAAAAAGGATAATAAATTAATTTTTAGTTAATTTAACGAGTCTCTAGTTTCATTCCAACCATTTTACTTTAGTACTCCCTCTGTTTTTTCTCATTTGGCTTGTTTTAATTTTCTTTTAATAAATATTCATGAGATTTTGATATACAAAGCATTTGGTGACATCTTTTACGAGTAAAATTAAGTATGCAGAAGTATATATGTTATTTTATTGGTGATTTATTATCCTTTACAAGAATATGTGTTGGATTGTGTAGAATAAATATGGTACAAAACACAATTTTGATTGAGCAATTATACATTTAAGATTAGTACAACTAAATTTGCCATGGCGTCAATTAGCCTGTTGGGGTTGTTAGTAATTCGGTATTTAGCACTATATATTTTATTCACCGTGTAGTTTCTTCATGTCTAAGCTGCTATAAGTCAAAATTTAAATTGGTTAATTTCTATACGTTTCTCCAAAGTTTGATAAAAAAATAATAATAATAATATATTATTCTCTTTTGTTTCTAAGTTTGTCACAATTTGAATAGTAATATCATCATGGCTTGCTGACGATTGCATACTTCCACGCATGAATATATTGAAGAACTCTAGTTCAATATTTTACTAACATTTAAAACATTAATCGGTAAAAATTATCTAAAATCAGATATATAATTGTTTATTCTTATCAACTTATACTTTGTCAAATACTACTCCCCCTTATCACTCTTCTTAAATCATTTTGTTATTATAATAGACTAATATTAATTCAATAAAATGAGCTCAAGAAGAATAGGATGGAGGGAGTATAATGTAAGATCGAGCTCCTTCACTCATGCAAAAATACTTATTATGGTCTAATTTCTTGGTTAATAGTGCACTATGTAAAACTATTTTTAATTTAATTTAGTTGAGTATGCACATTTGATCTGATACGAATTTTCATAAATATTAGATGAGTGTAATGTCAATGAAGAGGGGTCCATGTAAAATGTACAAAATAGATTTAATTGAATAGTAAATACTCTCTCAGTCCCCCAAAGAGTGTCCCTTTCCATATTTTGAGAAAATTAAGGAATATGTTAAATTTACTTTCTTTACCCCTAATCATTACATAAATAATTGAAAAAAAATAAATCTTCTAGTGGTATATTTGGTAGTTTAGCCCAATTTTTGCATTGATAATTGTGATAGCACATTTATTAGGGGACAAAATTTTTTTTAAATGGGAACACTTATTAGGAAACGGAGGAAGTATGAGTTAAATGGACTGTTTTTATAAGTAAATAAAGATAAATAGATTTGTTATGCTCCAACAAAAATTCCCAAAGGCAAACACAAATGCAAACATTCTTTACTTTTCTCGGTTTGTTTTTCTCTTCTTCGATTTAATTTTTGTGTTTTTTGGGTGAAGGAAAGGTAAAGGACAAGGAGCAAGAGAGAGAATGGATAGGGGCCTATTTGTAGCCCAATGGGGAAGCGAAACGTCGGAGCCACGTGTACGAATGATGCAATAAAAATGAGGACGAATCACAGCCGTCTAATCCCACCGGCGCCACCTGATTGACGGCTACCGGCGTCAGTCACCTCCCCCGTCCTTCTTCTTTCCTTCCTTTCTTTATCAAAACGGTAGAGTTACACCGTTAATTAAGATACTTGACGCCCATTGTTAGCAGATTTTCAAAATGTTATACTACCTCCATCTCATATATTTAGACCATTTTGTCTTTATGCACATATTTCCACCGAAACCTATATAGTATTCTATAAAAAAAACGATACTATAAAATTATATTTTAAAATTCGTACTAAGTTTCGGTGGAAATACGTGTTAAATAGTAAAGAGGTCTAAATATATGGGATGGAGGTAGTATGTCCACAATTTATACATAATTTTTTTATTCTTAGATTTGGACTCTGTCTCGTCATTCAATTTCTATTTCAAAAGTTAATTTATATACATTTTAATATTCAATCCATTTTATTATACACTATGAAAAATGGACGTTTAAACCACTTTAACATTTGGGCCGTTAAAAAAAAAACATTTGGTCATTATAAATAATAAAACTTGTATTGTAGTATTTTGTACATAAATATTGTGACGGAGAAAAGATTAATAATTAAATAGCTAGTCTGGTTCATTCATCGAGATCGGTACATAATACGGAGTAGGAGTAATAAAAGATATTTCATCCATCTCATCCACTTAGTATCATTTTCAAATGGCACAAGAATCAAGGAAAATGAAGATATGTGGATATAATTAATTCTGATGAGATAGAGTTAATTGTAGTCAAGTATTCTTTGTCATTTTAAAAAATGAGACTAATAAGTAAGACGGACAGAAATGACAAATGAGATTTAGTCAATGAGATAAAGGTAGTATAAAGTACGTACAAATGACTAGTGCGGCGCACCGCTAAAAGCTTCATTTATTTGACATGAAATCACCATAGTTATCGATAATGCATTCATTAAAATTATTTTCAGACCTAAATTATGAAATACCTATAGGGTGTGTTCTCTTTTATGGAAAGAAAAATGACATATAGAAAAAGGGTGAAAATAGTTACTATTTTTTAACTCATGTTTTTTTATGATGGAAAGTTATGATTACATGTGGAAACCAAGTTGACATAAAAATATTATATAGAATTGAATTTATAAGGGAGGAAAAATGGACGGTAAAATTTTTCTTCTTTTTCCCATACTTTCCCTCAAACGGAACACACTCTTAAGTTAAATTTATTGAAACCACCCATTTTTTTCGAGTGTATTTGGGAAAAGTCACAAACTTTGCATGTAAATTTCTTTCTTTTAAAGGAATGAATTATCAAATTTTAATATAATATCAAAGTCCGTCTAAAGACTAAAGATTATTTATTTGTTCATGGTATAGACACAACTAATGATCATTTTGGCCTATATATTATAAAGGACCATGTTGAAAAGCCAAATGTTTGTTCCACATCGACTCGAAAAATGTCTCAACTCTATAAGAATGGCCCTTCTTGTTATAAGGTCTCTTGAAGGGTTAACAACCAATTCAGTAAAATTTGGTTTTGAAATGAAAATATGAGGAAAACAAATCCGTACAAAAAAAATACAAAAGCTATCATCGTAAATTAGTGAAAAATGACTTGGTTTACATAATTAATCAATCATGTAAGCTTGATAAAACATTATGAAAGACAACAAAAAATTCCAAGAGCATACACTTTGAAGAGAAAATTTATAATTATAAATAGAAAAGGTTATTGAGTACAGTGAGTAGAATGAGGATAAACTTAACCAAATTTATTCCGAGGAGACGGTATATTTACATGCAGATGCACATAATAATTACTATCATGGATCCTAGATAAAATTTACAGTATCCATTACTATTATTTGTGAATATTATAATACAGAAGCAGACAAAATCTGAAATTTATTCCTAGAATTTTCATAGTAAATGCAGTTACAGTGCTTCATTCCTTGATTCTGCATTTGCATTGAGAATTTACATCACAATCCATGTCCTTGATTTTTTCGATAACTCATTTTTTTTTAGATATAATCCATCTGTTCCCTAATAAAAGTCGCATCTCATTTAATGAGTGAGGACTTTTATTAGGGGATGGAAGGGAAAAGTCTTGGATGCAAAACTTTGCAATGCAAAGTCCTCATCCAAGCTTCCACGTGTAAACCACTTTGATAGAAGCCTCAATGTGTAAGTTGTTTTCATTTTAAATTCTGCACAACTTTTTACTTTTGCAGTTTTCTGCAGAACCCCCCACCCCCACCTCCCCCTCACCCCGGATAAATCCATCCCCTCCCCTAATTATTCAATCATTTGTTTTAAATGCTGAATAAATGTTTTAGGATTATATCGATGCATTTTAATATGTATTTTCCAAAATCTGTTATTTTAATATACAATTGCACTATAGGTTTATTTGTTTATTTCATGAAGCCTTGTATTATAATATTTCGTGTCGTATTTGAATAAAAAATTCTTTAAATTAAAATCTGAAATTTAATTTAAAATTTATAAGGTATAATTTGTAATTATTTTTTTTCTAGTTCGTAAGACGACTTCTTTCCTACTAAAAGGTTGGAGATTCGAGTCATCTCGAGGGGAAATGGAAACCATCAGTGAACTTAAAAAACAAAACAAAAATAACTAAATTAAATTGTACTCTCTTCATTTTGTCGAAAAAGTTCTCATTTGCTTTTTGGTACATTTCACCGAAAGAGCTCTCTTTCCAAAAATGGAAATAATTAGCTAAAATAATGGGACAATTAGTTGAAATTATGTAGACTTAATAATCGAATTTTCATTTCCCAATATACGTAATAGACTAATTTCAAGGTTTTATGCAATTTTTGAAAATTAAAAATTTAAAAATTAAACACTCCCTCCTTAGTTCCCGTGCCGAAAAGAAAGAGAGCTCTTTCTTCGGTGAAATGGAGGGAGTATTTATTTAAAAAAAAGAATAACTAATTGACAAATTTACAGTTTAAAATTTTGTATGCATTATGAAATCTTCCCTTTGTCCCCCACTAATCTTGTATCTAATCTTCGACTGGTGGCCTTTCACGTTTTACTAATTATCCGAGCATTTTCACCGATTCAACTCGGTCAGTGATTAATAAAATGAAATTAGTTTTCATTTTCACTAATCCACTAATCATGTATTGAATCTTCAACTAGTGCACTCCACGTTTCACTAATTATACCACCATGATTAGTGATTAATGAAGTGAAATCAGTTTTTGTTTTTTCTAATCCTCTAATCCTAGATCGAATCTTCGACTATTGGACTTCTCGTGTCACTAATTATCCGAGCATCTCCACCGATTCAACTCGATTAGAGATTAATGAAGTGAAATCAGTTTTCGTTTTCACTAATCCACTAATACTGGATTGAATCTTCGACTAGTGGACTTCATGTTTCACTAATTATCCGAGCATCTCCTCCGAGACAACTCAATTAGTGATTAATGAAGTGAAATAAAAGTTTTTGTTTTCACTAATCCTCTAATCCTAGATCGAATTTTCGACTAGTGGACTCCACGTTTCACTAATTATCCGAGCATATCCACCCATTCAACTCGGTTAGTGATGATGAAGTGAAATCAGTTTTTGTTTTCACTGATCCACTAATACTGGATCGAATCTTCGACTATTGGACTTCACATTTTACTAATTATCCGAGCATCTCTACCGATTCAATTCGATTAGTAAAGTCTCGCTCCTATGATATACGTGCGAGCCTGAAATGATGTCATTATGAAGTTGTTTGGGCATTAAATATAACACATTTTTTTAAAGAAATTTTTAATTTTTCTTGTTTCTTCTTATTTCATTCATTTGTTCATTTTTTTAATATATAAATGAAAAATAAAAATATATGAAAGAAACTTATTCCCATTTTTTAATTTCCTATGCCAATATATTTAGTTTTATACAATTAATCACTTTAAATAAAAAAAAATAAAAATCGACATACATAGTTTTAATAGAACTAATAATTTCAAACTAAATAGGTAAATTATATAAATAATAATTGAGTCAATTGATTTAATTAATTAATTAATATATATCTAGTCGTTCTATTTTAAATTAGCAATAAATTTCTTAGAGACAAAAAATAAAATACCATGTTAGAGATAAAAAAAAAAAAAAAAAAAGATAAATTTTGACACAAACTTAAAAAAAAAACACACATACACACAATTTCTACCCAATTTATATGTGAGTGGACAAAATTACCCCTATTTCCCCTCCACATCGGCTCTTCTCTCTCCTCTCTCATCTATTATCTCTCGTACTTTAATAACATTTTATCTCTCCTCATTTATTCTATACCTTCTCTCTCTTCTTCCTCAATTTTTGCAACATCATTCTCTCTATTTTCTTTGGTGTTTTTTTTTCTTTTCATTTTTTTTTTCTATTTTCCCTTCTCATTTTTCACTGTTTTTTCAACTTTCCTTCTCTCTTATGTCCACCGTTTCTTCGATAT
Source organism: Mentha longifolia (assembly GCA_001642375.2). NCBI lineage: Eukaryota > Viridiplantae > Streptophyta > Magnoliopsida > Lamiales > Lamiaceae > Mentha > Mentha longifolia. Next base: position 27,067,918 of record CM038118.1, on the reverse strand, counting down.
TAATGTGGATAGAAATATATTAATTCTTACATATAGATCGCAAGAATTAGATCATTTCTTATATAATCATACACAAAAAAATATGTCTACTTTCTTCGATATTAATCTGAATATAAATGTATCACTTCTTACATATAGATCGCAAGAATTAGATCATTTCTTACACAATCATACACAAAAAATATGTCCACCGTTTCTTCGAGATTAATCTAGATAGAAATGTATGTACATATCGATCGCAAGAATTATATCATTTCTTACGTAATCGTAGACAAAAAATCATACACAAAAAATATACCCACCGTTTCTTCGATATTAATCTAAATAGAAATGTATCAATTCTTACATATAGATCGCAAGAATTGAATCATTTTTTACAAAGCGTCTGCTTCATAAGAGACACGAAAACCCTATCTGCTTTAGACGTAGCGACCGTCGACTTCCTTACTGCAAAGCGTCTCCATCTCAAAACTCAAAACTCACGAGTGCACGTGAGATTTGAGAGCTGTGTTAACCTTCGAGAGTGATTCGGCACTGAGACTTGACACCAAGGGTCTACCGAAAATAGCTTTTAGGGCAGTGGTTCGGCCACGGCACATCGATAATCTTTCTCTCATTTTCCTGTGTTTGCGAAAGTTTTTTTCGATCCTTTTGGCTCCAGTTCTAACAGTTTCTTACATAATCATACACAAAAAATATGCTCACTATTTCTTTGATATTAATATACATAAAAATGTATCAATCATTATATATAGAGATAAAGCAAAAATAAATTAAAAAAAAAACAACTGAAAAAAGAAAAAAAATATGAGTAAGAACAAAAAAAAAATGAAAAAATAAGAGAGAACAAAATTAAAGAAACTGAAAAAATAAAAGAGAGAACAAAAATAAAAAAAACAACGAAAAAGAAGAAGAAGAAGAAAACATCACAACAAAATGATATTAAATATAAAAAAAACATGAGAGAAGAAAATTAAAAAAAAAAAAAGGAAATGGAAAAGAAAAAGAAAAAGAAAAGGAAAAAAAATGAGAGAGAGAACCGTGTGTGTGTGTTAAAAAAAAAGGAAATGAAAAAGAAAAAGAAAAAGAAAAAAGAGAGAGAGCCGTGTGTATGTCAGTCAAGAGAGAAGAGAGTGGAAGGAGAGAGAAGAGAAGAGGGAAGCGAGATAAATGAAGAGAGAGAGAGAGTATTACATGAGGGTGTGTTAGGAGAGAAGAGGACATTTTAGTCCTGTCATTCAAAAGTCGGGTATAAGACTATAAGTCGTGTTTTCTTAAGTTTTGGTTAAAAGTTGTATTCTTTATCTCTAAGGGGGTATATGGATATATTTCCCCAATTTCTTATTCCGTCAAACTTACTCCCTTCATTCACGATTTCTTGACACTGTTTTTCTAACCTAATTTTTTTGTTAAATTAAATTACTCGAGAAATTACATATTTTTCTAATATAATTTTTTTGTTAATGTAAACAACGAGTGATTTCAGAAATATTATCTAGATGCGTTATTTTTGTATTTTGTATTTTGATTGTTTGGACTTAGAACTTTCTCAATTGTTTTATAGGTATTTTATGCAAGTTAATCATATTGTATTTTTTTAGAGAATTGATAGGACAATCCATGTAAAAAAGAGTTTACAAAAATAAATAACTTAGCATTCAAAATGAGCAGTTACCTAAAAAGTTACACCTAATTGACCTATTTTTTTAATAATTCAAGAAATGTTACATCTCTTTATCCGATTTTTGAATTAAATTATGCAATTGAATGACTTGATATTCAAAAAAGAATATAGCTACATGAGACAATATCACTTTTAACCTTTTTTTTATATCATCCTATTTTTTAAAATAAATGCTCACATTTTTTTCTCTTATAAATTGTCGCAATACTATAATGTAAAAATAAATATTTATATTCTTATATATTTTACTTAAAAATTGTAAGTGATTCAGTTGGATTTCTACGGACGCTACACTAAAAAAATAAAAAAATAAACGAAATAGGTTATGATAAAATAAATAATTAAATACATATATTTAATTTTTACTAAAAAAAAGTTAGTGCCCGTTGAATTTTGCACTAGTTTATATAAATTCCATTTTGTTAGCTACAGTGGATCCGTGCAATATAAAAAAATAAGGAAAATTTACAACATCATATCATAATTAGGGCCTACTTAAAAAGTACTAACATAAAATAAAAATAAATATGGGTTCAAGCTATAGAAACTGGGCCCGCGGGGGTGGTTGTGGGTGGATAGAGCTAATGGACCCACAGCTCTACTTTTTCTGCAACACCATGGAGGTAAAGCAAAACATCTATGGTTTCAGCTGGACCCCTTGTCGCCACATGGCGCTCCGGATGAAGACTTTGCATTGCAAATATTTGCACCGAAGACTCTCCCGGATGGAAGGAGTATTATAGGTATATCTTAATTTTGGCGGCACACATATTATATAATTTTCCTTTTCTTTTTTACAAAAAGAGCGGTAGTTTTACACTTTTACTTTTACTTAATATAGAACTACTTTAGTATGAGATGATCGGTAGTTAGTAGCACTATTAATTGACAAATACTTCTACAAAAAAGTACTAACAAGTACTTTATGACAAATATTCATTGCTATTTAATTGACTATCTACGTGAAACGTCTTTTATTATTTTCCATACTAGTATGTTCCCTGTGCCGGTTGCACAGGAAGAGCTTTGTGCACATGATACGTACCACATCCGTCCATTTCAAGTTGTTACATTTTTTTTTAACATTTGTGCCAAGCGTTTTTGTGCGTCTTAATGACAAATTTTAAAATAGTTTTTTAAAGATTTTTTTTTTTTACGGGATACTACAAATCTTTAAAAAACTATTTTAAAACTCGTCATCAAGACGCACGAAAACACTTGGCACAAATGCTAAAAAAAATGTAACAATTTGAAAGAGACGAGAGTTAGTATTTGATTGTCATTGGTTACTCACTATAATTTTGAAGTTACCACATAAAAAAAAGGAAAAGTTTATTAAATTGTATTTTTCAAATAACAAAGAACATGGGATTAATTTTTTTGTTTGTGATTCCTCTCCTTGATGCAAACAAAAAAGTCAGAAATTATATTTTCTCAACATTTTACGTGTCAGTTTAAGTTGGATTCCCACCAAAGTGCATTTCCCATGTCCAGAGCAAACCCAAAACATTGATACAAAAATTAAATATTTGCCTTAATTTTTTTTTGACACTGTACTACATTAACAAAAACAAAAGAGAATAAAGAATACTATAATTTATATAAACACAGAAAAATTATTTCAAATCTCAAAACAAACTAAAAACAAAAATAACACACAATGTCACTTGCAAGCAATCTTATGACCTAGTTAAAGGTATCTCATATCAAAGAGAGCATATTATTAATTAACAATATCAAAATAGCAATGCCAAGAAAAAAAGAATAATATCATAGATAGAATGCCAAAAGAAAATGAAAACAAAAAAAAAAAAACAACCTTTGCTCTTCGCACTTGTAGCAGAAGAGAAAGCACTGTACAAAAAAATTGAACAAAAATTACCCTCCTAGGCTTTTACTTATATAGGAAGTGACTCATTGGATATGGAAAGTCGTTCTAGTGCATAATGGTTATAGCGCGAAGATGATGTTGAAGGTGCGGCGGTGTAAAAGGTTGCAGCCTAATGCGTAGTAGGCAGTTCTTGTGACGACGCAGCTTCATGGAACGGCGACGATGACTTGTACCCGTCTTTGAAAATTGTGTGCTCCGGCGTTGATTGCAGGAGTGTTACATTAAAATGAAGGATCAACTGCTGTGTTTTGTGCTCTGAATTGATCTTTTGCAGCGCTACAGAGAAAGAGAGAAGTTTAAAAGAAAGGGAACAGTTTTTGTTCGAAAATCGTGTAAAATTATCGTGGGCCGCATGGGGAAACCAAATGGTCACATATTAAATTTTTGAAAAGTAAAAATAAATTTCATGAACGTCAGTATGTGGACACACTTAATATGCCCACTAATATATCCACTCCTACAATTTTTTTAATTTAGAATTTAATTCTCTCGGTACGTTTTTTTATGTTTATTTTTAAAGTATATACATCTAGGTTTATTTTTTGAAGTATACCTATAATAATTTCTTTAAATATATACTATTATTGTCACGTCAGTTGCAGACACATCCCTATTCTATGAACTAACAAAAAAATAAAATTAGAAAGCGAACTACAAGAAATCAATTAAAATATTATCTGGAGTTGGATAAAAAAAAATTGTACCGAGTTTATTATGTTTGGCTGTTTATTTGACTTAATTGTTAAAGTGGACTACAAGAAATTGTATTAAATTTATGTAATTTTGATTTGATAAATATTATAGTACTTCCATCCCTCCCTCCATGAAGATCGTGCCTCAATTTTTACTTGCACGAGATTTAATAAAATATTAGGTATATATTTTTATAGTGAAAAAAATATCTCACCAAAACTCAAAAGTAAATAGTTAAGCAATGTGAATTTTTTCACGAAAAAATAAGAATTGACGCACACTCTTTATGAAGAGAGGGAGTAATAATTTCTCAATAAAACAAGGAAACAATTAAAATAAATTCCACACTTGTGCCACATTAAATACCAATCTTTCTATCATCTTCTTCTATCAGAGTTCCTCATGAATTCTATGAAACATAGATCATAATCTCTCATTGTGAAAAGAGAGTATAATGAAAGAAACAATTATACAAACACAATTAAACATCAATAAATTTCAATTTCACACACATAATTTATTTTTTATTTTTAAAAACATTTATTTTTCTTCCTTTTAACGAAAGAGAAAAAAGAAAAGAGGAGCAGGTACTTCCTCTACAAAACAGGGCATGCCTTTTGCCAAATTACACAGTGCTCCAAAAAGGCTTATTCATAACATATTAGGAAATCATGAAATATTTCTAGAGGGGCCCACTATTATTTTGGAAGAAAATCTCATTGACCTGATTTCACACACACACACACACACACTCAACTTGTTAGAAAATTGATGGTTCTATTTAATTTAATACTATAACTATCACTATCTACTTTATTCCACAAAAAAAAGTCTCATCCTATCATCTTCCGTTTCAAAGTTCTTTTCTCACTACTAATTTAATTAATTCTAGATTATGTAACATATTTCAAAACTTTCCGTTAATCACACACACACACACACACAGAGTATGTCTTCACCAAACCATAAAAGCAATCCTAAAACCATCACAATCTCCCCACCATAAATAAAATTAATAGAAAACATCTCAGTGCTTTGACAACTCAAAAGGTAGCTCAAAACTTCCTCCCAAGTCAAATTATTTCAATAGATTATTATGTCAATGTTGGAGTACTTGATTATGACTCCCAAACCAAAAATTATGATGCTAATCCATACATTAAGGGCGTAGAACATGGGGGCCATGTCCAAGAATTACTTTGTCTATCACCATAATGATGTCTTGTTCATAATTCACCCAACAAAATGAGTTCAAACTTCCTAAGTCATACTTATACACCCCAATTCAAATCAAAATTTATGCGCGGGACACTCGAGTCATCAACCACTCTTACAGAGACAGCATGCACACAGATAGCTAATTCAATTCTATTTGGTACGGCGCCTTTTTTTAAGTTATTCATACACAGAAAGGAGAGAAGGCGAACACCATACCAGTTTGATGATCTGGGATTCGCTTGCCTTTGATCAATCTGTAGGCATCACAAAACACATGACGCCAACAAGATTACTTGAATGACAAAAATTTCATAGAATAGATCCGAGAATGCGAGTGTCAAAGCACAACTCTCTTGGAGGGCGCAGATGAGTTGAAAAGTAGAATGCTTTTTAGTTAAAATATTGCTATAAGTGAACAAAATCATAGTATACAAACTTGACAGAAGTCGCTCGGTCTGAAGAACGAGACTTCACTAAGCATTTTGTTCAACAAGATCACCTTCAGGTAGCTCATTTAGCTTACATACATCGATGAACTTCTGGACTGCATTATGATACTGCGTTCCCTGCAAGAAATAATACATAACGATTTCTGAGAATATCTTCAACTAAGTGGATACAAACTATTTTCGCATGTTTAGTACTCTGGCAGCTATTAGTTCATTGGTATTAATACCAAGGTGAGTTTATTCTGCTACATTCAAATAACAATTTTTCGATATTATTGAACTATATATTTGAGGATTACCTCCCAATAAAGCTGATTACAGTCCATGCATTGCCAGAACTCCAAATTCTTGTTAAACAAGCAGTTTGGAATGACTTGAAAACCCTTAGCAGCTTCAACAGCTTCTTGAGTTGTTAAAGGTTTCTGAATAAACTTCCCATTACATTTTGTGCACCTCGACATCAGTTGATCCTCAGAAATCTTAAGCTGGAATGTATCAATGACCTGTCGCGAAACAATTTCATCAATACTTTAAGGTGTCTTCAAGAGTTAAATGATTTCACATATATTTAGGGACATCAAGAACTGGTTAAAGTTTAATACAAGACAGTAAATAAGATGAAGTAAGGGTTACCTCAAGTAGCTGGTCATTCTTAAGGAGACTTCTTAGCCTGTAAATTTGATTCGTTATCAAATATTCGTGTCTCAAAGGCTTGGCATCCCGAGTCAAGAGCACTCTCTTCTCCTTTTGTGCTTGATCAATTAAGTCCCTGAGAAAACAAGTAGAAGATTTAGCCAAGAACACTTTTTTTTTGCTTTCTACAGAACATAATTACAAGATAGCTTTTTATCAGGAAATTTAAACATGAGAGATTTAACAATAATTGCACCTGGTGTCCGGCTTCCTTAGATTTGGAATTGCAGCATCTATCCCAACACAACGTAAATGCTTTGCTAACCCTTCAACCTGTTAGATTTTCACATCAGATGCGCACTTTTGGGATTCAGAATCTTACAAAACTAATAGAAAATTGCTGTGGATTTACAAAATTTTAAACTTAACATATTTGACTGGCATACCATCACATCACACAGAAATTTGGGGCATGCATCGCCTCCCACTGATGGATCCCACGGAGGAGGGCCATGCCAATCGTCTGCAATTTCACTGGTCCTGGGCCTTGATATGATCTTTCTAGTTTTCTTTCTGGAGGTTTTGGGCCTCCTATCAGAATCCTTCAACAATATTCTATCACCATGTTTTCTAACAACCCACAAGAAGCTATTATCTACTTGTTTGTTAAGATTGTACGACTCCACAGATTCCACCTTGTCAGTTATCTCTATGATATTTAAATCATGCATAGTTATTCCGATCATATTTGAAGCTTTAACACGCGAGGTTCTAGTTACCAAGTTATCCCCATTTGGTATCTCAAGTATCTGCTTCAACCCTTGATCAACATACTGAGACGATTTTCCTGCTCGCGTGCAAGAATGAGCAAAAGGATTCCAAATTTTGAGAAGAATTCATGATAAGAACAAACAAATGGAAGTAGTCCACCAAAAGACAAACTTGTTCAAATAATTGCATACATAATAATTTACAGTGTTCAGAAGCGATCACCTTCTCTAACAAACTTTGCATGGAACACGTTAAATATCTCGACCAAACAATGAGCATCTTCAGCAGCATATACCTTCTGCTCTTCAGTTAGAGGACGCTGAGACCAGTCGCTGCACTGGTGTTCCTGAACAATACCAAGAGAAAAAAGAGTATATATCTTAAATTCACTTCAGAAATTCAAATAGGAATAAAGTTAAATGCTTTCAAGAAGGCAAAGTTCAAATAGTTTATCCCGAATACACACCTTAGAGAGTGAAATCCCTAAAACTTCTTCACAGATTGTTGCCAAACTCTTCGTTTGTTTCGGTATCCTTCGTCCCGATTGCTTGGTTTGTAAATGATTGTATATTGCACTAATGTCAATAAACGGCTCCACCTTCACAAGGAAATTGATTAAACTTAAAATCCAAAGGTATTTTACAAAATCCCACAAACAATGCAGCTTCAAACAAATGAGCATTTAAACTTCCCCAGCAACGAGTAAATTAAATTCTATGCATTCCTACTCAATGGAGCTCAGGATTATCATAGAATAATAGCCATTAGCACATAAAATTTCTGATTCAACCACTCTAATGCATATCATGAAGATAGAAATAAAATTCAGTTCTGAGGCAAAATCAAATCAAAAGCTCAATCCTTTTGCATGATTAAAGATGAAAGGCATGAATTGGACCTAATTATTCAAAATAATTGGATAATGCTCGAATTCCTGCAGTTACCAGTAACGAGAAACTAAATATTTGAACCTTAATTTAATGGTATTAAAAGCTTCAACGCATCGAAATGCAATAGCTAGAAGAAATTAATGAATTACCATCATCATCAAAACTTACCCTATCAAAACCAGGATTGCAGCCCCGCTCACAAAACGTGGACGACAAATAAACCAAATCCTGCTTGAATCTAAACCCTAACTTCAAAACATTGGGCGCTACAAACACCTCTTTCAACAACTCGTAAACTGGCGGCATGCGAATCGTTTGGAGGTCGATTAGGAAAACGGGCGACTCGTCCGAGGCCGACTCGGACGCTTTGACGAGTAGGCAGGCGATTTGGAGGAGGGAGATGGAGGGGAAGGTGGAGGCTTGGCGATTGGGCTTCCATTCCGCGTCGAGGCCGATGACGGAGGAGTGAGTCAACGCGTGATTCAGGTGAGCGAACTCGGGCGAGTCGGAGGAGGTGACTAGGTGAATAGAAAGCGGTGGTTTTTGGAATGTGGTTTCCATGAATAAATTACACGATTGTAAACGAATGCCCCTTTTCGCTAGTATATGGGCTTATTGGGCTCATTTTATTTTATTTTATTTTTATAATTTTTAGGGTGGATGATTTTATCATTTTAATTTTTCACATTCCTTAGTTTGGTAATGCTAATAAATAAAACAAATCACGATTCATGAAATGGTGATAATCATTATATGTTGTCTAAGAATTCCGAGCTAGAACCCTATGTTGTTAAATTTCGGTATTGTAACTGCTATTGCACAGTTTGATGTTTGTCATGTGTAAAAAATATTTCTAAACATCAGAAATATTAAATAATTTTATAAATAAAAATGTTGATTTTAGAAATATTTTTAACAATTGGCGAGTACATGATGGTGCAATAGAAAATGCAACATTGAAATGCATTAGATGGTTTGAATCAGGCGATTTCTTTTATACTAAGGGGGTATTTGGCTAAGCTTATTTGAAAGAGTTTATAAGCATTGACAACTTATAAGATATTTGAAGAGCTTATAAGATGTAAAATTAAAATGAATAAACAAATTTACTTTTAAGAAGCTTATAATCTCTTATACCTTATTTTTAAGAAGTTTATAAGTTTTCATAGCTTGTAAGTTTAGCCAAAAACACTCCTAAATCGGATGTTTAAAGCACAAAACAAATATTCCCTCCGTCTCAAGATTCGTGGCCCCTTTCGTCTCGGCACGCCATTTTCATGCTTCTCGAAAATTTATTTTAAAACCATAATTTAAGAAGCATGGAAATGGCAGTGCCGAGACGAAAGGGGCCACGAATCTTGAGACGGAGGGAGTACTCCAAAGTCAATGCATCATTTTTAGTTGGTCAACTTGAAGTAAATAAAACTCTGATTCACTCTTATAATCTGAAACCAAATTAAAAAAATAAAAAGATACCAACAAATTAAATATTAATCATTTGAAATTCGGAGTATATAGTATAGTGTTTGATGTTATGCATGTAAACGAGTAATATATAAATAAATAAAATTATATTACATCATCCACGCGGAGTAAATTAGCAAAGTACGAGTAGTATATTTTTTGGGGTCAATGGTCGGCCAATATACGTCTACAAATTTTGAGCTATAAGTGCTTGTTTTTCAAATTTCTTTCTAGAGATTTCATACTAAGCAAAGTTATCACTAATTCATTTTCAATTTATTTAAATATTTTTCCTAATTTTATCATTTTCCACAATGTTAAAAGACAATATTTTCATAACAACCACAAAAAGATGTACTATATTATTCTTCACAACCCACAAATTCAATTGAAGTCCCATAAAAAACGTCAATCTAGCAAATATTATAAAATGGCTCTTAACTTTATATTATTACGCACTCTCGTTTAAATTAATATAAGCTTGATTCCTATGGTTATGAAAATGGTAATTGTCATTATTATTGCAATTATAAGGGAAAACAATTACTACCATTTTCTCGAAATTATAGAGCCCGTTGTTATTCATTTTCGTGTGCCTAATATTTAAAGTCCACCTTCCTTATTAGCCGTGCATTGACTCCCCTCTTAATTATATAACACCCTATTTAAGTTATATTTTGGCGTTCATATTTGAGAGGAGTAAATAATACTAATAAAATATATTAACAAGATTTTGTACAACGTTACCTTTTCAAATACATTAAATAAATAAATTTATAATATAATCCTAGTATCGACAACGAAACGTAGCTCAATTGGAATTGATAAGACGCTTCCCGTCCAACTAAAAGGTCGAAAAAAAAAATATAATCCTAGCATCCCCCGATTTTACTTTCCTAATACTGTAACCAGCAATTACTTTAAAAATATATATAAAGAAATGGAGTAAATATTAAAATAGGACAAGGGCATTACAATTTACAAGGACAAATATGCCATGTGGATTGCCGCTAAAATCTCAACTAATGCCGCGAAACCCGATTACCCGCGCCATTTGCTTCAGCCTTCCCGGGTTCTCTCTCTTTCTCTCTCTAGAATTTCCCATTTCTTAAGCCAAATGTGGAAACCCTGATTCTCCATTTCACTTCTCCTTTCCCCTCTCTTGCGCACCCACCATTACCTTCTCACCTTTCACAGAAATGGCGTCGCTCAGGAAGAGAACCCATGCTCTGAAACCAGCTAACAGTAATCCCAAAAAAAGATCCCGATCGAAGCAACAAGAATCCGACGACGACGACACGCTCTGTGAGAAATGCGGGTCGGGTGAGTACCCGGCGGAGCTCCTATTGTGCGACAAATGTGACTGTGGCTTCCACCTCTTCTGCCTCCGCCCGGTTCTCGTCGCCGTCCCCAAAGGCCGATGGTTCTGCCCCTCTTGCTCCGACGATAAAAATCCCTCAAGTACGATTATGGGTCTCATTATTTCTTTCTATTTTGTTGATTTTTGGGGCTTTGAGTGATGTTTCGTCATTGCGTAAAATCTTGAAAATTGGGTTTCGCGTTAATGTCGATTAGCTTATGGCCCCGGCCGGACTTCCCATTTGTGCAAATGTTCGAGAATTCGAATGGGGAAGGCGATTAGTCACATGCATTTTGTGGTTTTATTAGCCCTTTAAGTATTGGGGCTTGTTTGCCTTTTCTTTTTGTAATTCTGTTCTACATGTGGAATTGTTTGTTATCTGTGTTTCTGCATTGAGCTCTGTAAATTTCTCTGTGTAGATGTGTGTTTTTGCTAATCACTAACTGCATTTTGGTCTGTAGTTGATAATTTAGTTATATCTGGGCTTTTGGGTTGAGATGTTCTATCCATATGGTCATGTTCCTTTTAGCTATACCAATGTGGTTATCTTTTGTCTGATTCATAGGTCTTTTATCAGTGTTTTGTGTATCTCTCGGAGTTTAATTTTATGTTCTTTTAAAGTAGTTTGTGTCACTTAGCTAGAATTCAACAATTGACATGGCAGATTGATTGGTACCTTTGCTATGTGGTTCACAAGAAATCGTTGCTCATTGAGTCGGACAGTGCCTATTTTGCTTCTGAGCGGAACTTCATTTTCATAGATGTATTTTAAGTCAAAGGGGCTGATCAGAATCTTCAGCTAAATATGAAATTTTAGCCCGAGTGTTGCATTTCTGTAACAAGCTACTGTATCAGCTCCATCAAACTTAATTTCGCATATATCTTGAATCAAATCTTGCCATGTCTTGGTTTCTTAAGTTACTATGTTTCTTCTAAACTGCATTATGTGATTGGATTGGATTAAATCTTAACAATAAGGTTCTTATGCCGGCTATTGAGGTGTGTGATCACGAGAATGTATAATAACAAGGCTGATGGCTTGGCTTGCAGATTTAACGCTAGTGCAAACCAAAATAGTTGATTTTTTCCGGATACGGAGGTCTTCACAACCTGCTGCAAGTCTCAGTCCAGGTAAAAGACATCCGTGGTTGCATTTTTCATAAAATTGTTAAATAAAAGCTGAATCCTAATGATGAGTTTCCTCTGTTTATCCTCCTTAGAAAGTAAAAAGAAAAGAAGGCGAGCTAGTGGCTTGGTGATGTCGAAGAAGAGGAGGAGATTGTTACCCTTCATCTCAACTGAGGATCCTACGAGGAGATTGGAACAGATGGCATCTTTAGCTACAGCGCTAAATGCAACTGGGGCGGAGTTCAGCAACGAGCTCACTTATATTCCAGGCATGGCTCCAAGATCAGCCAATTGTTCTAGACGTGAAAGAGATGGAATGCAGGTACTTCCGAATGCTATTTATCTATCTTGTCTGGAATTAAGATTGTCGGTTGAGATTATTTGTTGTAAGAAGTACTCGACTCAGCCTTTATAGAAATTTCCATTCAACTCGACAGCTAGGAAGACGCTATAAGTTGATACTATGCAGTCATTGAATTTCCCGATTGAACTTGGTTCAGAGACCTTGATAGCCCCTTCTATTTGAAATCTTCCACCTCATTTAATAATCGTACATTTCCCAAACTATTAGGTTATGTCAAAAGACGATGCAGAAACTTTGAATCTCTGCAAGGATATGATGGAACGAGGTGAATGGCCACCACTTATGGTTATTTTTGATCCACGGGAAGGGTGAGTATACATTCTTTCATCATCATTTGCATTCCTGTGTTATTATGGTAATGCTTCGAGCCTTAATTGATTATTTCTGTACTGGGTTGAAATAGATTCACCGTGGAAGCAGATAGATGCATTCGAGATTTGACAATAATCACAGAGTATGTTGGAGATGTTGACTTCCTGAAAAACCGAGAACACGATGATGGAGATAGCATGATGACACTCCTCACTGCCTCGGACCCTTCTAAAAGTCTCGTCATCTGTCCAGATAAGCGAAGTAACATTGCTCGCTTTATCAATGGAATCAACAACCACATACCGTAAGTTAACACTCCTAATCATGCTTCTTACCATTATGTACATTTCTTTTTTGCCTTTTAGCTTTTAATCACAGTTAAGCTTGAAAGAATAAGGCTAATCTACCATTCACTTTAATGGATTGATTAGTTTTGAACTTCTTTAAAAGTACATTGCATTGCCATTTCCTATATGACTCAAGAGTCGAATCACTGTCTCATTTGAATAATAAGAAGCATGGAGGAACTAACTCTTCTAAGATTTCGTCTCTCGTTTGATACAGAGGTGGGAAGAAGAAGCAGAACGTGAAATGCTTGAGGTTTGACGTGAATGGTGAATGCAGAGTTCTTTTGATTGCAAGTCGCGACATCAGAAAAGGCGAGAGGCTATACTACGATTACAATGGATACGAAAACGAGTACCCTACGGAGAACTTTGTCTGAAGCTCCCATCCTATCGATTTTGCATCCTCCCCTCCAAATTCCAATTGCACAGCAGCTAAATTTATTTGGAAACTCAAGTCTCATTTTGTATAAGCTGGTGCCAACATATTTATTTTCTCTTTGCCAAATTTTTGTTAAAATCTTATAATTATATATTGGCACCACCATTCTTGACTTCATGGCTATTGAAAGAAGATGAACATATTTCTTCCATTTTCTGTCTCAAAATTTTCAGGGAATGACATTGTTGTAGAATCCTCTTTGTCTATCACTATCAAGATTTTCTTTTTCTTCAGATAAAAGACTTTTTTGGTAGTTGAGGAATCCTCTTTGAAAGTGAGGAAAAAAATATATTTTAATAACAGGTTATGGCATTTATTTAATTAAAACTTTAAGTATATTGTATAATGAATAAGTACGGCACACAAAGCCGAGCTAATTTGTGATAATGCTTACTTATTTATTATTCCATCAGTCCTCTATTTCTTCTCTATTTGAGTCTGTCGATTTTTTCCAATACCTGCCCAAAAAAAAAAAAAAAGCCCCTCCAAAAATACACTTTTAAGTCTTCATCACTAGGGGTGAGCACGGGTCGGTTAACCAATCATTTTATACCTAAAAAAATCGATCATGCGATTTTTTATCGGGTCGGTTAACCGTTATAAATTAAAAAATAAAGACCAAAAACCATAAAAGCGGTTAACCTAAAAATCGGGCTGGTTAACCGTTTATCTAATGGTTAACCATAACTAAAAGAAATATTCTATTTTCTATAATTCATAATAGGAAAATTCGAAAGAACTCATATCTTAGAATATACATGCAAAATAAATAATTTACAAAAATTAAAAAACAATGAAATTAAATTGCATAATCCTCATAGAATAAGCTTTGCAATAACTTAAACTAACAATTGAGCTACTTTCAATTGCTTATTAACTTTTGGCTCCATCAATAATCAAAATCGGGTGATCTTCTCTCAAACTTTATTAGTAATATCTAATAATATATATATATATATATATATATATATATATATATATATATAATCATATATTTATTTAATTGGTACCGGTTCGGTTAACCGCCGGTTTTTAGGCATAGAAACCGAACCGTTAGAGTCGGGTTTTGAAAATTAGAAATAAAAACCAAACCATACAGTTCGGTTACCTATATTTTCGGATCGGGTTCGGTTTGGATAGTCGGTCGGTTCGGTTTTTCGATTTCTTATGCTCAACCCTACTCATCACAAATCCCTAAAATTAGTTAAAAAGTCAAATAAAAAAAAAGATTACAAATTAATAGTTGGCCATTACCATTGATGAGAAATGATATGCTACTCTCTCTTTCGTGGGCACCTTCGTGAGCATCTATTGCCGTTTGCTCAATTTAGCATTATTTTGTTCGATTTTCTCGATTGTTTTATATTCTAATACTTTAGAAATTAATATAGAAATCATTAAACCTACGAAATATATAAAAATTGACACTCAATTTGTCATATTATTCATTTTTTGAAGTTTGATGGAAAATAACAAATCGGGTGTCGTTTTTTATATATATTGTAGGTTTAATGATTTCTATATTAATTTCTAAGATTTTAGAATATAAAATAATCAAAAAAATCGAACAAAATAATACTAAAGTGAGCAAACAGCAATAAGTGCCCACGAAAGAGGGAGTAGCATATCATTCCTCTACCTTTGATTATATAAAAACATTTTGCTTATGTTGATGGATTGCAATACTATTGGTAACAAATTTCAACACGAAATACAATATTAAAGCCCAATAAGAACAGTAGATAAAACATTTGAGGATTTCCAACATAGAGGCCCAAATAATAATATTTCTTGAGACCAAGTTCAACTTCCATCTCCCAACAAAAACATTTTCCCCACTTCTTATTCTTTCAAACATACTTTTTTTTACGACCTAACTCGGCCAAAACAAAAAACAAAAAAACAATTGTTTTTTTGGGACAATGATCATATACTTTTCGATTTGTGGGTAAAATAAAGGGAAAAGTGGAATTTTCTTAAAAATATATTTTTGGCAAAGTAAAGAGGTACAGAAGGAGAGGACTAGTGTCAGCCCATGCAAATAAACAAAATCTCTCTATATTTCTAGAGAGAGAGCCAATTATAATAGGACCACCCTACAAGACTAGATGTATCCTACCTTGAGCAAATCTTGAATTCCATAGAGTGGTCCAATTTCCTCTTTTTCCCATATTAATCACCAACCCTAGCTGGATCTCACACCCACACCATTACAATTTTCTTTTCTTTTTTTATCTACCAACTTTTTTTTATTATTTTTTTTAAATTCAATACAAAGATCCATGGTATATAATTTTTTGTAAAATAAAAAAAAAAATCACGTAACGGAGAATTCGAATCTGAAACCAAGAATTTCATAAATTAACTCTTACTGTATATTGCTAGGCAACAGGCCCACACATTGATCCATTACTATTTTGAGTTTTGACCTAGCAATGATGCTATTTATATATATATATATATATATATATATATATATATATATACATTAATGTTTAAAATAAATTGTGTAGCATGTAGTAATATAGTAATTTAATTCGGAAAGAAGAAATGAATGAATTGGTGGTCCTCTTCCTCTAGCTTGGTGGTGGGAAAATTAATGCAAGTTGTTCGTATTTAGGATTACAAGGTGAAGAAGGTGTGATCCAAAATGCCAGCAAGCAACAAACAAGCAGAGATTTTGGGGTCAGAGCTCTGATCCCCAAAATTTCTTTTTTGTGTTTTTTTTTTTCCTTCTAAAAAAAGATGTAATACTCTTACTTTTAGTTTTTGTTTTTCTCACTTGTATTAAATTGAGTACTATATACTTTTCGTTTTCTTTTTCTCGTCGCCACTACAGAAATTGAATAACATTTACAAAAATAATTAAATAAATTGAAACAGTTCATATGTCAATTTCTGGTACTCTAGTTACTAATTTCAAGAAAACGGTTTAATGAAAAGTAGGCACTATATTACAAAAGGTTTATTTGTTTTCCACAGCCCACGTAATTTTACTTTTTACTTTTACTTTTATTTTTATTTTTATGAAACAAACTGTAATTCTCATTTTGGATTTAATTCGCTTAGCGACGTTCGACCAGATACCATTTATTGTAGTGACTTTTGGTTGTGTTCATTTTAGGTATTTTTTAAAATTATTTATGTATCTCCCCTATTAATTCTTTTTTTTTTCTCCCCATGATATATAGCATTTCGATTTTCATCACAAAATTAAGTAAATTTGCATGATTTCTTTAGTTGGACTTTGGTGAAAGAGTGGTATATAATGTGTACCATCATTTCAGAATTAGGAGATAGGCCCACTTACAAAAATCTGAAGATTTGATTCTTTAGTTATGCTACTAGTATTACTATTTATTTGTGTAACAGATTTTCCCCCCTTTTATAACATTTCTCTCATATTGGGCTATTCCTAAATCACTCAAAATATATTATTATAAAATTGCTCACTTTCTATAGTCAACGTCTTCGGGGAAATGTAGCTCACGTTTCTATTTTCGGAAATTCAATTTTGTTTATATATATATATAGGGAATGGTTCGTGTGTAGATAAATTATGGCGTGAGAAAATAAAAATAATGCTTAAAGATAACAAATTCATGCTTAAATCTGCATATAGTTTTGCTTAATATATAATTGTGTTTTTTAATATACAAATTGATGCTTAAATATAATTATGCTTATTGTATCTTGCAATCATGCTTAAATCAATATAAACCATAGATCTAACTAAGATTAATGGTCCAGATTTGTTCATATTTCTCACACCAGAACTTATTTACATACGATCCATCATATATATATATATATATATATATATATATCTGATTTTTTTTTTATCATTATTAGTTTTGAAATATTATGAACACGTGATAATCAGGAACAATAAGAGATGTTATCAGAGTCGTATTTGAATGCGCACAAATTGTTTTGGACATATATGCCCTCCTAGTCGTGGCATCAGCCACTCTACCGACTAGCCATCCACGAGGACATATTTGGAATTCCACTGATTTTGTTAAATATTCGCCTTTTTTTGGATGAATCAAAAGTTATAGGATTTTTAATGTAATCTTTTTGATAAGGGGATTGAATAATAGGATTTTTTTTTTAATTGATACAACGTAAGTGATTTAAGACCATAGAATAGAATTCAATCCACAAAATCCTTGGCATCCAATGATAAATCAATGATGATAGAAAATAGATGGATCCAACCGAAATTGCCCAAATGCTTATCCATAATTTTGAAAATTAAAACCACATTTTAAAGTTTGTTGCCCTAATGTTTTATAAAGTAACAGCAATTTTCTCTCTCTATACTCTCACACACACACGTGTATATTGTACATATAAATAATATACTAATATTCACATAATTTATACGGAGTATATATGTAAGAAGAACTGATAAATAAATAAAAATTAAATGATACAACAAATGAGTGCAGAGCGCTAGTGTCCACTCTTTGGATTCGTGTGCCCTTAATTCTGCACTTTCTATTTGTTCACATGTAATCATTATCATAATACTAATCAACAATACAAATAAATGTGGAATTTCATTTCTAATGTCAATATATAATAAGTACAATTCACCATGCTAAAGCTGGGACTCCATCTCTAGTATCAAGAACAATACAAATCAATTATATATTTTGGGACACACTTGTATCAGTCTGGACTTATATTGTTGCACATTGAATGTTTTTATAAGACCTTCTTATTTTGGGTTGTGAGCCAAGTAGATTAATTGGGCGAAATGATTTATTTTACTTTTAAAATTTGACCACACTATGTGACCGGACTAATTCAAGTCTTTGTCATATATTTTTTAAATATGTGCCGGTCAAATTAGGGAAGAGTATTGGGAGACTCAGAGAGTATAAAATAGGCACTAAAAGAAGTAATATAAAATATTAAAATGTGTGATAATAATTGACATCGGCGCCCGTGCGCCCGTGGGCACTACGCCGAAAACACCGCTGGATCCCGTGGCGGGCGCGAGCCTGCAGTCCCGATTGCACCCGTCTCACTTCGACGGGCTCTGCACACGTGGCGTCGTCTTATTGGTCAACGGATATATATATATATATATATATATATTTTTAATTTTACCTCTCAAAAATCTATTTTCTACACCACTTTCATCTTCTACTTTTCATACATTTCCACTCAATTTTCTCTATTTTCCTCTATTTTGTCATGAATCCCTCCGACCCGTCGACTTGGTTTGGATCGGACTACTCCTACCCAAACGAAAATATCCCAAATTCTACCTCATCAACCCCTCCCATACACACACCAACACCTACTCAGCCTCAAAGTTTTCTTCCTTACGCCTCACAACCCAACATCCTAAATTTTTCACCGCAATGAGGATTTCAACCGGCGTACACACCGTACCCGTTGTTCTCCTCGCTGATGGGTCCTCCACGAATGCCGCACTCACCGATTCACCGCATGTCTCCTTTCGACTGCGACGACGTAGGTGGCTCCTCACAACCGGCAGTGAGTTTGGCGGACGAATCCAATCCACCGACGGAGGAGGGAGAGGTTCAGGAGGTGCCAGTGCGCGCAGCTCAAGAAGGAAGACGCGGTACTCGAGCTACATGTGGAAGGGGGCGCGGAGGAAGAACGCCCCATCGGCAGGAGCCACCGACGGGCGGAGAACACGGCACCTTCCCATACTCCGAAGAGGAGACCCTGTGTCTTGGTCGAGTTTGGATCGATATATCCCAATATGCAAAAAGGGGCAATGACCAAAGGGAGGGTGCTTTTTGGGTTCAAATTGTCAACCACTACAACAACATTCGCCCCAATAATATGGTATCTCACAACTCTGAAAAGTTACGCAATCATTGGAAATGTGCAATGGGAGATATAAAGGTGTTCGAATCGTTCTACCTTTCGTGCGTAAGCAATTTGGGTAGCGAAAGAGGTCAAGAGGATATTATTACCGACGCTTTCGCACAGTATCAGGGGTTGATGGGAAAGCCGTTCAAGTACTACAAGACTTGGGAGGCAGTGCGCGCAACACCTAAATTTTTAGCCGCCACCAGAAGCATCGAAGCTGTGAAACGATGCAAAACTAGCATTGACGGCTCATACTCTACTGAAAGTAGTAGGGAGTCAACTCCTTCGACAGAGGTGGTGGATTCCACCAGCTCAGGCGGTTACAGACCCCGGCCCGAGGATTCAAAGGCGGCGAAGGCAATGGCAAGAGGGAAGACGAAATTATCCGACTTTGACGACGCCACATCCGAGATTACTGCGAAGGAGAGTCTGGCAAAACTAGCTACCACTTTCGAGCTCTCGAGCATGTACGAGATATTCACCAAAGATACAACATGCCTCCCGGTGTCTTACAAAAGCATCTCGAAATGGTAGCGTTCATTTGCCAGATGCTCGGCATGCCTCTCCCTCTCCCATCAGAAGATTAAAAAAAAAATCTTGAATATGTTTTTTTTTATTATTATTATTATTATTATTATTTTATTATATTGTAATTTTCCAAATATGTAATACAATCAAATTTTTAAAAAATCTCGTATTAATTTAAATGGTCAAAAAAATAATTTAAAAAACAAAATTAAATAAAACAATATAAATATTCAAGGCCCACCAAAAGTCGGAGGGCTTCATTGCAGCTAAAATTGGAGCCCTCCAACTTTGATTAAAATACAATAAAAAAAACTAATAAAAAATTGAGATGAGATGATTTATTTTTTATTTTTTATTTTTGCATTTATCTTCTTATGTACTGTAGTAATTTCCATTAGAACTTTATGTATATATATAGCGAAAATACAATATATAAAATTACTCGTTGCATACTACCTTCATCCCTCTATATTAGTCCACATTCACTTTTTTGACTTTTCCAACACATGTTTCTACCGAAATCTAATACGGGTTTTAAAATATAATTTTGAAGTATTTTTTCTTTTACGGGATACTATGAGTGATAGTATCCCGTAACAGAAAAAATACTTCAAAATTATATTTTGAAACCCGTACTAGGTTTCGGTGGAAACGCGTGCCGGAAAAGTCAAAAAAGTGAATGTGAACTTATATAGAGGGATGGAGGTAGTATGAAATAAAAAATAATTTCGACCACTGATCTGTTCAGATTAATCGGTACATTATAATTGCATTGAGAATATATTATAACGAATAAAATGCATTTTAATTATATTGAAAATGTACGATACATTATAATTGTCCGTGACATGCATTATAATTATGCTGAAAAATGCATCCATTTTTATTTTTTTCGTAAAATCTATATTTCACTAGATGTCACCTATATATATTTGCATTATTATTATTTATTTATTTTATATATGTGTGTGTACAAATAGAAAGCAAAAAAGTAGAAGTTGAAAAGGGCCAATCCAAGCTTGAAAACAAAATTGTTAGTGGGTACCCATCCTAATTAATCCTATATCAGAGAAATGCAACCATCAAAGGCCCACCTAAAGCAAAAATTATTATTTCTACTTTTCTACAAATAATAATATAATAATAATGTAAATGTTTGTCAAAAAAAAACCCATCCACTCGTGCTAAATAGCCCAATTCCTAACATCCATCCACAAACAAATAAATCAAATATATCAATTTCGTCGTCACTGCATTATCTACCTTCTTTCTTTGAAAAATTGCATAACATTAAAGAATGAGAGAAAAATATCGTTTTTCATATATAAAAAAGTAAGTTGCCATTTTTGGTAGTTTTTTTTTTCTAAATACTCCAGTATTTTCTTTTTCTTTCAACTCATAACTCTCATTTCTCGTGTTATTACTCCAAACTATTCACTACAGTGAATACTTCTTCCTTTGTACCTCAAATTCATGTCTCGGTTTGATCCTTAGGGTGTGTTTGGTAGGGGTAAGGGGATAAGTAGTGATTAGTGGTGAGTCAAACAAAAATATCATGGGGGAGGTGATAAAGTGGGATTTGACCATGATAGAAAATTAAATGGGCCTCTCCTCCGCCAATCTTTTTCAAGTTTTCATTGTTGAAGATTTCATAGCCACGAGAGAAAACTACAATCATACATTTCGCAACTTGGTGATGATCGATATCAGCCATGGAAATTCATCCAAAAAATTTAAAAGAAAAAACATAGAGAAGAGGGGCGTGCGATCTACGGGCTCTCGGCGGCGGAGGAGCAGCACCATGGAAATTTCTTCGATGATAACGATGAGAGCTTTTACTCGATGAAGAAAAATACGGACATTCCGGAGTGAATCGATAGGTCGTAGCGGGGAAGAAGATTGGGGAAGGGCAAAATTGGGGAAATTATGTTTTACACCCAAATACTGTTGTTCCCTGAAAAAGAAACGGAGGGGGGAGGTGGGATTCTTTTTCCCTTCTCAACAGTGAAAAACTACACGGGCCTTCCAAATTTCCCGGGCCCCCATGTATTCGTAACATGGGTACCAAACAGCCGATGTTGACCAGATTTCAACCAATATCCCCCTTATCACCCTTTATCACCCCTACCAAACACACCCTTAAGAAATGAATGTATTTGGCATGTATAGTTTATTATAATTGAAGATTGAGTCTCACATATTGTGAATGGAGTTTGACCTTCATGTATGGTAAAGTTGGTAAATATGTACTCACTATGTCCCTTATCTTTTTGCACAAAATTTTTTATCACGCATCTTTATATGCCAAAAAGTTAATGTTACGATAAGACTTTAGTCTCGCTCGATATAGTATATATTATTCTATTTAATGTAATGTATAATTCACTATATCAAATGGATAGTAGTGCTCTACTACCCATCGTGGGCATATTTAATGTCTCCACGGCTGAGGTGACAATATTTTATTTAAGTAAAAAATTAATTACTATACCTTACAAAAAAAAAAAAAAACTAAACCCTAAGATGAAATATTACTGACGTGACAATGTCATGTCAGCCGTGGGTATATTAAGTGTGGTCACGGTGGGTAGGGGAGTATTTATAATCCCGTGGAACCCAAATTTTATCCTATTTGAGTAATTTTTCTTTAAATTTAGTGAACTCCTACTCGTTTTTCCCACACAGATTTTATGATTTTTCAAATTACATTTCATTATTTCCTTCCTAGCATGTCTATCCAATAATTGCACATTTAATCAAAAAAAAAAAATCTTTATCACTTCTCCCAAATTATATATCGGTACACATTTGGATTCTCCAACTCACTGTCTATTGTAATTCAGACTGTCAAATTATATATTTTACACGTAAATCTTTTATTGTTTTTGTACATTTTGTTTGTATTTTAATAAGTATATCTAATTATGTCTAGCGATGATGTTTAGTAATAAATGAAATATTAAAATATATTAGGCCAAGTTGTTTGCCACCATTTTATGACCACATACTCAAAGCAACTTCAGCTAAAATATTATTATTATTATTAAAAATTGAATTTCAATTATTTGGGGGGCAGAAAAATAGGCTGTGTTCAACAAGGAAAAATTGATAGGAAAAATCTTTGCACGCGTCAACAAGGAGTTGGTGAATATGAATAATTAAAACATACATTCCTACTAACTGTTTCTGCTTCAATTATTTGTCAAAATAATTTTTGCTGATTTCATAACTTGTTCCATAATAATTATAAATTCTGATTTTTGTATTGTTTTTATTATTCAGTTTGAATGAATGCATCATAATTCCTTTGTGACTAATCAATTATTATCGATTACGCTGCGATTGAGAATTGCAATAAACTTAGAATAATCGTACTTTGTACACTATGAATTTCGCTAAAACAAACTAGTAAGAGTATAATTTATCGCATGTTTATACTGTACTATGGAATACACGAGAAAATAGACATTGGAAATAAAATGGGGTAATCGTGAGTACATAAATAGATGATGATGTAGTACCCTGAAAAATAAATTATCCTCGAAAAAAGCTACCGTAAAATTCATTATTGCAAAGTATTAAAAAATCGTGATGAAACGACGTGGACGATGGAAAAAAAAACACGTGTATAAAACATAAATACATGTTAAAAAACTTTAATTTTTTTATTAATGTAAGTGAACCAAATAATCAAGTAATTAATGAATGATAAATATAAATTACTTACAATAATTAACATTAGGCAGAATGGCTTTTCCCATTGAAAATAATTAATCAAAAAATCGACACACGTACTGGTCGATTTTTACACACACACATAGCTATCGCTTTCTTGTGGTATAAAGACATTTCCCAACATTGATTTTTTTGTCGATAGTGAAAGTACTAATATAACTTGTTACGTATAAGGAAAATTTATCCTAAACACACCATGTTAAACTAAAAGAAACTTGGATCTAAATTCTCCCTGTAACACCACATCACCCTTTAAATTTGAACGACGGTCGACGGTTGCTTGTATCAAAACGACGTCATTTTGATTATCAAGTCAATTTTAATTTTATCAGCTCATCTTTAATTTAAAGAAGAAAAAAAAACAAAAACAAAAAACCAATATGTATACTACAAATTAAGAAAAAATAAAAGTGCCGACTTACAAATAATTTTGAAGGATGGTATGAAAAATCTAAATCATTGGAAATGTGATGTATTTAGGGACAATTATTTCTTACTCCATTCGTCCCATGACATTAGTCTCATTTGCTTTTGATACAATAATCAAGACCATGTGAGATAAAGGACTTTAAAGAGCCTTCTCCACCACTAATTTCTTTCCTTTTATGGAAATGAGACTAATAAATAGGACATACGAAAGAGGAAAGTGGGACTAATGCCATAGGACGGAAGGAGTATGATAGGATATGGCCCAGCACCTAGGCCCCAAGCATCAGACCCAACATAATTGGGCTTCGACAATTAAGCTCGGCCCAGGCAGCTCGGCCCAATTGAAGACGAGACTTTATCACCAAGGCAACCAAGACTCCTACATCGACTACAACTCAAGCTCTAAGAGAGATATAGAAGCTCGGTGTTTATCCATAAAGGAGGAGATCAAGACAAATAGTCCAAATAGGAGAAGAATTCGTAGTATAGTCGAACTCCATGTAACTATCTATAAATAGGGGCTTATAATAGATTGAGAGGGGAGAACAATCTTGTAATCAATACTCATACTAGTAATAAAGATCCATACTCTTTCCACCCGTGGACGTAGATCTATAGATCGAACCACGTAAATCCCTTCGTGTCTTTTTATTTTCGTGTTCATTAATTCCTTGTCTACATGCATTAATTACCTTACGAAAACAAGATCGATCACTAGCGCCGTCTGTAGGAACTCAAAATTTGTGAATTATGATCGAAAGTTTTCAAGGTAAACAAATCACGATGACAAGACAGACACGATCAACCGCTGCTGCCAACAAGGAAAAGGAGAATCAGCAAACTGGGCAAGAAATCCCGGCGGCTGAAACAAGCCAAGTGCAGGACCAGAATCCCACGGCGAACAGACGACCCGAGAAGGAGCCTGTGAAAGACCGAACCCCGGAGGGCCATGTCGATCATGTTCCGTTGGACAAGTTCGGCCGTGAAAAAGAAGGTCGCGGAAGCAGCAAGGAGGATGACCTTTCAAACTTCCAGCAAGAATTTGACGACGCTGTAAAAGCATATCTAGCGAAAAATCGGCAAGATTTCCTAGATTTCGCTAAACAGCAAAGAGATCGCAATTAGAGAATTCTTTACTTCACGCTTCTTGAAGTACGTCCGAAGCCACGGCACCAATGTGTACAAAGTTTGCCAGTTGGTGCGGGCTAACGACCCCAAAGCACTGGTCGAGGAGGAGGCCTCGATCCTTAGAAGCTTTGAGTTGGAACGCGTCGACGACCTGATCGATGAGCCAGAGGTGTGGAGGCGCATCGAGAGAAGGTCCAGGAGCTTGTTCCCTCCTATACACCCACTCCATTAACACCAGCTGGTGCTCCTGTCAGTGTGTTTGAAGAACGACCGCTCACGACGAAGTGGAGCGTGAGTGCGCCCAGCTGAAGAGTGCGCCAGCTGAAGAGTGAAATAAAGGAGAAAGAGAGCCAGCTTTCTAAAGCTGAGGATGACAAGAAGCAGGTGGATGACGAGCTTTCCACTGCTACCACAGAGTTGATAGCCCTGAAGGAGAAGATGGTGAAGAAAGAAGATGAGCTCTCCACAGCTACCAAAGCATTGGAAGAGTTGAAGGTGAAATCAGCGGCTGTGGAGTTGCAGTTGGCTGAGGAGAGAGAGCACGTAGAATTAGCTCATGATGAGCTTTCGACCGTTAAGGCACAACTTTTGGAAATTCCAGCCTTACGCTCAGAAGTGCTGAAGCTGTCTACGGAGTTGGATGACAGGGAGCGTGTCCACAGAGAGCTCGCAGTTGTCGAAGCTGAACTCTCCACGACCACTGACAAGGTCGCTCAACTGGAGAGAGAGCTTAAAGCGGCAAGAGCAGAAAATTTCAAAGCCGCCTCTGTCACCCAACAGCTCAATGCAAAGCTAGAATCCGTGGAGAGAAAACTCGCGGATTCTGAAACACAAAAGAAGCAGACAGTGGCCATGCTGGGCCAAGCAGCGGCTGGAGCGCAAAGCGGATCGAGCCAGGTTGTGCCAACCACTGCACTGGAAGGCATCTCCAACAAAATGGAGGCGCTAGCGGCCTTCGTCCAATCTGAGTTCCGCGTGTATCGCGCAACCCTGGAACGGTCGGTCATTCTGACCAATGCGCGCTCTCCAGCTCCAATCCTTTCAGCACAAGTCCTAGGCGCTCTTCTGGCACAAGAATTATTGAAGCCTAATCAGCCGAACATCACTCTGCCAGGAGCCGCCAGCCAAAGTGTCAACGTACAGTGCGCTCCCTCCAAGCCTGTTTTTGATGCTGCCAAAAAGGGGGAAGTGACTGGGACGCCAAGTGGTCAACCCACATCAGCCAAGGCCAAAGAGTACGCTTCCAAGAAAGTGGAAGCACAGAAGGAGGGAGAAGCGGAGAAGCAGGTGATCACGTGTCAGGAGCGCCACAGAAAGAAAAGGAGAAGCGCAAGAAGAAAGGGCCTGCTGACACCAACCCCAAGAAAAAGCTGAAACTGACTCCCGCAACGATGACCAAGGAGGCTGGAGCACAACGCGAATTCCAAGAGGAGTTGGACGCGATTTTGCTGCACAAAATGAATTTCCAACTCCGAAGGTATCTGTTGAAGTATACTCCGACCAACGCCGCTGAAAATGAATGCCTGGAAGTGATGACAAAGTATAAAGCGGTGTCAGAGTGTAGGGATGAAGTTTTTAATGAAGAGGTGGTGACCGACTCGGATAAAGCGCTTCATCTATTGAAGATGGAAGCGCTTGAAGGGAAGAGAATTTTCTTCGAGAGCCTGCGAACAGCCGATTTTGAAAAATGCAGGAAATAGCTGTTTGCCAGGGACGAACTCAATAAAAAGAGGCTGAGGGATGAGGCTCCTAATGCCAAATTTGTTGATGAGATTTTTCCAGCTGACCTCAAGGAGGAGTGGAATGATGTCAAAGTGAAGTTTGTCAAACGCTTCTACTACTGGCAAGGCTTTCACACTGAGTACGCCATGGATTGCTTCATTGCATACATGGATCATTGCAAAAGCCTCTCTCTTCAACAAAATTTTGGAGTTGGCAGACGGAGTAACTCTCAAACCGCCAAAGAAAGAGAGCTACAAACTTCCACTCATTGGAGGCGATATTCCTGATGAGGAAGCAATCAGAAAGGAGATCGAGGAATGTGCAGAATGGCTTGAACAGAACGATCGTCCTAACCGCTCTCTAGCTGCCATCAAGGATAGAGTCTACAATGCCTATGGCATGATCCCTCCAGTCCCTCGAAAACACTTCAAATAGATGTTCATTGTATTTGTATTCACTTCATCATCTCACTAATACAATGATATCTTTTACTGCTTTAAGACAATTTCTCATTGTCTTTATTTATTTATACACTTTCAGTTAACTGCCTATAGTTGCATTGATATTGCGTTTTGCTTAACCCACTCTTCTTATACTTAGCCTAGAACTCTCTAGATTTGTGTAAGCACTTGACGTCGGGTTTTGGCATCATCAAAAAGGGGGAAATTGTTGGGATATTATGTTAAGGGGGAACTTGAATCAAGTAGTAAACAATTTGTTTTGATTCGATTCCAAAACCCTCTTTAGAATATTTCTCTTATTATTTTTGATGAACTAGACAAGTTTTTATAAAGCAAAGCTTACTTGTTAGGAAGCTTTATTTTTAGTCTAGAAGCGTTGAGAATGGAGCAGTCAGAGCTCGTGAAGCGTTAGGAAGCGAAGCGGCTCCAGCAGTGAAAGCGTCAGCAGTGAAGCTTTGACAAAGCGTCTTGGAGACGCTTTAGATAAAGATGCTAAGAGCGAAGCTTCTTGTCAGTAGAAGCAAAGCGCTCTCAAGTCAGCTCATCCAAAGCGTCTCTGATATGGAGCTGTACTCAAAACGTCAATCAGTGCAAGTGTGACAAGTTTGACACAGAATCCAAGTTTGAATTTCAAACTTTCGGATGTCTGACACCTCACCGAATAAAGCTTACGTGTCGCCACACTATTGTACAACGGATACAGCTTCAGTCTGAAAAGTCAAAGCAGGTGAAAGTCGCCATACCTCTAGGAGAGGCGGACATCCCTTCCTAGTTCTGTCAAAGCTGAAAAGAGACTGACACGCCGAATTATCCGAAAATTAAGGAACACGCAACCTCTTCTCTCTCAACGGGAAGTAGGGTTCCTTACTATAAATAGAAGGAGTTGCACACACACTAAAAATATGCACGTACAAACAATTCAAGCATTCACATTTGCAAGAACTCAAGTAAATTTCTTTTAAGCCCTTAGTTCTTTCAAAGCGCTTCACTTTAGTGTGTCTTAAGAACTCGATTCTTAAGTATTGCAACTATCTCACTTTTTAGGTTCAATCTCTTATATGCATAGCCTAGACTCTTGAGAATCCTTATCCCTTACTTGTGATTTCATTATAAAGGATTCTCATACTTACAAAAATCCAAAACCCCAAAATCCAAGTCTAGAGTGAATAGATTGAGTTGTAAGGTTATCGAGTTTTTGTGAAATAGTGTGTTGTTGTAAGGTTTCTCGAGAGCCAGTAAAATCTCTGAGGATTCAAGTGCAAATTTGTTATTTGCCTTGAATCACATTCCCTTAGAAGTATAAAACAAGGAGTACCGAGTGAAAGTATTCATCTTGTCGAGAATAGAGTGGACGTAGGAGAGGTGCTCTGAACCACTATAAATTGTTTGTCTCTTTATTTTTATGTTACTTATTGCTTTGATTATTCGCATACACACACTCACCTTTTTAATATTAACAAGGTTTTAATTTGCAAGAAAAGCGTTAAAGACTCATCACATTCCGCATAGTTTCACACGAGCGAGAGGCTTTGAACGCTTCACTTAGCTTCAAAGCGTATACTCGTCTAAAAGGCTAAAAATCGCAAGAGAAGTTAAACACTTCTCTACACACGTATTCACCCCCCCTCTACGTGTATAAGCGCCTTTCGGGACCAACAGTCCCCAAGCGTCAGGATCCTAGGCGCACGGGACGTCAGGATTCCTCTAGGCGATTTGCTGATGACCGCCGGGGAAACCCTAATCGCGCCTCACCTCGGCGCGACGCCATCTCACCTCGTCGCTACGCTGATTCACCTCGTCGTTAGGCTGATTCACCTCGGCGAGACGAGGATAACTACCGAGGAGGAAGGTTCGGCATATATGGGAGAATCTCTACGCCTTTCACCAACCGAATCCTCTACACGCCTCTCCCGTCTTCGTATAAAGTTCCGCCAGTAAAGCCGTACAACGGATCGTGTGCCCCGCAGAATTTTCTTTCACAGTACCAGTATAACATGGTCAACCAGGGACTCAGCGATGATATCTACATGTGCAAGGTGTTCCTGGAGCTGCTGGTTGATAATGCCCGCATGTGGTTCAATAGCCTGCCATCTCGCATTATTGGGTCGTATGACGAGCTAATAGATGCCTTCGAGCGGAGGTTTTTCCAAAAAGTTGAGGCTAAAACCACTGCGGCGCATCTACTCACTATAAGGCAGAGGCGAGGCGAGTCCATAAGTGACTTTTATGACAAGGTTCAATGAAGAAAGTCTGAAAGTAGATCACCTAACTGATGAGGTACTTATCTCGGCTTTCCAAAACGCTATCCAATCGGGCGCCCTATACAAGGAGCTCGTAAGGAGCGAGCCCCGCACTGCGAGGCAATTGTGGAGCATAGCTGATCAGTTCACAAGAGATGACGAAGCTGACAGGCGCAAGCGCGAAACTGACAAGGCCGAGCCGTCAGATCGGAAGAAAGAAGATCGCAATGACCGAGGCCAAGGTCGGCGAAGCGCTCTCGACAGACTCCAACGGGGACTGATCGAATCCAGGCTTGGACCTCGGCAGAGCCAGGAAAAGAGCTAGTTCACCCCACTGACGAAGCCGAGGACAGAAATCTATCAGCTCCACACTAACATGTTTGAGAAGCCTCATCCCATGTTGCGAAGAGGGTCGAAACGTCAATCCAAGGATAAATATTGCCGATTTCATGAAGATTACGGCCATGACACGGAGGATTGCAGGAACCTAGCTGAAGATATCGAGCACTTGGTGCGCGATGGTACCCTTAAAAAGTACCAAAGTCACGGCCAATACGAACCCCGACCTCAGGGCAAGGGAAAGCGCAAGAACAGATGGGGGAATAACTGTGGCCCCCATGTGGATAAGAAGCCGAAGCGCGAGGATGAAGACGAAGACGAGGACCAACCTCAGTTTGACGGAATCGTCACAGCCATCACCAGGCTTCCTCAAGGAGCTACGAAGTCATCACTTAAGGCCGAGGCCCGAAGTCCCCAGACTGACGAACCTTCATAAAAGAGGTTCAAAAAGGACGAGGCCATTACATTTTTTGAGAAAGATCCGGTGCCGTCAACCATGCCTCACCAAGACGCCATTGTGATCGAGGCCGGGGTGGCCAACAAGCTCGTTCAACGAGTGTTCATCAACAGTGGAGCCTCGGTGAGCGTACTCTTCAAGGATTGCTTCGAGAAGCTAGGGATCGAAGAGGCACGTCTCACGCCGGCGCCGATCCCCCTAAAAAGCTTCGTCCAGCAAGAGACGCAAACAGAGGGAATCATTCAACTCCCCGTTACAGTGGGAAAGCATCCATTGTCATCCACCAAAGTGATCAACTTCTTCGTCGTGAAGGCCAGCACTCCCTACAACATCATTCTAGGAAAAGATTGGTTGGTGGCGGTGAAAGCAATCTGCTCGGCATACCACTTGACGATCAAAATCCCATCGAGGCACGGGGTGATCGTAATTTGAGGTGATCAGAAGCGAGCCAAAGAGTGCATGCAGATCGCCCTACGAGGTGTTGGAACACCTCAGCATCCGCAAGCATAGCAACCACAGAAACCCGAGGAGTTGGAGCTGGAGAAGGCATCTGTATCTGACGAGCCAGTAGAAGACGTTACACTCTACGAAGACGACTTGTCTAAGGTCGTCAAAGTAGGTTTTGCGAGTGGAGCCGAACTCTAAAAGCAGATCGTCCAACTTTTTCGGGAATATAGAGATATCTTTGCTTGGTCACCCCTTGATATGACCGGGGTGGCACCAAGTATCATCACACACCGGCTGAACATCGACCCAGGAGTAAAACCAGTTCAGCAAAAGCAGCGAGTGAGCAGAGCGGAACTAGGTCATCTATGACGAAGTGCGTCAACTTTTGAAGGCGCAGATACTCTTCGAGGTCAAATATCCGATGTGGATAGCAAATCCGATGATGGTCAAGAAGCAAGGAGGAGGGTGGCGGATGTGTATCGACTACACCGATCTCAACATATACTGCCCCAAGGACTGCTATCCCCTCCCCAACATCGACAAGAAAGTCAAAGCCCTCGTCGGCCATAAAGTCTTCAGCTTCCTAGATCTGTACAAAGGGTACCACCAAGTCCTCATGAGTGACGAGGAAGCGCCGAAAACAACCTTCATCACCGACTTCGGTGTTTATGCGTACAAGAAGATGCCCTTCGGACTCAAGAATGCAGGAGCAACCTATCAAAGGATGGTCGACAAAATATTCAAACCTCACATCGGCAAGATCGTAGAGGTGTATGTGGACGACATCGTCATCAAAAGTAAAGAGCCGACTACTTGTGTTGATGATCTCAAGGTCGTCTTCGACCTCCTTCGCAAGGTAAACCTTAAGCTAAACCCCAAGAAGTGTACCTTTATGGTCCGATCCGGAAAATTTCTGAGGTGCTGGGTTTCTCAAGAGGGGCTGAAAACCGATCCATCCAAAATCCAAGTTGTCCAAGAGTTGAAGGCGCCGAAAATCATTCATGATGTGCACAAATTAACGGGATGCTTGGCAGCGTTAAGTCGTTTCTTATCCAAAGCCGCCGAAAAGCAGCTTCCTTTCTTCAAAATTTTGAAAAAGGCACCGGAGTTCGAGTGGCAAGACGAACACATGTCTAGGGCTGTCGAAACGGTACCGGTACTTCAGGAAAACTGGTACCGTACCGGTACCGAACCGGGTATCGATTTTTCGGTATACGGTACGGTACTCGGTACCAGATATTTCATTATTTTTGGTACCGGGAATACCCGTACCGTACCGGGTACCGACCCGGGTACCGAAATTAATATATAAATTAATTAAATATTATATTTTATTTCTATTTTCTAAAATTGAATTTGATAATACCTAAACTAAGTAAAATCAAATAATATTTTATTTCTATTTTCTAAAATTGAATTTCTTACTACCTAAACTAAGTAAAATTAAATAATATTTTATTTTATTTCTATTTTGGATTGTGAATTTAGATTGTGGATTTGTGATTGTGTTTTGTTAGTTTATAATAATTTAGATTATTATTGGTATTGAAAGTTTTTGAATTTGTATTTTTTTTGTTGAACACCATAAGAAATTAAAAAAAAGTAAGATTTTTTTTTTTTTTTAAATTTCGGTAATTTATTCGGTAATTCGGGAATACCCGTACCGAACCGTTCGGTACCCGGGTACCCGAATTAATAATTCCGTACGGTACCGGTACCCAAAAATCTGGGTATTTCGGTACCCGGGTACCAAATTTTCGGTACGGGAGTACCGGTACCGTACCGATCGACACCCCTACACAGGTCGGCATTCGAGGAGCTCAAGAAGTACCTAGCCAAGCTTCCGACCCTATCCGTTCCAAAGGAAGGGGAAGTAAACCGAAGTGCGTATGTTGTCTCTATCCCGTCTGGGCTGAGCAATATGACACCGGCACCGCTTCCCGCGTGTCCCAAAGCTCCATCCCGCGTGTCCCAAACCGAAGTGCGTATGTTCTTTTGGTGCTTCGGCCTCGGCTTTGGCTGGAGGGGGTTCAAGCGGCCTTGACACTTCTGTGAACTCGGCTTCTATTAAGAAATCTGCTAAGGCTTGACCCTTAATAGCCTGGCGAGGACAAAAGTTGATCGTGTGCTCACCGAGCTCAACTGCCCACTTAGCAATTCTCCCCGACGCTTCAGGTTTCGTCAGCACTTGGCGAAGTGGAAGATCGGTCAGGACTTGTATGGTATGTGCGTGAAAATTGGGTCGCAGCCTCCTTGCGGCATTTACTAGCGCCAGTGCGACCTTCTCCAGTGGTTGATACCTCGTCTCCGGCCCTTTGAGTGCTCGGCTGATGAAATAGATAGGCAACTGACGACGTCCTTCCTCCCGAACTAGTACTGCGCTTATGGCCTCGTCCGGAGCTACGAGAAGGGGAGAGATAAAACCACCCCGTCAGACTCGGCTTGAACTGGAAAAACCTAAGAACTAACCCTAAGGTAAGTTGATGGCCGAAGTGACCAACTTCCGAAGCAAGACCAACCAATTGCTTAAACGAATTCGGCATAATTTGCCCTAAAGGGATGCCGAACTTCCGTAGCAGACCAGCAAAAACCGGGGGAAGAGAAAGACGAAGACCACATTCCAAGCAATCCTCATACATGGTAAAAAATCCGTACAGGGGCGCACAAGCCCTATCTTCCGGACGGGGAGCGACAAGAAGCGCAGAATCAGGAAACAATTTTTTTTTTGCGATTTATCTAATTTTCGGAGCTTCTAAACTTGACGCAAAATCTCGGGCTTTACCGGACTCTTCTATGGAAGGGAATCGAACCCTATGAATACTAGGAACGGACGAATTTACAGTAAAACACTCAATGTCGACAAAAGGCGACGACATAGATGTCGCCGCCGGGGAACCCGACGGCTAAACAGACTCGTCACTGTGACCACCACTAACAGAGGAAGAAGCCATGGTAAAAATAACTTACTTGTGTAGGAAATTGAACGATTCCGACGGTGAAGAAACAACGGCGGTGAAATCACGAGTAATGAAGGAAAACAGAGGAGAAAACAGGAGAGAAATTTGAAAGTTTGGGAACTGTGAAGAAATGGCGTATCACAGACGCTTTATCCCTATTCTGCCTTTTCAGTTTCCCTCCTACTTTATCAGGAACCCAACCGGTGCATTAATTAAATGCGACTGACACATCCCATGTTCGGCTTCGGCACATGATACTTAAGCCACTTCGTCGAATTTATTTTTTGACTGGGCAAGCTACCTAAACTGACCTCGACTCAACGAGGCGGTAAGCGATTGACTTTGTCAGATTTATTTTTTGACGGGGCCACGCACTTTTACGCATACCCCGTCTTAACGAGACGGTACGCGATTGACTTCGTCAATTCTACTTTTAACGGGGCAACGCACTTCAAACTGACCTCGTCTTAACGAGGCGGTACGTGATTGACTTCGTCAATCCTATTTTTGACGGGGCCACGCAACTAGCACCACTCCTACCTCAGCTATTTCCCCTAAATCACACCCTCGCTTCTACATCTTTTTGGGGGGGGCATGTGATAGGATATGGCCCAACACCTAGGCCCAAAGCATCAGGCCCAACATAATTGGGCCCCGACAATTAAGCTCGGCCCAATTGAAGACGAGACTTTATCACCAAGGCAATCAAGACTCCTACATCGACTACAACTCAAGCTCTAAGAGAGATATAGAAGCTCGGTGTTTATCCATAAAGGAGGAGATCAAGCCAAAGAGTCCAAATAGGAGAAGAATTCGTATTATAGTCGAACTCCATGTAACTATCTATAAATATGGGCTTAGAATAGATTGAGAGGGGAGAACAATCTTGTAATCAATACTCATACTAGTAATAAAGATCCATACTCTTTCCACCCGTGGACGTAGATCTATAGATCGAACCACGTAAATCCCTTCGTGTCCTTTTATTTTCGTGTTCATTAATTCCTTGTCTACGTACATTAATTACCTTACGAAAACAAGATCGATCAGAGTACATATTACCTCCAGGCTCCACCCCATTATATTAGTCCATTTTCCGTTTTGGTCCGTCCCATCATATTAGTCATTTTTCCTGAAATGGCAAAAAATACTTGACTATAATTAACTCTCTCCCCTTAGAATTGATTATAGCCACATATCTCATCCTTCATTGGTTTCTGTGTCCAATCTAAAAGGGACTAAGGGCATCCTCAACGCGCCGGGATCGGTCCGCCCTCTGGCATGAGCGATCCCGAGACCGATCTCAAGCGCGCGTTGGGGCCGGCGAGAGCGGAGGGAAGGGAGCGCTCAAGCGCTTGAAGACCGATCTCAATGCTGACATCATTATGATGTCAGCTGGCCTATTTTTTTTTAAATCGATTTTCAGAGTTTAAAAAATAAAAATATATATATATAAAAAAAAAAAAAAAAAATTCTGCACTAGTCGTTGCCACCGCCAACGTTCAAATTTATAAATTTTTCTATAAATACATCTCAACACACACCCACATATCACACAATAATTCATCTTTCACACACAAATTCATCTTCAATTTTCCATCTTTTTTTCTCAAAAAGCTACCAAAAAAAATGTCTTCATCGTCAACATCTTCAAGCAACTCCGACAAGGTGCCAAGAGCATTCCAACAACTAAGGAAATCACACGAGCTCATCCAAGCTTTACCGAAGCGCAACGGAAGAGGAGGGAAGATCAACAGACGAGGCGCCAACGACGTCCGGCGCAGCGGGCCTTCATAGATCGAGATTGTGTCGGTGGTTCCGCCCAATTGATGGTGGATTATTTTGGTGATAGACCAACCTACGGAGCTACAACCTTTTGACGTCGATTTCGTATGTCGAGGACCTTGTTCTTGCACATCGTCCAAGTACTCGAGGAGCGCGATCCGTTCTTCTAGCAACGTCTAGACGCTCTTGGAAAGGATGGCTTCATAGCGATTCAGAAGTGCACTGCTGTGCTGCGTCAACTCGGCAATGGCTGCCCAGCGGACCACCTCGACGAGTACCTGCACATGGCTGAGACGACCAGCATTGATTGTTTGAAACATTTTTGTAGGTCAGTCGTTGCTATTTTTAGAGGCAACTATTTGTGGCAGCCCAATGCAACTGATTGCGAAAGACTACTACATATGCAGGAGGAACGCCATGACTTTCCGGGGATGCTAGGAAGCATCGACTGCATGCACTGGAGTTGGAGAAATTGCCCAGCTGCGTGGAAGGGTTAATACGTTCGTGGCGATAAGGGGGTTCCCACGATCATCCTAGAGGCGGTCGCCTCTCACGATATGTGGGTTTGACACGCTTTTTTCAGAGTTGCGCGCTCCAACAACGACATCAACGTCCTAAACCAATCACTCATTTTCAGCGACGTTGTGAATGAGGTAGCTCCGCCCATTCAATTCACGGCGAACGGACGAGCATACAACATGGCCTACTACCTCGCTGACGGGATATACCCGAAGTGGCCCATTTTCGTCTCAAGCCCAACTGCCGCGGCAAACCCAAAAGTTGAACTTTCCAAAGCTAAGCAAGAGTCGGCTCGAAAAGATGTCGAAAGGGCTTTCGGCGTACTGATAATGCGGTGGGGAATCATCCAAGGCCCGTCGAGACTCTACTTCCGCGATCATATACAAGATATTATGTATGCTTGCATCATCATGCACAACATGATAATCGAGAACGAATGGCCGATGGCGACGCAATGGGATCCTCCTGAAGATGAGGCTTCTAGCAGCAGCGGGCCTACAGTGGAGCAAGGAGGTTCGGCGTCCTTTCGTGAGTACACTGAACAGACATCCAATATGCGCGATTCGACCCGTCACGGAAACCTCATCAATGATTTGATCGAAGAATTGTGGAGTCGTAATGGTCGAGATTAGGGATTTTAATTCGTGTTTTCAATTTTAATCATATGTAGTGTTGCATATTTCAATTCAATAAATGAAATGTTTAAAAAAAAATTAAATATCAAAATAAAAATCGACATATAAATCGAAATAAATATCGAGATTAAAAAGATTATTTAATAAAAAAATTGAATAAAAAAATAAAAAAAAATCGGAGAGATCCCATTGCATTGGGGCAACTTTTGAGTGTGGTATCTCTCCTACCGAAAAGTGGGAGAGATCCCACAATTTGGGATCTACATTGTGGATGCCCTAATAACATGGGATGAAGGTAGTACAATGCATTTAGTAATGCTACATTTTCTCTAAAGAGATATAAATAGAAATTTTTGCATTATTTCCTTACAAAATTTAAATGATATATATATATATATATAGATAGATATAATATAATATAATATATGCGTGTTTGTCTAAACAATAATTATATTGAAAATAATTATAAAAGAATACAAAGTATTGGTTCGCATGAAAATTGACTTGTCGTTCCGCCCAAATATTCTCGTGGCCGAAATTCAATATTGGCTGTGTCTATCCCTATTTTAATTATCCTTATTATATAAATAAATAAAAATATAATCTCTTATTTTTCCACATAAAAATGTCAAATCCCAAAACGATCCTCATTAGAACAAAAGGGTTTGTGTCACATCAGAGGCCGTACATAATTTTAATTGTGTCCCCAAAAATAATTTTCCTGTAATCTGAAAAAGAAACATATCAGGTGATTTTCACATTCTCAAATTTGGGGCTTTACAAAACAAGTTTCGTTTGATGGTGACCCAAAAAAATTAATTCCGCCTCTTTTTTTTTTCTTCCTTTTTTTTAAAGTATATATATATACTAACTAAATCTCATTATATTATGGCTAATTTGACTTGCACAGAAACTAAAGAATGAGAGAATATATGACTATAATTAATTTTAAGGAGAAATAATTAATTGTAACCAAATATTTTTTGCTATTTTAAGAAATAACTATAATATAATGGGACGGATCAAAACGGAAATAAACTCTAATATAACGGGATGGATGTAGTATATACTATACCTCCATCCCTCTATATTAGTCCACATTCACTTTTTTTTAACTTTTCCGGCATGCGTTTCCACCGAAACTTAGTACGGGTTTTAAAATATAATTTTGAAGTATTTTTTCTTTTACGGAATATATATTACGGGATATAAGCATATCGCAGTATACAATAAGCATGAAAATACTTTATGCATCAAATTATATACTCTAGGCATTATGTTAAAATAAGCATGATTACGTGCATATTTAAATATGATTCTATATAAATTTAAGCATTTTTCGCATATACAGACGGCATAACTTATTTTTATATAAATCCCTCAATATATATAGTATGACAGAAAGAAAAAAAAAGTCACAAACTACAGTAATATTGCTAAAGTGAATATGAATACGATAAAAATTGTAATTTGTGTTTGGAACTATCTCTATAGGGACAAGAAAAAAATTGTCACATAAAAATTGTACTGCAATGTACCAATGACTATTTGTCCAAATATACCATACATACAACCGAATATAAAATTTATATTTATTTTGAAGAAATCAAATAAAGAATGAAAATGTGAGTAATTAAAACACTAAAAGACTTTATAAATGAACATTAAGTCTATTTTTGGTTCAATTTTTTTATGGTATAAAAAGTGAAATAATTAATTGATTCCATTACTTTTTGTTTAGTTTTAGTAATATATTATTCATTTTTTTCTCGGGATAACCCAAAAAATCACCAAAATTTTACCCTTCAAAAAACAGAGGAAACCCTTTCAAAAAAAAAAAGAAGAAAAAAAAAAGAAACAGAGAAAATAAGAAGAAATGAAATCTCTTACAAGTGATTCACTTTTGACTATTGAACCAAACACTCAATAAAGATAACAATTATTGTTACCATTCCCTAACTTAACTTGATTTCATTCGTTACTCAACTTAAACCAAACGAGCACTAAGTGAAAGGCCGATATAACAGAGGTTTATAACACTAATACCATTACAATAATCGTGCACATATTAAGACATTTGAGGAAAAAAAAAAAAAAAAAAACTAAAATACTAAATATTGGAGGAAAATAGTATTAAATGAAAAAGTTCATGCGTTAAGAGTGTATATATCAGCTTGTGTTTGAGATTGAAGAACAAATGCAGCATGTAGCTAAATAACATGGATTATTAAAAAAAATGAACATTTATACAAACATATACACATACACACACACTCAATATATATATATATTGGAGAGATCACGTACAAAAGACATGTTCCGTAAGAAATGAGAAGTGATCTGAACCGCTGAGCTCAGTGTGATCTATGGTCAATATTGACTAGTGCATTATGATTACACTAAAAGTGCATTATGATGAACAATGCATTATGATTGTATAGACAATGCATTATGATGCAAGATGCATTATAATTGTACATATCGTGCATTATACTTGTACATAAGATGCATTATTTTTTATTTTTTACAGA
The DNA here is from genome assembly GCA_001642375.2 of Mentha longifolia. Classification (NCBI taxonomy): domain Eukaryota; kingdom Viridiplantae; phylum Streptophyta; class Magnoliopsida; order Lamiales; family Lamiaceae; genus Mentha; species Mentha longifolia. The sequence continues at coordinate 27,028,503 of CM038118.1, read as the reverse complement.
AAATCTCTTTTGTACGGAATCTCATCCATATATATATATATACTCAACTGTATTTTTTGTTGCATATATATTATTTGTATTATTTAACAACGAGTTTGGTTCACATTGAAATAAGTTTTGGTGTGAAGAATATAAATAGATATGGATTATTGATCTTAGTTAGATATATGATTGTTATTGATTTAAGCATGGTCACATAGTACAATAAGCATGATTATATTTAAGCATGCATTTGTATATTAAAATTATGTAATTAGCATAATTTTAAGCACAATTTTATATACTTTTAAACATTATTCTCTCTTTCACGGGACTTGTGTATGAACCCTTTCTATTTCTCAATTGTATTTACATGAATTGGTGTTCAAAAAGGTGATGAGTTGCAGTGAGGTTTAATCGACTTGATAAAAGTTATGTTTTGGTTTTGAATTTCGAATCTTCTCCCAAACAACTTGATTTGTAATTCTTCTCTTTGTCTTAAGTTGTTGTAGCTCTTTGTTCGTTTGTTGTTGGCGAACTTTGTAATTTGTTTGAGTTGCATTTTTCGTGCGTTTCTAATTATTTTTATTTATTTACATTTATCTAAAAAAAAAAACAGCCAAAAATCCGTGCACGTCCATTAGTTACTAATTCACTATACCTAGTTATATGTGCAAGACAAAAAAAATAACAATAATTAAATTGCAAGTGAATCTTAGACATTTTAAGTGGATTCCTCTATAAAATAGTGTATTTTTTTAACAATGATTAATTACTTTCAAACCGAAGTACTCCGTATGAAATAAAATTAATATTTCAGCCAATCAATTAAAATTTCATCACATCACGAAGAAAAACAAAAGTAATAATTTCAAGATAAATGGGAAGTTGTAGCAACGTGTAGGGGCTCCCGAAATCCAATTTTTGTTGGCAAAATCACTATCATGCAATAGCCTTTGACATTTAATTTAAATTAGACAACGACTTAACTAGATGAAACTGATTGGAAATTATGGAGTGGGCAAATTTGTAGTCAATGATTCTGTTCGAACTTTATATCATTATTTCGTAGGTGATCACTTTCATTAATTCAAGTTCTTTTTTTTTTTTTTTTAATCTTGTGTTTTTATTTACCTTTTTATTTCTTTGATATTACATAATATATGGTGGAGTTTTATATGCAATAATTAAATACTCACACGAGAGATTTAAAAAATTGAAAGAAATACGTGTATAATATGCACACACACACACACACACACACACACACACACACACACACACACACACACACACACACAAATACATGTATTGTATGTATTTACATTGAATTGATGAAATTGAATGTGCTAAAATGTAGTAATATAATGTGCATAATTCAACACACAAAAAAAGTGTACATTTCCTTATAACAAAACTAGAGCTAGATGTTGTTGGTAAACCGTGATCAAAACAAATTTTAATAAATGAGTGGACATTATATATTCTTCAATAATTACTAATTCAATGATCAAATATAATGATGGTTGGTGTTTTTTTTACATAATTATATATTGCAGGATAAAATTTCCAGCTAAGGAATATATGTCCATTATTTAAGAGGCCAAACATTATGTCAATAGGAACTAACTTACATAATGTAGGCAAAAACACATGGTTTGTCTCTTAATACCGTCATTAATTGCGTCAAAAAAAATATCGTCATTTATTTGTCACACTTTCTCTCTTCTTTTTCCTTTTGTTTTGTTTCATATGTTTCGCTCCCCTTTTCCGATGTTAATAATATATTGATTTTGTACATGTTACAGTATTGAATTTATTACTTCACATATAAATGTCACACATTAATATATTCATTTCTGATAAGCAAGTAATAAAGTAAAGAACAAAGTACTCGCGTGAACACGTGATTATCTCATTGATGATTTTAATCATTAATTTGTAAAACATTAATTCCCAAGTATTGCATCTATTTTAATTTCCATAATAATAATAATAATTAATAATAATAACAACAACAACAACAACAACAACAATAATAATAATAATAATAATAATAATAATAATAATAATAATAATAATAATAATAATAATAATAATAATAATAATAATAATAATAATAATAATAATAATAATAATAATAATAATAAAATCTTCAGGAAAAAAATAACCATTCCATTTTAAAGTTAATTTGTTTATTACTATTATTCACATAACTTTGATTAATTACGTTGAGCTTGCTGGAAGTTTGTCTGTACTTGAACGCTTGAAATGGATAATTTGGTCGGAAAATCAAGGAAACAATCAATACAATTAAAAGTGTTTATTAAAAATGATTATGGCGGAAGCATCAAACCTTTATGTTTGATTAATTGGAAACAAGTGCAATAATCACTTTTGACTTTAGTTAACCTTCTTTTAACATAAACTTAGACAAGCGTATGTGTCACACCATCTTCAATCTTTGAGTTATAATTATTAATTAATTATTCTATCTACGTACACTTAACTATCAAATCATAGTTTTAGCCTTTAGGCACATTTGGTGCTACTTTTTGTTTCAAGTTATTTAACTAATTAAAGCGGATGAATTTCATAAATTGAGGCTCAGAATACATTGTAAAAACTCTAATTAATTGCTATTTTATTTAAATTTGAATATAATGAAAATTTACGATAATACTAGAAGAAAAGAAAATATGGTAAGAAAAGTCAATCACCTAGTAATTTTCTTCTTAATAAATTACATTATCATTTAATAGATTAAAAAAAATCAAAATTTTTGACAAAAAGCACCCTATGATTTATTATCTTAAGTTCTTTATATGATATCATGAAAATTTACGATAATACTAGGAGGAAATAGAAAAGTTGGAAAGAAAAGTCAATCATCTAGTAATTTTCTTGTTAATAAATTACATTGAATTCAAAAAATCAATTTTTTTCGTCAAAAAACACTCTATAATATATTCAAACATTCCAATAAAACTTTGGATGATGTTTATTAATACTATTTTTTTTCATTGTTAGTTAAGTATTCACACCTATCCCAACTATACCCTTTTGACTTCGAATCTTATAAAGCCTTTAGGCCAGAAGCTTTAGAAAGTGTGTCCCTTTTTCTTGGGAGTAATTTACCTTTGTTCTTTCATTTTTGTTTTCTACATGTCACCTGTATCATTTTATTAATGCATTTCATGCAACAAATTAATGCACGACTTCCTTCCAAAATAATATAATGCATAATTTCAGTTTTATTAATAATGCATTAACCGAGATGAGTTGATGACTTATGATAATTAATTCTGCATTCTTCATAGAGCACAATAAAAAATATTTGTTTTAATTTTCATGCGTCTAATTTTAAAAAGTTCGGTTGATTAGATTATGCATAATATGCATGTAATGCATCATAAAAATATATTACATAATGTATTAGATTTTCTTAGTTCTCAAATAGGGTTCATTAGTCTCGAAAGAAAAATCTCAATTAGGGGTTCATTAATTTTTGATTAGGCTTTGTACATATGATTAACTACACGTATTATTTTCATTTTATAGTACATTACAAAATTGAGAATTATGTATAATACTGCATTATGTTATGCATCTAACTTTTTTTTTACAAGATGAGATTGCAAAAATTACATTGTTCTGGTATCTTTAGTTTAGTTTAGTTTTTTTTTTTTTTTTTTTTTTTTTTTTTTAAATATCTGGTGCTTTTCATTTTAAGATGTAGATCCTTAATTCTTTTAATTTTCATCATCAATGTCATAATTTGTTTATCAAAAATCTAAAATTGACCTACTTCTAATCTACAAAATATTCTTCATAAAGTTAGACCCAAACTTTACTATTTTTTGATCAATTCATTAAAAAAATTAAAACGTATACCAAGTATAGTGGTGCCCGTTTAATGCAAAGAACGAAGTAAAATATTTTGTGATGTTTAATTTCTTACATAAGACCCAAAAAAACAAAGAAAAATGTGGACAACAATTTCTATGTTTTTCATTGTGGCGTTGGTGGTTGCAGAAAATGTACTCCGTATAAAACTAATGGGCCTTACTATTGACTAATAATTTATTTATTTATTATTTAAAAAAAAGAAGAAGCAATATTAGAAAGTTTTTATTTTTATTTTTTACGAGCCTCACTTAGCATCTTATAGGAAGAGACAATATTCAGTATTTTATTATTTTAAAATGCGTGGAAATTAAAACAAACACACTAGCTAGTCACTATTCATGTAAATAGTATATATATTGAAAAGAAATGTTAGTGATACCTAATCTCCCTTACCTTCCAAAATAAAAATAATTTTCAGCCAAATTAATTGTCAATTATATCACTTCAAACAAGTCTTATTCGTTTCTTGGCAGCCTTCAAATTGGACCAAACTTTTTGAATATTTGAATAAATATTTTCCACTTTTGGTCCTATTATAAACTCAACTCTTGCACTCGCGTTTGCTTCTTTGATTTGATAATTATGGTCAAACATGTCACTCTCATTTTTATTAATTCTTCTCACTAATTACATTAATTAGTGTACTTTGAATAATTATTCATTATTGATCTTGAAAGAAATTCACGTGGACATAATTGTATCAACTATCATTGATTTGAGTTAAAATCTTTAAGTTATGGATAGGTTAAGCTATATACTAATTAAACAATTAAAAAGTTAAAGAATATGATAGTATTATTCAACATAGATTATTATAAATTTAGTCACTTCAATCTATATGCATGTACTAATATAGACATAGTACTTGACAATGATTTATAACATAAAATATTATGTTCTTGTATGAAAATTGATCGATATACGACGTGCATGCAAATATACTAAAACAATGTATTTCTAAAGGTATTTTTATATTAACACTATACATATTTAAGTAAACGTAGTAGTATAACGCATAAATATTTTTTTTACTTATTTATTATGTGCTAGTGTTTTGCTTTGATGTTTATAAGCGAGCATATTCGTAACATGCAGCCGAAATTAAGGAAAATAAATAATTATGTTTTTTTGTCTATATTTTTTTATTTTAAAAATATTGATTGATAAGATAACAACAAAGGTCAAGTAAAGGAGGCCAAATGAATTGCAGGAGTCATAGGAAATTATGGTTTAATATTACTTTTCGTGATGCCCGTGCATGCTATATATGAAGTAAAAACCTTGATTTTGTTGGAAAGAATGAGTCAAACATATCGCGTTTGACTTGAAGAGGAAAGCTCAATTTATCCAATTTTGACTACACTTCACCACCATCCATTCAATGTTTTAAACATCGAATAGGTGGTCGAACGGCGTGACTTTCTGTTCTCAATTTTTCCGGTCCAATCACCTTAAATTGGCCAAAATAGAATGAAATTGTGAAAACCGGAACAATAATGACCGATTCTCTCAATCGGTCCGACCGGCCGATTCAATTCTTAAAACATTGTCACGTCCACCACAATTTTCCATTTTAGAAATAGAGGAGTTTTTTTTAGTATTCTCTGTCTCTCAAATGTGTGTTATATTTGCGATAACACAAGTTTTTTTTTTTTTAAAAATGTTAAAGTTGTTGGTAGTAGAGGAAAAGTCCACTTAATATACATGAGTGAAAATACATATATTTTATTTTAAGTAATAACAAATTCTATTTGAAGGACGTCTCAGAAATACAATTTTAAACACATATATTTGGGGGACGGAGTGATTGTATTTTTTTAACAATTAGTATATACTCCCTCCATTTCGTCGAATAAGACACATTTGCTTTTTGACATTTCTGGCATATTTTTTCATGCTTCTTGATGATGGGTTTTAAAATGGATTTTTGAAGATTTTTTTTCTTTTACGGGATACTCTGACAGTCGTAGTATCCCGTAAAAGAAAAAAAATTCAAAAATTCATTTTAATACCCATCATCAAGAAGCGTGAAAAAACGTGTCAGAAATGTCAAAAAGCAAATGTGTCTTATTCGACGAAACGGAGGGAATATTTTCTAGTGTTTTAAAATGTGTGTATGTGTGTGTGTGTGTGAGTTTTTAAAACAATTAACGTAAAGATTACACAACGGAGGACTCAAACATCACAAACTTTTGGTCTCAAACATCAATTTTCTACCACGAGGCCAACATACATAAAGCTCTTGTGTTTTAACTGCAGTTAGAGTATATATGTCTAGTTATGTTATTGCTCCTCTATCTACCATCAATATAATTAATGTACACACTGCTAATGACGCGACAATAATATGTGGACTGCATAATCTATAATCCATACGGTATTAACACCTTAGATGTTGATACATTAATGGTGTCGATAGTGTATAAATCAGAGTATTCTCTGTCTAAACAAGCACATAACAAATCCAAAATCCTTCTTAATATCCCTATAATTGTATTAATTTATACGAGCATTTTTAAATTCCGAACCAATATATATAGTTCTATATTTCATATTCATAATGATAATAAGTTTGTTGTTTGATAACGAAGTGCAACTCAGTTGGTAAGATGCTTCCCCTCCGATCCAAGAGATCGGAAGTTCGAATCATCTCGGGTGCGTGTGTGTGTGAGTGTGTTATGTTTGCCTGATTAATAAAAAAAGTTGGTTTTTTGAACATAGATTCATGATTTTGACAAATTACACAAAACCTCACCTCACCAACGTAGTTTTGAGCGTTACATATAGATACTAAGCAACTTACATAATAATGTATAATAAGATATTTTAAGAGTTTAAATTTAATGCACGTGTGGACTAATAAAAACTCATTATCCTACCAAAAGATATTATATTGGTGGATATAGTGAAATATTGCCTCTATTTTCACACATGATATTTGATCACGATTCGATACACAAATATTATGACCTACTCAATAAAATATTTCTATACTTATATTAAGTAGATATTTTTAGATATCGGACACACTATTATGTACGTACAATTTTTTGTATTAAATACAATCATTGAGGATAAAATTTATAAAGTTCAAAGTATGCTCGATAAGTAATTTTCACTATTTAGGCAAAGATTTAGAGAAAGAAAATGATAAAAATGCAACTAGACTAGATAACGAAGGAGAATCGAGCATTCAAAAAAAAGAAAAGAAAAAAGGGACCTACATTATTCCTATAAAAAAGATGACTTAATTTAGATGTAGCTAAATTTATCTTGATATTATCCCTAAGATTTTATTCATGCATACTAAAAAAAAATAAATTAAATATCATATAATACGCGCATGGGTTTGTATTTATACATTTGTCAATATCATGCGCAAATAATATTTGCAATAATTTATATATTATATGCATCAATACGAATTAATTCTATTATAAGTTTCACTAGATGCTATATATAATTGCAACATAATAATTTTGGGATCCAAATGCCACATTACATGTCGTATTCATTGTATAGTATAATAATGATTAATATCATTTTTGGAAATATATGGGTACATAAAAACTTATAATAAATATATTGTATAATATTAAAAAAATGGTACTCTACATAATATTTGGAATCTGTAAGAATAAAGTTCTACAACCGATGATTAAATAAAATCTTCAAATTAAAATTTTTTGTAATTTATTTTTAATATTTAGATTCTTTTGTTTTTGAAGTTGGATATTATATTAAAGAATATGGTTTATATTTTGTTTGGAGTCCTTTCATTATATAGAGAGAGAGGGGGGGGAGAGAGAAAATTGAGAAATTGGGGGCATAATTGCACAGAGTACTGTTTAGCACACGCACTGTTACACACACAACACACACACAGCCGGAGCTAAGAAATCTCGTTTCTCGGGCCATCATTCACGGATATCAAGGAATTTCTGCCCCTTTTCATTCCTATTTTTAGTTTTTTTTTACCCTCTGTTTTTTGGTCCCCTAATTTTTTCCATGAGCTAGTATGATTTTCTCGAATTCCCATTTTTTTCTTCAATGGGCAGTCCTCTCTCTCGCTCCCTTTCTACTTTGTAGAGAGAGAAACCAAACCCCTGGATCCTTCTTCTCTTCCAATTCGATCTCATAAATCTGATTCAAACCCATGTGAGCAAATCTTCCGTTATCTGACTTTTCATTGCTGTTTCGTTGTGAATGATGTGGTTTTTATTTGATGATACTTGTGTAATTTGTACTAATAGCCTTTAAAGCGAAAATTTTGTTGTTTGGGGTTTGTAAAGTTGTTATTTTGGGGATGGGTTTTCGATTTCTGGGTTAAATGTATCCGGGTTTTTGTGTAATTTCTAGATGAAAAGTTGGTATTCTCCTCTACATTTTTATATATGTTGTTGTTGTGGGAAGCTATTGAGGTGGAATGGCCAGTTACAATGTGTGTGGATTGGGATCCATGTTGGATCTATTGTTTATTTTTTACCATGTTTAGTTATCAGTTTGCATAGTAATTATTTTATGTTCTTGCTGTTTGTATTTTAATATTGTTTTATGGTTTTGCTGCAACCTTGGTTATGGTGCTGCTGTGTTGTTTATTGAGTTAAATTATTCATCACTTTTACTAGTCTTAATTTGTGTTCTCTCTGTTTGTTTAAAGGTATTTTATCGGAAAGCAGTAAGCACATTGCCTAGGTTTCAAAAAAGCTAATCTTTTGAAGACGGGGTTCCTGTCTTTCCATGGCTTGAGCTTGAAAAATCATGGATAGCTTCAGTGACAACGACGAAGATTCGCGTTTCTTTGATGCCCTGGAGCACATTGTACAGGAACCTGACTCGGTTTCTAGCACCTCATCGTCGAAAAATTGTGATTATGAGCTGTGGACTAGCATTCCTCGAAGTGTTAGGGAGCGCAGGAGCAAATTCATTAGATGGATGTTGAGCCCCGAAGGTGAAAATTCTGTGGAATCTCGAGAAAATGGAGATATTTGCAGAATTATGGAGGATGATGGGGCTGTTTTGGGAACTTCAAGTATTGAAGATGATTTCTCTTCTAGCCTCTCTTCTTTATGTGGTTGGAATGCTGATGATTTGGATGTGCCTCGTGGAGCCAGTTCGAATGATTTGAATAGGACTTCTAACTGTGGAGCTGAATTTAGGATGATGCAAAATGAGAGGTTGGGAGAAGTTTGGGGTAATGGGTTGGACCAGTTTCGATCATCTGGAGAATTCGAGACTCCATCCTCTCCCTCAGTTCAGCAACTCACGAAGAGGGAGATTCAGTTTAATTCGGATGCTCCTACGTTCATTGATAGATTGATGGATAGGTGGTTGAATAGATGGCGCTCTATGAGCTGTGTGATGAGGGTGAACGTGAAAGACAATAATGATGATGTGAGATTACGTTGTTTCAGTCAAGCTCAGGGTAAAAAGATTCGTAGGGTCAAGGTTCAACATTGTCGAAAAAAGCTAAAAGAACTTTCAGGCCTCTTTACAGGACAAGATATTCAAGCCCATGAGGGGTCAATTTTGACTATGAAATTCAGCCTTGATGGTCAGTATCTTGCAAGTGCCGGTGAAGATAAGATTGTGAGAATTTGGCAAGTGGTGGAAGATGAGAGATCAGAAACGTTTGATTTCCCGGATGCTGATCCTTCGTGTGTGTACTTTTCAGTGAATCATCTCTCTGAATTGACACCTCGTGTAGCTGACAAAGATAAAGTTGGTAGATCTATCGGGCTGAGGAAAACACCAGACTCAGCTTGTATTGTTTTCCCGCGAAAGGTTTTCCGTATTTTAGAGGAGCCATTGCATGTTTTCCAAGGTCATACTGGGGAGATCTTGGATATTTCATGGTCGAAGAATAATGTAGGTGTAATATATCCATTTCCATAATATAAACTTTGATTTTGGTTAATCGGTAATAATAAACAGTTTTGCTTGTTTCCTTGCAGTGCCTGCTTTCATCATCAGTTGATAAAATGGTTCGGTTGTGGAAGGTTGGAGTCGATGATTGCCTCAAGGTCTTCTACCATACGGATTATGGTAAGTATTTCGCTGTATACCTTCATAATATTGAAATAGTTGTAGTAATGAAAATGAAAACTGAAAACTAAATCTTGTTTTTCGTTGTTGATTTCCTTGGCTAAAGATCCATGTAATGCTGTGCAGTGACCTGCATTCAGTTTAACCCTGTGAATGATGATCTCTTCATCAGTGGCTCAATAGATGGGAAGGTCCGAATGTGGACTATAAGCGGCTCTCAAGTTATTGATTGGACTGAAACGAGGGACATAGTCACTGCTGTCTCTTACCGCCCTGATGCACAGGTCTGTTTTACTGCCTGATATATAATTACAAATTTATATGTCTTGGAAGCATATTCATAATGGTTTGTATTTGCTTGTTATACAGGGAGGGATTATCGGTTGTATTACGGGAACCTGTCACTTCTTCAAAATATCAGGTAATTTCTTATGGAATTCTTGAAATTTACTCTGTTTTCGCCTTTCTCCGTTTGGTAATAATGTAATTGTCATTACACCATTTTTTGGTATTAACTCTGTAAAAATTTCATATTTACGCTTTAGCTCTTGAGATGCTAATTATTCATGTTTAGTTGTGGCTGGTTTTTTTGATGATAAGTACAAATAAGTACACTCTATTTAGCTAGTCCTTATAACATTTGCTCTATCCATGCGAAGACCAAAATTTTGTACGACTACAGTTTGCTTATTGATTTTTCTGTTGCTCGTATCAGATAATCACTTCCAATTGGAGGGTCAAGCGTGCTTAGCTGGTAAGAAGAAGTCACCCTGCAAAAGGATAATTGGCTTTCAGGTTAGTCCCAAATACCTGACTTTTACAAGATTGTTTACTTGCTTTTATTTTTTTAATAATCTCATTCGGTGCAATAGTTTCTTAAATTTTGCTATTTTCATAAATGCAGTTCCTACCACATGATCCAACAAAAATTTTGGTTACTTCTGCTGATTCACAAGTCAGAATTGTAGATGGTGGGCTAAATGTGATTGAAAAGTACAAAGGTATGTACTTGATAGAGCCTTATCTGTTCAAATTAATTTGATGATTAATTATTGGCTGCAGTCCAATCAGTAGCAGTAATAAAAAACTACAATGTCGTACAATATCATTACTTCTAAATTTTTTCCAAAACTCTGAAATTTACTCATCGTTTTCCTTGTGCCCAGGCCTTCGAAATGCAGGGAACCAGATTTCTGCCTCGTTTACCTCACAGGGAAAGCATATCGTATCAGCATCTGAGGATTCAAATATTTACATTTGGAACTACAAAGGTCGTAAAGAATCGACTTTTTCACAACCAAAAGTTGTTAAATCGTGTGAATTCTTCTCAGCCGATGCTTCCGTGGCTATAACATGGCCTGGTTTAAAATCCAACAATTTACACGACAGCTCACTCGATTCACTACCATTTTTATCATCCACCGGCTTCTCAGTACGCCAAGAATTTCCCATCGACACCAACTCTAGAGGATCCGCTACATGGCCAGAGGAAAAGCTTCCAATTTCAAGTCCTCGAGGCGTGACATCATCAATGAGCAAGTCTGAGTACAAGCTTTTCAGAAGTTCTTGTCAGAGTTCGTCGACTTCTCATGCTTGGAACATGGTTATTCTTACAGCCGGTTTTGATGGAAGGATTAGATCATTCCATAATTATGGCCTGCCTATTCCACTTTAGACAAGGCAACATCAACATTAAGAATTGGATGTGATATCTCTTTTGAGAGGAAGCTTTTGCAAGAGAAATCCGCCCCTTTTTCGTACAAGCCCTCAAATTCATTGCATGATAGGCTGGCAAGTAAAAGCAATTCTTGGCAGTATTGGAGGATTGTGAGCAATTGGGACCCTTCAGATGCAGCAGCATTCATTCTAAAGATGGATGATGGGCAATGACAGCTGGCTGGAGTCAAATGTGCAGATTCTTGAGAGAGAGAGAGAGAGAGAAAAGGAAAGAGGGTGGGAGGGACGGGGCACATTATCAAAATAGCTGAGGTTTGCTATTATCCATCTTTTTCATTCTCGGCTTAATCATATCTACGATACTTTCCTCTATGTGCATCTATGTGCCTCGGAGTATTTTTAGAGAGAGAATCGGTCTTTGGTTGGGTTTAGAGAGAGCGAACTTTCTCTGGTTGAGATTGATGTGCATTATAGAGGTGCTCGTGGGGCCTCGGATAGTCTGCTCCATACGTTTATGGTGGTGGGACGAGGCCGGAATCTGTTGTAGCCTGTAGGAAAAGTAGTGGGGAATGATTCATTTGTGGTTTGCATAATTGAGTTATAATTGTCCGCCATTTTGATTCTGATGAAATCATGAAGGGATTGATTATAAAGGCCTCCTTCTCTGAGTCTAGTGTTGACTAAAAATATGTAAGACTTAACTTCATTGGATGCTGGCTAGACCGGTTCTTGGTTAGACCGGTTTTTTGGCCGGTGGGCGACGTTCGACAGTTGGTTGGTGGATGATGGTGCTGTAGCGAGAATGATTTTGATTAAGAGTGTAAAATGAAGAGAAGTCCAAGAAAAAATGGAAAAAAAGTCTTGTTATGTATGGTGATCTTTTAAGGTAAATAGATATTCCTCGTGTTGGTGCATATTTTATGCACCTTCATCAATCATTCAGTTTCAAAGAAGTACAGTAATTATTATTTACTGTATTTTGTAGAAACCTTGCTCAACTTGTAATGTAGTAGTATTATTCTTTTTGTCGTGGTGAGAAATATATAATTATGTTGTAGTATTATTCACTAGTATTTCTTTCTTCTCACATTCCCTTGGTGTCTATTACACCATCTGAAAAATAAATTAAAGGAGCCTTAGAAAATGAAAAATTACAGTTTACAATGACACATTATAAATTGAGGCAGTGACTTTTCTATCTACTATAGAATAATAATATTTATCGTCGGGATAGTTTTTTAATAAATCTACCCAATTTTGATATGAATGTCCTAAAATACCCTTTATTACAACTTTATCTTTCTCCACTTACTTTTTGTCTCTTTGCAAAAAAAAATTCTTTTTTTTTTCATTTTTTTTCCTTTTTTTTTGTTTTTCTAAATGTTAGAAAATACGAAATTTATAATTTTTACGAACATTGAGGTACGAATTTATGAAATTCCGTACCATATTTTGAATTGTTATTTTAATATAATATGCAAAGTGTGCTTGTTGAAATATTTTCTCTTACCACTTTCAATGAGGTACGAAATATAAAATTCGTACCAAAATCGAATAAGAATTTCACATTTACATAGTTATTATATAGTTATTGGTATGAATATGAGACAATTCGTACCAATTGCCTGTAATATAGTACGAATTGTATAAGTGAGTATGAAGTTATTGGTACGAAATATGAGTCAATCCGTACTATTTACATATGATATACTACCTCCATCCCATATAGTAAGTCCACTTTGCTTTATTGACTTTCCGGCACGCATTTCCACCGAAACCTAGTACGGGTTTTAAAACACAATTTTGAAGTATCTTTTTTTTTACGGGATACTATGACACTCATAATATCCCGTAAAAAAAACGATACTTCAAAATTATGTTTTAAAACCCGTATTAGGTTTCGGTGGAAATGCGTGCCGGAAAGTCAATAAAGCAAAGTGGACTTACTATATGGGATGGAGGTAGTATTACAAATTACAAGAAAGCAACAGAAAAGCAAATTACGAATTACGGTTACCTACGATATATCAAAAAGTACAAATTCGTACCATCTATTTATCACGAACTGTGAAATTCGTACTAAAGTCGAGTGAGAAATTCATATTTACTTAAATATATGATTATTGGTACGAATATAAAATGATTCGTGCCAATTAGATGTAGTTAAGCACGAATTACATAAGTAAGTATGGAGTTATTGGTATGAATATGAATCAATTTGTACATTTACAAAGATATATTACGAATTACGCTTGTTTGAAGTGACTTGGCCTACTGCAACATCAAACTCATTTATACTCAAGTAAAACGAGAATGAGAGATCTCAACTTATGAACTAGAAACACAAATCCACACTCGTCAAAACTGAAATTCATGAGCTAAAAAACAAGAAGTTACAGTAGCATACACTGAAAATAGGTACGGAATGCGAAATTCGTACCAACATAAATTAAAAAATAGGTACTAAATTTGTACATAATGTGCAGCAAAATGAACCAATTTTGTACCAACAACAACTACATATTACTGAATTCGAACCAAACTTAGACCCTGACCCTAAAATCGTACCAACTCAAAAGGGTAATAGTACGATTTTTTATTTTCTAAATATAATCAATAGAAAACATATTTCGTACCACACAATAGAATTACTGAAAACAGCAGAAAAATAAATTACGAATACCTATGATATATTATAAATTACGAATTCGTACCATCTATTTGTCAAAAGACAGCAAAAAAACAAGAAACATAAAAAAAACTGAAAGTTCAACCCTAAATTCGAACCAAACTTAGACCCAAACCCTAAAATCGTACCAACTCAAAGTGTAATGGTAGGATTTTTTATTTTCTAAATATAATTAACAGAAAGTATATTTCGTACCAACGATCAGTATCGGGCCTAGAAAAGCCCGAATGAAAGCCCGAAGATCTAGCCTGCGGTTTCTCTTCCTTGGATCTCGTAGCAAAACGGAGCGGATACCTGAGAAGAAGACCACGCGGCGGAGAAGACGACACGGCGGCGAAGAAGACGACGCAGCGGAGGTGCTACGGCGGCGATGGCTGAGGGAGGAGAAGTCTACGCAGCCACCGTCTCTGGGAAACTTCATTGAAGGCAAAGACGTCGGGCAGTAGCGACTCCAGGAATTATATTTCGGGGGGTGCAAGATATAATTTATTTTTCGACGATACTTCATTTTTTCAAAGCGATCGGCAACATCGTCATTAGAATCTCATAAAAACACACATCTTTCAATATAAGTGACAAAATAAGCATTTAAAAATTGATTTCTCATCCTATTTCACAATTTATTTTTGAATTTTCCTTCTAATTACTTAAAATGAATATATATATATAACAATACTAGTAAATATATATATTTTTTTTGGGGGTACAGCTGTACCCCCATTGCCATTGCACTTAGCTGGAGTCGCCAGTGACGTTGGGTTCTTCTCGAGGAGAAGACGACGCGGCGGAGACGGAGGCACTACGGCGGCAACGGAAGGAGGCAGAGGTGCTGCAGCCACAAAGAGAGAGAGAGAGAGAGAGAGAGAGAGAGAGAGAGAGTTTTCAAATTTTAAAATGGGGAGAATGGTAGGAGGAAGAGAGAAAGAGAGGAAATATAAGGTTTTGTGAGAGAGAGTTTTAGGTATATATACTAAGGGTATTTTGGGGCATTCATGTCAAAATTGGGTAGATTTATTTAAAAACTATCCGGGAGATATATATTGTAAAAACTACCCTATAGTGGGTAGAAAGGGGCATTTCCTCTTATAAATTCGTTACACAGTTAGGGCCCGTTTGAGATAAGTAGAGTCAAAGTACTAGTAGTAGAAGTATCACAACCCGATTTAAATGAAAGATTATTTAAACCGAGTAACATGCGACTAAATAAATAAAATGAAAAAAAATAAATAATAATAAAAAAAACTGAATGTATTTCGGATTAGAGAATGAAGGAATGGACAACTACTATACAACCCAAATAATAACTTATATCCTTTTCCAAATCATCCCTATTAATCAAGAAAAGGGAAATGAACCATGACTTGAATATTCAAGATATATTTAGCTACTTCATCAAATGAATCAAAAATAGGGATATTGATCTCAATAACAATTCCAAAATAATCGGGTCAATATGTATCTCAAGGGAGACTAAAATCATCTCAAATAACACCAGCCCATTTACAATAAGCTAGAGAGGATTATTCAAGGGCTTGGAAATCCGAATCAAGGATAATCAAAATTTAAAGATAACTTTTCAACAATAATTAAAAGTTGTCTAGAAATAACAAACGTTCATACATTTACAATAATAGATAACTCCCAATGGAATAAGTAAAGTTATCTCGGAGTTCAGGTGAAGATAATAACTCTCAACTCCATAAATAAACAGTAAACCATAAATAAACAAACAGTAAACCATAAATAAAAACTCTTGATATTTTTCTTTCCGACAGATTTGGAGCGACGGTGAGAAGATCAATAATTTTTTGCCGTTTTCTGGGAATCCAAGGTAAGCATTTTTCGTTCCCAAGTTCTTCTCTTTGAAAATTATTTGTGCTTGTTTAGTAGGAGAGATATCATGAGATTAATACAATTATCATGAGTTATCTGATGTTTCGTATCCTAGTTATAGATATCTCGATGGACCGAGATATGGAGAGGGCCCGAGCAATAAACACCGTTCTGCCTTGAATTTCTATCGCACCTCCCCCTCTGATAGTAAAGTTATCTGATTATTTCAGTAGAATTGGTTATTTTGTTATATTTTGTTATATTATCTAATCTTGGTGTTATCTCATGTTTCAAGATAAGCCATGTTTATTTTTCCTTATCTCACCTTATCTCGTCACGGCTACCAAATGAGCACTTACTCGCTGTTAATCTCACTCTTTTACAATGCAATGGTTATTTGTGATTTATTGACATTTGTTGTGATGTTCTTAAGAGGAAATAGATTATTCCTCATCCTGTGTTTATTTTGTTATATTATGACTGCCAATGAATTGGTTATTTGGTTTGTTCGTATTAGAGATATGGTCGTACTATACGCTGAGTTTAATTTGTTTAAAAAAAGTCATCATCAAAGAGAGAAGTACTTTGTTCCGGTGATAAGCTTGAATAAACTCCTTTCAATACAAGACAAGCAACTTAGTTATTATGTATAAAATCAAGTGCAGCGAGCTGATTCTGTCCATTGCTCGAATGCTAATGGTCATTCTTGAGCTTTGTTTTATGTATAAATTAAAAGAGATGAAATTTTGTTCAATCTTTAGTGTTATATCAAGTTATAAAATATTGTGTTTGCTAATTAAACAAACTCAGTTTCACCTTGAGTATCGAATATTAACTTCATCATCTTTTCGAAGTTTGATTCTAATGTAATCACTGATGGATTATGAATGGCATTATCTCTAGGTTAGGCCTGTCATTACTCATTTGTTGGATTTAAATACAAATACTAATATTTTTGATTCGATTACTTTTTCAAATACAAATTAAATATTAGCATATTCGATTCGGTATTCGTTAGTATTCGATTAGCTATAATATTATATTTATTAAATATATATTTATATGAATAATAAATGTAATATTCTTTTCTATATGTGTTAATACTTAATGGTAAATGGTAGTAGAGCAGTTGTTTATGTTTTGTATTTATATTTGGAAGTGCCATCATATAAAGCTTTAACTTTTTGTTAGTAATTTGAGTTCGAAATGATGAAGCACATTATTGTCTCTTAATCGGTTATGTTAAAGATAATGTCGGTCACGATTCGCACACTGGACGGTGAGGAAATGACGGTGACTGAGCATGTCGTTGTAAGCTATGTAGTCAACAAATACAAAAAATGCAACACCGATGATAACGTCTATGTTTGCGCCTTTGAAAAGGAAACCCTTTTAAAAACAATCAAATACCTCAAGTTTCACGCCCGAAATGACGTCTCTCCTAGCGACGTGGAAGCTTTTGGCAACGAGTTTCTCAATGAAGAAGCAGCGGTTATTAGTAAAATCTTTGTTGTATGTATTATATATTTGTTACTATTTCATTAACTTTGTTACTACTTTATTAACTTAGATATCTCACGTTGATTATGATTAATATCTCTTTCTCACAGGTTGCCGATTTCCTCCGTATCAAATGTCTAAAAGATTTGACACGTGCGATAGCCAAATCGTATTCAGCTGATTATTTGGCTCAATTTGCTAACAAGGTCCTTTTTTTTTTTTTTTTTTTAAAGTCGTGCAATGGAATTGTGTCTAAAAATCTATAAATATAATTTTTTATATAATTTTGTATACTTTACGGTGAATCTGAATTTTGATTAAGTTCTTTTATTTGTGTTTGTAACATTTTACGTGTAAATTTTATTGATATATTTATTATTTCTAATTAAATATTATATATGGAGCTGACATTAGTATATCTATCGCATGGTCTAGGAAACAACATGGGAGACGTCATCGAGTTCTTAATTCTTATTCTATCTTTGATTATCTCCTCGTGATAATGTTTGTGTTCAGTTCGAATGCAGTGCTTGATTTTAGATAGTGATTTCTCGTGCCGTTATGTAGTATAATTGTTATCTTTTGGGTTACATTTAATTGAGCTGAATTTGATAGAAACAAATCTTCTCCTTTCTCCTTTTCCGTAAACAAACAGTAAACCATAAATAAAAACTCTTGATATTTTTGTTTCCGACAGATTTGGAGCGACGGTGAGAAGATCGATAATTATTTGCCGTTTTCTGGGAATCCAAGGTAAGCATTTTTCGTTCCCAAGTTCTTCTCCTTGAAAATTATTTGTGCTTGTTTGGTAGGAAAGATATCATGAGATTAATACAATTATCATGAGTTATCTGATGTTTGGTATCCAAGTTATAGATATCTCGATGGCCCGAGATATGGACAGGGCCCGAGCAATAAACACTGTTCTGCCTTGAATTTCTATCGCACCTCCCCCTCTGATAGCAATTGACCCATTTTGCCCTTCACTCCACAATTTCGATCAACACGCACAGAGAAACACTAATCGCGCGAGGAGTGAAGACGAACCCTATCTCCCAGATCCATAGAATATTGCTTCGAAGCTGAGAGCATAAATCGGTAAGAAATCAATCGATACTCAAAATTGTTGATGAATTCATCCCATTTAATTTGAAAATATTATCTTTTCCAAATGATTTTCCTCCTACGATTAAAAACCCAATTTTCTATGAAAATATGTGAGGGTGTTATCCAATTTTCCTCCTCCTACGAAAATTTGTGAGTGTTTCTACATCTATTTCCAGATATATTACTTGTGTCTGTATCTGTAGCTAGTATAGTATAAATAAGCAAAGGCATTCTGGTAAAAGGGTTCGAATTCGGAACCACAGTTGACGGTTTCAAGTAACTGGCGATTGCTCCCTTTTCATGAATATCGAATTGATATAATGTGTTCGTAATTGTAAAATGATTCTATGATGCTCTTGGTTTAACTGAATTTGTATGGGTTCTGTCTTCCTTTTCTATTCTGGAGTTATTTGTAGAAGAGCTCATTATCATAAATATGATGCTCTTGATTTAGCTGAATTTGTAGGGGTTTAGGTTTCAGGTTTTTTTTTTTTTTTAACGGCATAATCTCAATATTGTTTTGATTGTTATGTTGCTGCTGTGGTTAGTCTAGTTTGAATATCAATATGGTTTCTTAGCCATCTAAGAAAGATGTATTTGTTTATATGCTTGTACACTAGTATATTTTGTGAATTTACTCTTGTATGTATGATAGACGTAAACAGAGATTAGATAGAAATGCAGGTACTAAATAGAAACTGACTGAAAGGGCTTAAGGCTTCAGTTCGATTAATGATAAGAATAACTTATAATTTCTGGGGCAAAGGATTAGGAGGGGTAAGCAGAAATTGATAGAGGAAAATTGGAGAAGATTGGTGCAAATGATAAAATATATTGGGCCATAGAAGCTTCTGATCTAGTTGCCTTCATATGGTTCTTACTTTGCAAGGGTGGAGTGGAGGTTTCGTCGAAAGGCGCATAGAGAGTATTGATTGTGTTGGGGCAGATTTCAAAGCACCGGAGAACCCCAAGTTTTGTTGGAGATTTTATCTAGATTTCGTTGAATGTAGTAGGAATGTATTGACTATGAATTTGTGAAGATATGCAGTTTATGTGTTTCACATTTTTGATGCTTTCATTGGTTTCTTTGGTAGTGATCTCTTTTTCCCCAATTTGCTGCGCAGGGAGATTAGGTTTGCGATTAGTTTGGTAATTTTCAAAAAAATTGAGGGATAATTTAGTAATTTTCTCTTTTTATTATGTTCTAATCCTTCCTACCAAACAAGCTATATGTGATATCCACAGTATTAATCTTATGTACCAAACACCCACACTTAAAATCTAATCTTGGTGTTATCTCATGTTTCAAGATAAGCCATGTTTATTTTTCCTTATCTCACCTTATCTCGTCACGGCTACCAAATGAGCACTTACTCGCTGTTAATCTCACTCTTTTACAATGCAATGGTTTTTTGTGATTTATTGATATTTGTTGTGATGTTCTTAAGAGGAAATAGATTATTCCTCATCCTGTGTTTATTTTGTTATATTATGACTGCCAATGAATTGGTTATTTGGTTTGTTCGTATTAGAGATATGGTCGTACTATACGCTGAGTTTAATTTGTTTAAAAAAAGTCACCATCAAAGAGAGAAGTACTTTGATCCGGTGATAAGCTTGAATAAACTCCTTTCAATACAAGACAAGCAACTTAGTTATTATGTATAAAATCAAGTGCAGCGAGCTGATTCTGTCCATTGCTCGAATGCTAATGGTCATTCTTGAGCTTTGTTTTATGTATAAATTAAAAGAGATGAAATTTTGTTCAATCTTTAGTGTTATATCAAGTTATAAATATTGAGTTTGCTAATTAATTAAACTCAGTTTCACCTTGAGTATCAAATATTAACTTCATCATCTTTTCGAAGTTTGATTCTAATGTAATCACTGATGGATTATGAATGGCATTATCTCTAGGTTAGGCCTGCCATTACTCATTTGTTGGATTTAAATACAAATACTAATATTTTTGATTCGATTACTTTTTCAAATACAAATCAAATATTAGCATATTCGATTCCTTATTCGTTAGTATTCGATTAGCTATAATATTTTATTTATTAAATATATATTTATATGAATAATAAATGTAATATTCTTTTCTATATGTGTTAATACTTAATGGTAAATGGTAGTAGAGCAACTGTTTATGTTTTGTATTTATTTGGAAGTGCCATCATATAAAGCTTTAACTTCTTGTTAGTAACTTGAGTTTGAAATGTTGAAGTATATTGTTGTCTCTTAATCAGTTTTTTTTTTTTTCTTTCAAAAAAGATAATGTCGGTCACGATTCGCACACGGGACGGTGAGGAAATGACGGTGAATGAGCGGGTCATTGTAAGCTATGTGGTCAACAAATGCAAAAAATGCAACACCGATGATAACGTCTACGTTTGCGTCTTCGAAAAGGAAACCCTTTTAAAAACAATCAAATACCTTAAGTTTCACGCCCGAAACGACGTCTCTCCTAGCGACGTGGAAGCTTTTGACAATGAGTTTCTCAATGAAGAAGCAGCGGTTATTAGTAAAATCTTTGTTGTATGTATTATATATTTGTTACTATTTCATTAACTTTGTTACTATTTTAATAACTTATTTGATTAACTTAGATATCTCATGTTGATTACGATTAATATCTCCTTCTCACAGGCTGCCGATTTCCTCCTTATCAAAGGCCTAAAAGATTTGACACGTGCGATAGCCAAATCGTATGCAGCTGATTATTTGGCTCAATATGCTAACAAGGTCAGTTGTTTTTTTTTTTTTTTTTTTTTTTTTAAATCGTGCAATGGAATTGTGTCTAAAAATCTCTAAATATATTTTTATATAATTTTGTATACTTTACGGTGAATCTGAATTTTGGTTAAGTTCTTTTCTTTGTGTTTATAACATTTTACAACGTGTAAATTTTCTTGATATATTATTATTTCTAATTGAATATTATACATGGAGCTGACATTAGTATATCTATCGCATGGTCTAGGAAACAAAGGGGGAGGCGTCGTCGAGTAGGAAAAAGACCAAAGTAAAGAGATCTAGGGTTAGTACCTTTGTTTTTTGTATCTAAAAACCTATATATGTAAGAATTGATTTGTTTTGTACTAGGGTCAGTAGATAAAATTGATTTCTTTGCACTTTATGAACATTACTTATTCTATATTATATATGGAGTTGACATTAGTATATCTATCGCATGATCTAGGAAACAACGGAGGAGACGCCGTCGAGTAGGAAAAAGACCAAAGGAAAGAGATCTAGGGTCAGTACTTTTTTTTATTTTTTTTATTTTTTATTTTTTAAATCTAAAAACATGTATATGTAAGAATTGATTTGTTTTGTAATAGGGTCAGTAGATAAAATTGATTTCTTGCACTTTATGAACAGTACTTATTATATATTTTAATTCATATGTTTTTCCGATCGTCTTCTCTTTGTAGATTAATAGCCCTACTAACACTCGCTTTGAGTGTGTGGATGGGATCGACTGCATCGTTCGAGAGGATGGTGATATAGTTGAATATATTCCTTACAATGGAGTATATATGAAATTTTGTAACTGTGTTGCTGCTGCTGGAGGTATTACATGAGTTTAATAACCGTCTTCTTTGTTTTTATATTTATTTTAATTTTAATTTGTCATTGTGTTTTCTCCAGAAATCCCAAAGGAAATGAAGGAGGAAGTGAAGCGTAGGTATAGGTGTGCAGTGACATTCTCATTCCCATCTGTGGGGATGAAGATTAGAAAAAATGCCCGTGGTAAACCGGTAAATAAATCTTTTTCTTAATTAATATGTTATTTATATTATTTTTTTAACTAATCAGATTAATTAATTATGTTATTTATATTACCCCATTAACTATCTCTAGCTCTCTCTATTTATATAATGAGGTTATTTTGATTCAGATTAAGCTTGAAAGTTTATTGGAATCTGATAAACAAGCAAACAAGTACTTTGATGAAGCTTTTCAAAAAGCAGTCGATTCATTGAGTCTTGAGGATTTGATTTCTAGCTCTAGTTCGAGTGTTTTGCGGCCGTGTGCGAATGGTACGAGCTCTTCACAACCTATGATCGGACCATTTGAATCACCGAATCTCGGGTATTTGATTTATAAATGAATTAATTAATTTCAGTTAATTAGTTATGATTATCATATAATAATGTTATACTAATATTTATGTTTGATTTGCGCATGTATTTTCGTATTTTCTAGCTCTAGTTCGAGTGCTTTGAGGCTCTATGCGAGTGGTACGAGCTCTTCACAACCTATGATCGAAGTATGCATGGATCCATATATAGGTAAGTTTCTACATGAATTAATTCTATATTTATTAGAGTTTATATACGTGAATCGTATCTAATTGATTATTTTTTATTTTGTAGTAACTAAGCCCAATATTTATGTACTCATATCTAATAAGATTATGGACGTGGTTGAATCTCGCTATCCGGTGATGCGAAGAGAAGGAAGGAGTATGTGGTGATGTGGATATGTTATGTTATTGATTTCGTGTAATGGTTGGAATGCTATTTCTATTTCAGTTATAAGACTTATTAGACAGTAGCGTTTTCTCTAGAAATGCGCCTTTTCCTTTTTTGGGTATAAGCTCGGTTGACATTTTCTTTAACGAATATTTATGTTCTGCAGTCAAGACAATACTTTATGATGATATTTTACCTGAATTGTGTAATTATGCTAAAAACATCAAGATGAATATTATTTCTGATCTTCTCTGTCTAGGACCAGGACCACATTGCAAGGGAAGATACATTTTCTAGGACTATGAGTTAAGGTTGGGGGCTAAAACAATTATAGAAATGAATCTGGATTTGTTGTATGAAACAATTTGTCTCATGAAGTCTCTACTCTTATAACCTCATGAAATAATTTGCCTCATAAGGACTAAAAACATAATTAAACTCCCACTAACTTAAATATCAATAACTAATCATAATTGCTCGTCATTATAACTTAGGGGTCGTTTGGTTCAAGTTGGGAAACGGAAAGAGAATGAAATTAAGTCAAATAAGGGAATGATAATAATAATGGTTATTTTTATTGAGTGTTTGATTGAGTAATAGAAAGAGAGTCACTTGTAAGGGACTTCCCTTTTTCCTTGTTTCTCCTTTTTTTAAAGGGGTAACAATGTAAGGGATTAGGTTACTCCAAGTAAGGGAAATGGATAAGCTACTACTCAAACCAAACAAAACCTAATGTAATCAATTACTTGTTTCCCTTTCTATATCTCATTTTTTGTGAACCAAAGTCAACCTTTTAATGCTCCAAATGGAGTTAGGTTCAGCTACAGTACTCGGTGAGTGGTGTGCCCATGCCACCTGATCTATGTTATTATTGTAATTCATAGAGGATTTGTAATGTCCCGTATTTTCCTAACTATCATTAGAAGCTTAATTACGTTGCTAAAGGAGATTATTAGCTTTTAGTAATTCAATTTTCACTTCTAATCGTTATATATTTATTTCCTAGAAGGAAATTTATCAAGTAAGAATCAAGTAGCAACTTGATTATTAATCACGCTAGTTAATCCATGAATAATCGAATAAATGTTCGATTGAATTGTTCGACTAAGTGCTTAGTTGCATTTCGAATATTCTCAACTAAGATAAACCGATTCAAGCATTTTGATTATCTTTCTTAACCACGCAATTTATTAGTGCGTAGTGGTAAATGGGCCAAACCCGTTTCTTGATAGGCCAAGTATATATATATATTTATGTGTTAATGGGCCAGGCCCATAAGAAGAATGGCCATAGCCGAAAAAGCATACATGCACACTAATTAGAATTCATAATTTAAGAGGATAAAGAATAAAATACATCATCTCCAATTTTAAGTTCCCAATGCAGTTAATAACCTTAATACAAAGGAGTGTAAATACAAGGGGAGAAGTACACGGCTCTTCCTAATCAAATCAAAGAAAAAGATGATACAAATCAATCCTTCAATCCAGCAAAATCAGCTACGCAGCAGCCATTTCTTGAGCCCGACAACCTGTAAAAAAAAGGAAGTGAAATTAGTCTCAAATGAAGAAAAGAAGGGAAGAGAAATATCCACAAGATAAACCATAGCAAATCTCACTAACCCACAAATCAGCCTCAAATTGGAGTAAAGATTGGGGAAGTTTATTGCACAAAGTATAAACCATAGATTGAACTAATAACTGGAAATAAGAGCTGGCCTTTTCATGTATAAATACCCCACATACAGCAGCCATTTCCGTCATTCATACTTCACCAAAATACTAAAGACTTAGAGAGAAAAACAAATTGGGTGAGGAAGAGGAAAGAGTAGAGGACTGCAGCAACTTAGGAGGAGGAATTCCCCCCCCCCCCAATCTGCAGCCACCTAAACCATTTCCACAGGTAACACAACCAGCCCTCAACCTCTTAATAAGCATGCTACAGCTTCTTTTAGTCAAGAACTTCAATTATGTTTAGATAACCACCAAAACATGAACAAACACTAACACGATTCCATGTTAAACCTATAAACCGAAGCCAACATCAAGTCTTGATCAAACCAAACCTATAGCATTCAGATTCTATGAACCACAACACCAATTCAAGAACAAGCATGCTTTTGTATTCCTTCGATTAAAATGATTTACTAGTAAATTTCCTTGTGATCAAAACTGAACCTCAGGCCTAAGATACTAATCTCCATAAGCACAACATGTTCTTGCTTGATTGATTAATAAACACAAATTTTATGTAAAACTATATTGATTCGTTTCCAGTTCGGTCACTAAAATCAGTAATTAAAACTCCGGAAAAGCTAAAAATTGGTATGGATAAAATCCCTTAAACAAGATTAAAAATATTAATACGTGCGATTAAATTATTTTTTTCTCGAGTGATTGATATTTGTACTTGGCATTTTAGCAACAAGTCATTTAAAATATTAAACTTGAAAAAAAAAAAAAAAGAGTTTGAATCAACATAAAAAAAAGAAAACGAAGCTTTGAAGTTGAAAATTGAAAATAGTGAGGCTCAGATCTACTCCAACGGGCAAGAGACGGAGTCACCGCCATGGCTGCTTAACCCAGAATGCATATGTAAGTGTGTGTGAGAGAGAGAGCAGGGCCGGCCATGAGCATGGCCATCAAGTTCTTCAGAACAGGGCCCCATTATTTTTGGGGCCCAAGATCGATTTAGATCCTCTATTTGCAATGACGGATGGTCGTTATGTATTATAAATATTTTTTAAATAACAAGCAATAATTAAAGGTTTGCATAAATTTAGAAAATATTCATGTGGCGACCATCTGTCGTTGCAATAGAAAATGCAACATGTAAAATTGCAATATTCAAATCGCCTAAAATCATATAATCACCTCTCTCTCTTTTTTTACCCCTCCTCTTTATTCTTTGATAATTTGTCTCTCCCCCTTTATTATTTTAAGTGATACTTAAAAATAAAAAAAAAAAAAATAAGGGCCCAATTTTTATAATTAGCACGGGGCCTCAATATTAATTGAGACGGGCCTGAGAGAGAGAGATGCAATCTGGGTTAGCCCCGCCAAGATACGGGTCAGATCCGTCCCCCGCCCGCCCCGACTCAAGGAAATTCCAACTCATCATCACAGCCTTCACACAAACGCAGGGAATTGAATGGAATGGAATGAAATGGAAAGAGGTCTGTAGTTCGAGGACGAGGACGATGAGTAACAAGAATGGATTTCATATGCTACTCGCTTCACACACACAACACGCACTGAACGAGTCAAGCACGTTGACAGTCAGTCGTGTGTTTAAACAGAGACCGCGGCAGCAGCCCGTTGTCCCCTCGCCGGAAACCTGCAAAAATCAGAATTGAAAAGAAAAAGAAAAAGAAAAAAAAATAGAACTACAATCGAACAAAATGGGGACTCAACGGAAACGAGAAGCTGAAAATAATTTCATGATTAAAATCGAACAAAAAAAATAAACGAAAGAAAGGGAGAGCTCGATCGGAGGGGCAAATGTCCCCTAATCCTTTCGGATTAGGGATTTTAGTGTTAAGGGTTCGTCACAGTCGCAGGATTTGCGCTGGAGAGCCACCGGACCCGACGCAGCCGCGCGGGAGGAAGTTGAATTCATCGGAGCCGAGGTCAATCGATGGACGGCGTCTCAGCGGTGCCGTCTCACTGCAACAACGGAGCCCACCAGTAGCCGAACCGGCGAAAATCACCGGAGGGAAACCCTTTCCCGAATCCGAAGTTTGGTTTTCAATTGGGGATTTTTTTTCAGATTTGCAATTGGAGAGGGTAGCTATAGGGGATAGAGGGACGGAGAGGAAAGCCGCCACCCTAATGACGGCGCCGGTCGCCGGCGTGGTGTAGAAGGAGGACGAGGCAAAATCGGAGAGAGAGAGAATCGCAGAGAAAGAGAGAGCGAGTGAAATTGCAGAGACAAGGGGGGTCGTAGGACCCTACATGGAGGGCCATTGAAACCTTCCTCCTTATCGTGCCAGTCGCCACATTCAACTTGAGTGATTAAGGGCAATTTAGTCTTTTTGTTGTACAGAATTCTTCTAACTGGGGTCTGGGGTTAGCGTACGTGGGTTTCTTCTCCCACAACATTATACTATACGGTATCATTCTCCTTCTCCACCCAGCGTTGCCAGGCTCCCGTAAATCATCGGCGACGAACGGATTGAGCGCACATTCTGCCGCTAACTGCCGGCTTAGACATTTACAGAGAGCACCATCGCAACATTGTGGTGGTATTATTCCACCCTTCTCCTGTACGTTTTCTTATCTCGTTATTTGAACAGTATGAAGCTTCCCCTATACGTATGGCCTCATTCTTTAGTAATTTGTTCTATTGTCTTCCTCTTTTATCTAATTTGTGCTTTTTGTTCTTAGATTATGTTTTATACAATACATGAATAGGAATTAGTTGGAAAAATCGCTACATTTTTTCTATTTCAGACCATAATTTTGTGTTTTTTTCCATCATCAGTTGTGGTTGAATAGTGTTTGATTCGTTCTTTGATAACAATTCCAGGCTTCATTACCCTACATGAGTAGTATGGACGTGAATGTTGAAGAGTCGTTTCGTGCTATGGGTTTATCGGATTTAGAATATTTGAGGACCCATATCGATCGTTCTGATAGCTTGGATGTGAACGTGTCGACTCCCATGGGTGAGGATTCGGTACACTCCCCAGCTCACAGCAAACAAGACGATTTTGTATCCCAAGCGTCTGTCTCCGAGGACGAATCAGGTGAGGCGTGCATACAGGATCCTGAAAAATTCATTCTTGACTCAGAGGAAAATCTATCCGTTGGTAAATCATTTGAACATCTTGATGAAGTTTATGTAGTGTATTGTGAATATGGGCGCATTAAAGGTTTTAGTGTTAGACGCGGAGAGCAAAGATATGTAGGGAAAACTGATGTCATTAGATGGAAGGAATATCTTTGTTCATCTGCTGGGAAGCCTGACAACAAGAGTTCTCGAAATCGAGTTCCATGTTATAAGAAACTCATCACTAGAACTGATTGTAAAGCTAAGATAAGGATATCGCGAATATCCGGTGGTGGTTGGTGGGTTACACATTTTGTAACCGAACACAACCATCCTCTTGTCCCTCTTGAGCAGGCATACATGTTGCGTTCCGCCCGCTACTTATCATTTGCCAAATCTTCTGTTGTTGAAGGATTGACCTCTTTTGGTATTGGTGTTACCACAGCTTTCCGATTTATGGAGAAGGAATCAGGTGGTCCCCAGAATGTTGGTTTTACCCGGCAAGATGTCTACGATCATGAGAAGCGTTTGAAGAGGTTGACCAAGGTGGAAAACGCTGATGCGAATTCTTTGATGCAACACTTCATTGATAAATCTAATAAGGAACCACAATTTTTTTGGAGAGTTCAGCTTGATGATGTGGGTAGGATAATGAACTTCTACTTTCGTGATTCAAGGTCTTGGCAAGACTATGAGGCATTTGGAGACATTTTGTCGGTGGACACGACTTATCGAACGAACAGGTATAATCTAATTTGTGCACCGTTTGTTGGGATTAACCACCACACATTCAATGTCATGTTTGGAATGGCTTTCTTATCTGATGAGACAACAGAAACTTTTGAGTGGCTATTTAGCGCCTTTTTAGATTCTATGAAGGGAGTCCCACCGAAATTGATATTCACGGATCAAAGTGCGCCCATGATGAAAGCAATTGATAATGTTTTCCCGAATTCCCAACACCGTTTGTGCCAATGGCATATAAATAGGAATGCACATTTGCATTTTGGAGCACTTAGTTCTGATTCTGTTTTCAGAAAGCTTTGGTACAAATGCATGAATGAGGTGGAGAC
Source organism: Mentha longifolia (assembly GCA_001642375.2). Taxonomy (NCBI): domain Eukaryota; kingdom Viridiplantae; phylum Streptophyta; class Magnoliopsida; order Lamiales; family Lamiaceae; genus Mentha; species Mentha longifolia. The sequence goes on along the minus strand of CM038118.1, from coordinate 26,999,440 downwards.
TGTAGCTGATTTTGATAGTACTTGGGGTGAAATGATCAGCTCCTTTGACCTGAAGGAGAACAGTTGGTTTAGTACCATGCATAAAATCCGGCATAGATGGGCTTCTGTGTTTTCGAATGATACATTTTGTGCAGGCCTCCATGCGACATCTAGGAGCGAATGCACAAACCATGTACTCAAGTATCTTCTATGTCGTAGTTCTTCTTTGTTTGAAATTGTTCGTAACTACGAAATAATTCAAAATAGGTGGCGCCAAAGGGAGATCGAGGAGGACACACTTTCCATCTGGACCCCAGGACAGATGGTAAATGACAATAGTCTCCTTTCGCATGCTGCTGAGGTATACACACGACATGTCTACAAGGCATTCGAACAAGATTTTAAGATGTGAGCTGAATGTGAAATCTTACTCTATGTATGATCTTGCATTCTATTCCAGATCTTGGATTTTGATTGGTATTTTCGCTTGTTTATTAGTGAAGGAATGAGTGGATCCAACGAAGAACAGGATCAGATTCCTAATTGTGCTGAACGAGGACATGGGAGGATGGTGTTGAAATGTGCAGGTGCAGATGCAGAATATGCTGGGCGATGGTACTACAAGTGTCTAGTCTTGCCCAAACACAAGCGGAACTTCATATGGTGTGATGAATATCACGAGTTTCAGCCTGATCATTTGAAACCCCGCTATGTGCTTGAGTATTTGCGCAAGGTGCAGACCAGGCCGGAGGCATCTTCATCTCATAATCCACCAAGCACAGTGATATATCGGCCTCCGCAGTCCGCAGCACTTGGATCTGAAATTCATGCAGTTATTATGTGGTTGTTTATGGCTATTGTAATCTTCTGTTTCGGACTGATTATTGGTAAATTGATGTAAATGTAATGGAGTGGTATTATTAGTATCGTCAGATTACTGTTTAAGAAGCTCAATTTATGAGTCATTTAACAGTCATAATTCGTAGGGTTTTGATTGTATGAGGTTTCCGCTTTCAGCTCATAATCGAAGCTTCATACGACATTAATTCTGTGTTTTTCATAAATTATTCGAGTGGATGAAATTTCCGTTCTTTCTGAGTAATTAACTTGAGCATTACAATAATCATATATAGATAATCACAAAAATAATCATGTATTCATAATCATTAAGATATATACTCCATCTATTTCATTTTTTGAAGTGCCCTTTTTTTGAAGCGGCACAGATTGAATAGAAGTAAGCCACTTCAGAAAAAATGGGGGAGTACATAATAAGATAATCAAAATTCATCATGGATAACACAAGAGTGATTATGTCGCATTTAGTGGGATCACCGTAATAATCGAAAGCCAACCATATTATATAAACTTCTTATTTAATTTGTAGTTTACAGTTAGGATATAACATAGTGAAAGTGTTAGGGTCTCAATAAAACAGCATAAATAAAATTACGGGGTTAGATACTAACGGCAGCCATTACCCTAAAAAAGGTAGAAAATACGTAAAATTACTCAACTTCACTAGCCGAATGTTGAACTCCGGATTTGGGGATTAGTAAAAACCAAACATATTTTACTTGATTATTCCTTAATCGAGTCGAATCGGTGGAGATAATCGGATAATCAATGAAACGTGTAGTCCACTAATCAAACAGCCGATCCCGGATTAGTAGATTAGCAAAAACAAAAAGGGAATAATCGAGACTAACCATTGAAGATCCGCATAATTACAAATAGGACCCCGAGCAAAGGCCTTGCCTCTTCAGATTGGAGCGGAATTCACCTGAATATTTGACCCACCTGAAAAGCGGCAACAAAGAATATATTTACCCATGCAGCTTTCTCCGCAAAGTGGAACCAGAAAAAGCATTCCATTTTGGCCACCGGCAGCTTGTACTCCGGCACCTCACCGCGGCGGGTCTTGTCAATTTTGATTTCGGCAAATAATAATAGTTAACCTGACCATAGTTAATTGGGATTTAAAAAATAAATACATCAAAACTTTGCAAATTGGTAAATGACTCGTATACCCTTACTAAAGAAATGATAAAATTGGGATGTGGACAGCGATTAAGCAGGGAAGCATTGGCACCCCATGTAGAATACTATATTCGTAGGACCCTACATGGGATGCCAATGCTTCCCAGCCTTAATCTGCCGCCACGTCCTATATTCTTATTGATCTTATTAGGGGCATTGGGGTGGTCATTTCCAATTTACAGGTTCTTAATTTGAATTAATTTTATAGAGGGGGTAATTATGGTTAACTGGCAAACTCCTTTGACATGAAGCTAGGGTTTTCTCCTCTGCTTCTCCCACAATCAACACGATGCAAAATCCGTCAGGCCGAAATGGGTGTTCATGATGCTGAATTTCCGAGAAGGGAGTTTGCAGATTTGTATCAAGGGAAGATGACGGGTTTGCGGTGCTCCGCAAGGGGTGCAAGGGACTTCCAACTTCCAATTAGTCTTTTTTTTTTTTGGGCTCTTATTTTATTTAGTGAAATTGGGTTCTAGTAATTTAAGAGTGGGCTTGTTTTAATTATTGTGATGGGCTGAAATTGTTAAGTAGATGGGCTTGAATAATAATAATAATAATAATAGTACCTACATTACTTGCACTACAAAAAAATTGTAGTTTCCTCACATAAAAAGTTATATGCTTACGTGAGGAAAAAAATCCTCACAATAAGCCTATTTTATGTCACATAAACCATTTATATCAAAGGCCTGATTTTGTTACACATACCACTTTTCCAATTAGATTTATGATTATCGAGACATAAAATTTATGAAATTTTTTAACGAATGAATTCATACACAAATGTCAAACCACAAAATTCCACTATACAATCAAAAAGTAAAAGATAAAATTCCATACATTAAAAACTCAGAATATTGTCCTAACACTATGCATAAATACTAATCACTCGATAAGAATTGAAGTCTTCCTATGATTTGACTTTGTTTTCCTAAGTTTCCAAATGAAGCCATTAAACGTCTTCCTTACAGTGTCAGAGGTTTTGCAATTCTAACATCTTCAATGCAATATCTATAACATTTGTTTCACTAGAATTTGCCACAACTCTGAATTTCTGATCTTCCATTATATTATGTTCATCAGCTGCAAAAAAAGAGCAAAACTACATTTTATAATATGCACAAAATAAACCAATTTATCTCAAGTACATACTCCGTCAAATTTAGACTTCAGTTCAGATTAATTGTTATTGCAAAAGAATAAAAAATTAAAAGTCTTACCTCTAATAGTTCACCATTTGGATGACTGCTGCTGTAGTATACAAAGCTTGTCCACCGATACAATGCAATTCGAGTTGATAATAAGTTTATACGCCGTGCATAAAAGTAATTTCCATGAACTCTATGCTCAAGCACAAAAACAGAAGTTACAAATAAGTGGCTAACAAAAGCAAATTGTCCATAGTTATTTGGTATAACAGGAAGCTTGATTTATGGGTAATATCTTCAGAAGAATACTCTGTTTTATGTACTCTTCAGCAGATTTCTGCAATTCACGCAAACAAAATAGAAAACATATAAAAGGCGAGGAATGAAAAAAGGTTAACCATTTAAACATATTTGGTAGATGGAAAGCTCCTCAAAGAAAATACAACTGTGTAGGCCAATCATTGTCAAATACTCCATATCTTTGCATTACTTTTAACATCCATAAAGGGTTCAAAGAAAAAATTAACAACAATAACAACTAACCTTAAAATGGCCAATAGAAAATGATCTGCTAATTGTAGTCCGGATGAATTGCAACCAAAACAGGCACCTTATCAAGCCAAACCCCGTAAGAATAGAAATGTTTGTCCATGTTGCCTTAGTAAAGTCTCTAATAGCAGAGTAAGAATTAAGAATAGCAACATCATGAGCAACAAATTTTTTTAAAAATTGAACAAGTAAATCAGCTTTCCATGGTCCAACATATTCTGTAGGTACTCCATCATGAAAATCTTTAGAGTTGGGTATCCACTGCATTAAATAGAAGTGTAGTGCATACAAAACATGTAGCTTATATACATATCGTCTAAAAAAGCAATGAGGCAGGCCCAGACAGCTCAAAACACAACTATTCAAGAGAATGAGACAATATGTACTGAGCATCATGCTTATCAGCTTATCACTAAGTTTTTTGTACATGTCAGCATCTACCTTTGCTAGGTTCCAATCTAGCTAGAACATGAGCTACTTAATCTAACTGCAATATCTGTTTTTAGGAAAACTAATTACCTTCACATAGATTAACCACATAAAACACAAGTATTCACAGATCTTTCCAAATGTGTCCAAGAATGACACCCAAAAAACAAAATTTGCACCAGAAAGTCCGACTTTAACACCAAAATACTACAACGTTCACACCATAAAACAACAAATCGATGAGTTTATGCAATTCACCCAAAACAGAGCACCTACATACTTGTCATCTCCAAACCAAAGCAAAATATGAACTTCGATGATGCAACAATAATTATCCAAAAATAATCTATTTTCCAGCAAAATCACAATCATTGTCCACCGAAAACATAGAATTGCCTATGAGAAATGTAGAGCAGAAATTCATCCGTACCAAAATGCTCAATATTGATATAATATTGTTGGTTGTGGCTGCGATCGACTGCGTGGCGCAAATCCTCTCCAAATTGTACAGATTAGACAATGTCATGCTTTGTACACTCTCTGCGCCATCATCAGTATCTCAATTGCCCCCAATTTATGCAGAATAGCCGCCTATCTCTTACAACAGTTCCAGCCACGGCGCATCCGCTCGTCGGCGAAGACGACATCTGCTCTTCCATTTTTAGGAAATTTGTGATTTTGATTCGTTGAATTTATTACAAAAATACCACCGAATTTTTTCTTAGGCAAGGATGTTGAATTTCATCACATAAGATTACTTTATGTAACAAAATTTGTTTTTGTTACAAGAGTTTGTTACAAATAGTCGCTTTTTTAGTAGTGTTGATACATGCTCGTCTGGATTTCATGTAATTCCAGAGGGCATTCATGGCTGATGGGATAAACCAACATTACACTAGGCTTCACTGTATGAATAAGTATGTAAAAATTCTGTTCTAGTAATGATATACGCATAAATGAAATAATCCATAGGTTAAAAAAAGAAATGAACAATTAAACCTTAGATTTAACTTCAATAGTAACATCGCAGGCACAAACTGCATCTCAGAAGGCTCCACATTAAGAATTCATTCATGTTCTTGTTCTCTTGCATCAACACAAAGGCACTATCCATAAAAGAACCTAATCAAATACATATTTTCTCCTAATTCCATCTAATTCGGAGGCTTCAAAACAAAGGGGCACTGCCAACGAAGTTACCTTTGCATTTACAGAATATCATAAAGTAAGAAAACTGTAATTATCATGGGAATTGCTCTAAACACATTTACCTCCGCCGATTAAATTACTGGTTATAAAGCAATACTGTCGTCTTCGCGATTCGGTGTAGGTTCACCTGTCGCCTCATCAGCAATTGTTGTAGCAGAATCGTTCTCGCTCTCATCATCTCTGAGGTTAAAGACGTATTCGTCAATGCCGAAGCCGCAATTGCTGCCAATAGGAGAAGAGTGGTAGTGCCTAGGCTTAAATGAACATGGGTGAGTGCGTGAGCTCAGGGTAGTGCAAATGCCGACGCGGAACATATTCTCTGATGGGCGGACCATTAAACAACCCCACCGACCTGGTGGGAAATCGGGCTGCGGAATCGATCGACGACTACCCGACGATGCATCAGCGTCGGTTGAATCAGCTGGGAGTGACGTGGAGCGCGATTCCGCCATTGAATGAATCGATGACTTCTTAGAACACGCCGAATCCATGGCCGGACGTTTATGCCTCATCCTCCTGTTTCTCCACAGCAAGATTTCTCTCGGCGATAGATGAATGGCGCAGTAGGGGTGGAGGCGAATTGGGGAAGGTTTCAGCGGCCGGTTTGAGCTAGGGCATTCTCAGTAAAGGCGAATTGGGGGAATTCGTGCTCTTTCGATTACAAAATACAAATCCCTATATTTCGTATGTATTTTTTTTTCAAAACACAATATACATGTACACAGGGCGTACAGATACTGGTATATAATGTTAACTTCAGTTAACTAAATTTATTCCTAAAATAATAATACAGGGCGAAAATACTAAATTACCCTTACTCATGCAAGCTGGATGTGGCGACGTGGCACGATAAGGAGGGAGGATTCAATGGCCCTCCATGTAGGGTCCTATGACCCGTTACTTATTTATTTATTTAGTTAGTTAGCTATTTATTTATTTATTTAATTAGTTATTTATTTAAGTGATCCGGGTCGGGTCGGACCGGGTTTATTAACTCGCGGGCCGGGCCGAGAAGAAGGCATACCGAAGACTGGGCCGAATCTGCTATGTAGGCCGAATTTATTGGGCCAAAATCTCGAATCAAGTTTACGAGCCCAATTTAAAATTTATTTCGAATGGAGTTACGACTAATTAAATCACACTCTACCCGTAATTATTTTTAATAATTCGTAAGTGAATTATTTTCTTAATTAACTTATAGTAGTAAGTTAATTAAATTAGGAGTTATCATAGCCCTTCGATTATTGATTAAGCTAATTAATCATTGAGAAGCTTCTCAATTAATTAATTTTAAGTTAGCAATAAATCAACTATTGATTTATTAAGAAACATTCCTTATAAATCGTTCACATAACGGAATTTATAACTCGATTTAGATAACGGTAACCACGTTACTAGAATTTGAATAACCTCCGATAAGAAATGAGACTAGAATCTTATAAAAGATTTTATTCATTAGAATACGAATCTTACCTCGATTTTTCAATCGATGGTTACGCGAAGGCAGTAACCGAGATGGAGATCGTCTAGTAGCAGTCAAGAAGAGCAACGAGGTGGGCTTTCTATAAAACAAAAAGCATGTTTTATGAGATGTAACTCTTTTATAATTGTCATACCATAAATGTTTTCAGTTTTGTATGATGTCTATCTGATAAATGGTCAAGGCCAAATTTATGAATCGAATTCGGGTCCCTGTGTGATCAGAAAATCATACTTGGACTAGTGTACAAATTTATTGTGGTGCGATTTTTTTATTTTTATTTTTTTTTTTTTTTTTTTTTTTTTTATGATCTGATCTAATTTGTCGTGTACAATAATTAGAGTTTATTAATTTTAATAGGCGTGTAGAGAAGGGATGCATTGTTTTCAACTTTTTACTCATAATTTTGTTGATACTTCTGAAGCTCGTATTAATTTTGCTTGACCTAAAAGATGTATTGTTGAGGATAAATCATGATATATGAATCTCAACCAAAGATATGAGATAACATCTATCATATTTATCACACCTAGCTTTACTAATCACACTAGCTACTAAGAGAATAATTAACATTTTAATTAATTAATTAATCGTACTAGCTACTAATAAGCTTAATTAATTGCCTAACCCAAAAGCGATGTGCAAATTCCACTCCATAATTACTAAATAGAGGTATGGCAAATTGGAAACCATGTCCTTCTTTGTCGTGATTTATTGGACCATCTATCTAAATACTATTAGCATAACTATTAATTAAGCTGTGGAATTATTTACATAGCTTCCTTGCATTAACTATTTAGCCTAGATTAGACAAGGATTACGTACAACTTTTACAGCAGCATGTAGACCAACTCTTAAGCAGAGCCTGCAGAGGCTGTACGTTGCCGTCTTAATATTAACCCTATCAACACTATGTGTGAATCGTATTTCATAGATTAAATTTAGATGTACTTAATTAATTGTGATTAATACAATTCGATGTGTATTTTAACTTATTATTACCTAAGTCTTCATGGATGCATGATTACATAGCGAATGTAACAGTACTTTATAATGATGGTTAACTCTTACAAATTGGATTTTAGCTATTGGATTCGACTAAAAAAATTGAGAATTTATTAAGCTATTTTAGTTTATATAGCTTTTGTAATATAATTAAAATGATTGACATATGTAATGTTTATTTGATATATTAAGAAAAAAAAAGATTAACAAATTAAAGCAGTATTTCACCCATATAGGTAGAAAATGTAGAATATTTCCAAAACATTAATTTGTACTCTTCTATTCTATGCAATTATCCCCCTAGTTATATGTACCACAATCTAATTAGTCTAGTTTCTCAAATTGTTTATACATTTTTATTTTTTTTTGAGATAAAAACAACCATTCATTGAGTGGGATCAATGTCCGAAGCTACAATTCGCAACAGCGAAGCGAAGGATGGATTATCAACATCAAAAGAAAAGTTAGGGAAGCGAGCACAATTCGCAATGTGGTGGGCGAGACCATTTTGATGTTTGTCAATCCATTGAAAAGACACCCTATCGAAGCCGTTGGAAAGAAGGAGAATATCAGCGATAATGGAGTTCTTGGAGCAATACCATTATGAAGAGCACGCACAAGGCCTTGGTTATCCGACTCGAAGATTAGATCACGAAAGCCTTCATCACGAGCTTTGCGAACTCCAGCAAAACAGGCCAAGCTCTCAGCAACATCAATGTCCGGGCAACAAGGCAAATGATCAGCGACAAAAGAAACAAGATTACCAGCATTAATTATTTAATTGTGAAATATTAATGTTAGTGGGGAAAAATGGAAATATATGATTTTTATGAATGATATTTTTCTCTTGGAAGCAAAGTCTAGTTCATGTTTGGGAATTCACTTGTTTCTCACTCAAAGTCTTTTCAAATAATCAAATGTATATGATGATGAATATTTGAGCAATTCTGCCTTTCTACCAAACATTATTCGATGAAACCTTTCAAACAATAACACACCACTTACTTAACTACGTGCTTCTTTTATTGGCATGTGGCAAACCATTTCATTTTCACTAATTGTATTCCAACAAAACATTATTTTGTCTTTTTTGTTTCTTTCCTCTTCCAAGTCCCTATCTTGATTTTAGACATGCATACATGAATTATTTAAAAGTAATTTTTAATTCATTATGGGTACATCAATAGGGATTTTCTTGAATGAGATTAGCATCATGATTTATATTATCAAATGGGAGCAATCCAAACAAGAAGAGGGTTATCTATATTTTATCTATATCCGCACCTAACCTCAAAATTATACTATTCCCTCCGTCCTTTTCAAGTTGTTAGACTTTTTTTTTGCTATTGAAGGTTCGAGCGTCTTGAGTGTGATCATTGTATTGTGGCCATTGCCTAATTAATTAACTGCGTTTTTATTTGGAAAATATAGCGGTTATATGGCGCCAGAATACGCGATTGAAGGGCGTTTCTCGTTGAAGTCTGATGTGTTTTCCTTCGGAGTGTTAGTGCTGGCGATTATCAGCGGAAAGAAGAACACTGATTTTTATGGTTCTGATTATCTTAGCCTTCTTGGATATTTGAGTCCTCATCTCAAATCAAGAAACTTGACATTAGTCTTACATGAAACCAGAAAAAGAAAATGATTCTCACAGACTTGGAATATGTGGAAACAAGAAAGATGGCTTGAGTTAGTTGATCCAATTCTGGAAATCCCAGCTTCATCATCTTCAGCTGTATTGAGATACATCAAGATCGGTTTGTTATGCGTTCAAGAAAATCCGAAGGATCGGCCTCTAATGTCTGATATTGTTGCAATGCTAAACAACCAGGAGACAAGAATAGAATCGGCAAGGCCCCCTGCATTCGGTGTTGGGAGATCTTTAGGAGACGAGGTAGAGATCGGCTCCTCCACCAACGGTTTGACAATCTCAGAGATGGAAACACGGTGATGTTTTCCCAAGAATATCTTCTTACAACAATTGTAATGATATCAGATTATGATAGGTGGACGCCACATATATTTTTTTTATATTATATTCCTTAATCTGTGTGCCCAAAATGAATGGGGAAGTAATTTATAAAATGTTGGTGACAATTAGTAGGCCAGACTGAGATAAATTGGCCGTTGTGAAATGTTTTGAAAAAAGTATTAGGCCATGGCTACGTTGACATTTCGATTTCTTTTCCCCCAACATGTATTGTGCAAATTTACATCTAATAGCAACTAATATTTTCAGAAAATGATGTTAGTTGTTACTTTTTTCCGTTGCAGTTTAACCGATAATATATATAAATTTATACATATAATTGACTAGAGAGGTTCACCCAACTTGGAAACATTTATTTGTCAATGTACCTATATATGCTTAGACTTCTAAGCTTAATTAAACAAATAATTACATCATTATAATTTTAACTGGGTTTGTTGAGATTCCTCTCTGGTGGTTGCGAAATGTTGAAATTAAAATGAATCCTAATCGGACTTCAGATCATTAGTGCATTAGGTGAGAATTTAATTAATTAAATTGAGTCAACCCATAGTATGGTGAATACATATAGTTCATCGAGAGATTAACTATAGCCAAAAGAAAAGGTAATCAATTAATAAAGTCTCTCAACATAATCACATAAAATAAATTATTTATATCTTGTTCAAGTGAGAAAGCCGCTTTTCATGACAGATTTTCGTGTGAGACTCAACTGCAATTTTTTTTGATAAATTGTGTACTTGTTTACTACTACGTACTACACATTCTAAAAAAAATCATGCTGAAATTGCAAATTGTATCAGTTTATGATTTAATTTATGAAAATTAAACAATTGTTTTTATTCTTACATTGCAGAATATATTGCAATTTAGTCATCTTATAATGTTTCCCGCGCGAATCTAAACATGAAATTCGGTAAATGTAAACTCGAAGGGTTGATAGGATCCAATCCAAATGTAGATAGCTCTATAAAAATATATATATATTCATATATTTTATTATTATTATTTTATTTTATTTTTTTTATATTTAATTATTATTAACACGTTAAATTTCCTTCATTCTCTAGTAATTAAATCAAGAGCCCTCACCTTCCACATTCCTGAAGTAGTTTTAATAATACAACGTGATGACTTGGAAAACTTATCAAATATATACGAGTAGGTGAGAATTGAAATTTGTCATACATTTATACCTCAACCTACACATTATCACTGAATGTTAAAAATAATGGCAATTAGTGTGATATCATTATCATGATCCCAATGGGTTGTTACACCAATTAATTTCTAGAGTTAACATTTCATTAAAAAATAAAAAAATAATAATTTTTAATGTTGGGTGTTAAAACCAACTCCATGTTATCAAAGGAGCATAATCTATAGTCGAGTTATGTTAAACTTGAGCGCAAGCTCAATTAGAAAATTCAAAAGCACAAGCTCGAGTTCAAGTGCTACTCTGATTAAATTGCATTTATCTTTTGTAGTTTTAACTTTAATGAAGTTAGTCAATTACATGCAAGTAGTTTTACTAATAGATTTAGCTACGATTTTCTTATTTCGTCGTTTCATAGATTTGTCATGACATGTCGTTTATTCTCCGATTTTTACGTTATATTAAATGTCTCAATACGATCTTTCATTTAAAATTCATCGTTTTTACAAATTTATAATACATCAGTTCTAAGAAAACAAAAATTTACATTAAATTAATATTAATATTCTAATTAAGTGATACAATACAAAATGTTTAGTAATGGATTAGGCGTCCAATCTATCCATAAACAAAGTTGTTACAAAATGTTTAGTAATGCATTAGGTGTCCAATCTATCCATAAACAAAGTTGTTAGTCAGTACTTAACCTTCAATTACCTGAGCCCTAGGGAAGTACACATCATGATTAACAAAACACTCGATCGTAGGTTAAATTAGATTGTAAAATATTATGTATCATATCAATCATTGATCGTTGCCTGTTACCTAATTATAATCTCAGTTCGAGTATTTGAGCTTAGCCGAAACGATAACGTAAGAATGTTTGAGGCTTTCTTATTTCGTCTAAAATTAAACAAGTGCATAACAACATATCAATGATTTAATTTGATGGTGGGAAATTTAACACTTCATTCTTTTTTTAGAGTTTGCGTGATCAATATCAATTTCAACCTTTCCTTGCATGCATATAGTGATATTTGAATGAGTAATGACAATAAATTGATGCAAATTTGTCACGATAGCCGGAATTGAATTGATTGCACGAGGATAAAAACTCGGGAAAGCTCGATCTCACCGTGCGCTCAGATAAAAAATGACAATTATCATAAAAAAATGGTGATAAATTTTATGAAAGTTTTTACAATCATTGTAAAGAAAAGTGTTCGATCCTCAAAAATTACAATCACTACGAAGAAAAATCATCATTTTTCCAAATGACAACTATTGTATAAAGAACAATAATAAAGCGACAAATTTTCAACCATTTAAAAAGTAAAATGCGATCATTTTTCAAGAATTTTAGAAGATGACATTTATCATGAAAGTGCATGGCATTGCAGAATGAACTTCAGAAAGTGTATATAAAAGTGAAATTCGGTAAAAAAAAAAATTATTCGTTAGAGTAAGATATAAGAAACATTATCAATCATTGATTAGTCATAATCTAATTAACGATTCATATTTAAATTAGCCAAATCATCAAACTAATTGGGCTGCTTGATTTCTAACTTAATGAAGGGCAAAAATGGTAACATAAAATTTAAGATTTGCCATAAACTTTGCGTTATATAATTCTATATTCTATAAAGTTATAAATTTAAGATCATCATTTGAAAGAAAATCCTTCCCTATACTATATATATGCAACTTCTTAGACAAGGGGTGTTTTTAAGAAATTAAAAATTCAATGGAGAGGTATGATGTATCAATACAACCATACTCTGCTTGAAAAATCCTAGTTATTAGTATTTTTTTATGAGAACGTACCTTAAATCAATCTTGCAAGAAAACCAACTAGAACTAGTCCAAGATTCCCATTTTTAATTTATTAGTTTGACAAAATCATGTTATATAATGCATGTGTGACTTACAACCGGTCATAATTCACACGTGACCGGTGAAGCTTAAAAAATTATATATATACTCGAATTATAGAATAAGGCAACCCCAATACTAAATTCTTAACCAAACAATCAATACGAAATACCGAAATTAATTTAAGTGGTAATGGTAGAAAATAACCACTTAAGATAACAAAAATAAAAAAGTAACCACCAACTTACAAATATATAAAAAATAGTCATCTTGATATTTTTACCCTTAATATTTCTATTTTATTTTTCTCCTTCCTCCCTCCACTTCATATTTTTTTCTCTCCTTTCTCCCATTTCTCTTCTCTATGCATCCCTACTTCTTCTTTCTTTCTTTTTTTCTTCTTCTCCTGCTCTTCTCCCTCTATTTTTCTCTTTCTTCATCCCCATTCTCTCTCTCTCCCATTTTTTTTTGGCACCTACATCTTCTTCCTTGTTTTTTCTTCTCTCTATTTTTCTCTTTCTTCATCACCATTTTTTTTTCTCTCTCTCTCCCCCAGTTAGAACTGTAGCAAACCCCCTCCCCTCCCCATTTTCTTCTTCATCTCGGTGCATGGGTGCTGGGGCTGCATGTCACGACCGCACTTTGCTAATCGATAGCTAAGCTTGGTAAATTCGTGATTATAAATATAAATATTAAATAATGGATAGAAAGGTGGAATATTCTGGGAATTGAACTCATGAAGCAAACTTCAACTACTAGATAAACTGATAAAGTACAGTATTACTTGTCAAGATTCTGACTTAACTTACAACACAATTGAAATAGACTTAGGATTCCAGAGTATACACAGCGGAAGTATGGTTATAAATACATGTACGAAGACATGTATTACCAAGAGTTATTAACAACTAAATCTTCACTAAATTGACAAAAGCTCCGCCGGTCACTCCGCTTCAACCTGCTCAACCTGCACATTAAAAACAATGTACATGGCTAAGTACAAATTGTACTCAGTGAACACTTTGCCCAAAACTGATTTTATTGTCATCCATATACTGAGTGAAACATAGGGTTTTTTTTAAAAGTCTATGTTCACTAAAATCTCTTAGTTCTCAAAAGTAACTGCAGTTAAATTTCTGTTGTAATCTACCATATCTGAGCTGTGTGACCGAGGAGGTGGCCACCTCACTCGTCACTTGATCGATTGTCACACTAGACAATTCGACCACTGTGTACACTAATCCAAGTATAGCAGCTGGCCATACAGGGACCCGAATTAGATTAAATGACATTGGCATAGCCAATAGCAGATAGGCATCATACAAAAACAAAACATTTTATGGCATGACAATACTTTAAAAGAGCTATATCAACTAATAAAACACGATTTGTTTTAAAAGAAAGCCCACCTCGTTCACTTTGCTTAAATGCTATTAGATTCTAGCTTCGCCTCGACGACTGTTCCTTCCCGCTCGACCTTGATGAAAGAATACTGTAAGATTCTTAACTCGAACGATAACAGTTTATCGAATAAACCTAGCTCTATAGCTTCTCAAGATTATTCTAAAATTCTCAAGTGACTACGTCACTGTTATCTAAGCTCGAATTATTTAACCGCTTATACGAATAGACTATTCGACTGTTTTTTAATAAATCAATTAATTGATTTATTATCTAGGGATTAAATTAATTTAGAGGCTTTCCAATAATTAATTCTAATTGTATAATTGATTAGCTTTAATCAATAAACCTTGATTATCAAATTCATGGTCAATTAACTTATTTTTATAAGTTAATTCTTTAAACTCGTAAAATAGTTCACTTAAGAATTATTAATCTTCAATTTCTTAATTGTGAATGTAGTATAATTAATTAGTAGTTCTTGAACCACATCATTAATTGAGAGTTGGGTTTAATTAAATTCTGGTTCATAAAGAGGGAAGAAACATTATCGGCCCATTTATGGATTTAATCCAGCCCACTTAACTTAATGACCTAGGCCCAGTACTCTCTTAAACTTGGCCCAGACCTTGACCCGGACCCGGACCCGCGAGCCTGACCGGTTAATCAAATAACCCACCAAAGCCTTCTCTTCTTTCTCTCAATCTGTAGCTCGACATTTCCTCCCTCTCAATCGCGATTTCTCTCTTCTCTCGCTCTCTCTCTCTCTCTCTCGTGACTTTTCTTCCTCGCCGCGCGACTGACTGTTGCCGACAAATCAACCGGCGCCGTCGTCGAGCTGCTGCACTTTCTCACTAAAATTATTTCCCCAAATCGAATTTTGGGGATTAACCTTACTCGAAAATTTAGGGCAGAGTCTTCTCCAACTTCTCCCGTCGATTTCCGGCAAATACTCGACCTCCGATGGGCTCCTGCTGCCGCGGTGAGACGGCGCCGTCTTGGTACATAGTCCGGCAACTCCGGTTTGGTTTGGGCGATCTCGGCACGGTTCCGGCGGCTCTGCACCGTCGGCGCAACTCCCGTGCTCCAGCAAGCTCATCTCGAGACGTCGTTACACTAAAATCCCTAATCTACGAGATTAGGGAAAACATTCTTCCTCCTCTATCGACTGAATTTTGGCAGCGGCGAGGATGCCTCCGCCGGCGGTGGCTTCTGCCGTTGCCCTCCCTCTCATTCGAAAACGGCCGGCTGCTGTCGCGCCGTTTCTTCATTAATTTATTTTACTGATTTTATCTTTTGTTGTTTTGCAGGGTTCGATTGCTGTGATGAGAACAATGCTACTGCAACTCCCTTGTTTCCAGCCTTCTTGCTGGTCCGAGCTTCTGCCGTCGAGGCTCGAAGAGCGTCGACGGAGGTTCGAATTTCCGTCTCTACTCTTCTATTTTTGGTTATATGTTTACCTAGCTTATAAGATTTCAGAAGCATAGTATGCGTGTGTGTTTATAGTTCCTTGGTTATTTGGTTTCGATTATGCTCTTTACTTGAAACTCGATTCGTAGTTTGAATTGTGAAGGAAGTGATCATGTGTATTTTGCTTCTAGTAGAGAGTCAATAAGCGTGCTTAGGCTCTTGATATTGCTTCTCTTGTTCTAGTATGTTGTTCTATTTAGTAACTTTAGTCTTAGTACTCTTGAAACAAAGGAGCATGCTTACTAGACTAACATTGCTTGAAATGAGATGGAATTTCTTTGAGGAATGTGAGCATGCTTCTATTTTGAGCTGGAAAACTTTCTAGAGTTTAAGTTGTTTGATTCTAGCATGCTTCAGTTCAAGAGTTGGTTTCGGGTGTTGTTACCTTAACGGAATGGAAGAGGGTTTAGGGCTGTGGCTGGGGAATGACTGGAGCTCTGCTCCTGCTTTTCCTTCTTCTTCTACAGCTGCAGCTTATTCTCTTCTCCACTCTTTCTCTCTCTGATTCCTTTCTCTCTCTGTTTGAAATTTCCAGATTTTGTGAAGGGTGGAGTGGAAGGGATGGCTGTAGAAGGGGATGTATATATGTATGGTAGTGTTCAGCCCTTGAAACTAGTTCTTAGTTAGGAATATGTTTTATTCATTGGACAAAGATCTCTTCTTTGAATCTTTTAGCTGAGATTAATTTCTCTTCTTTTGCAGGATCTTGGTTGCAAGGACGGCTGTTCCATACTTTTTGCAGCAGAATTTTGGGATGAAAAGACTGCCTCTGTTGCTAGAGGGGCTGAAAGGGGGAAATAGCTAGGTGTAGTGGTTAGAGGGGTTTTAGAAGTAGAGTGTAGATTTGGTGTTCCTTTCTTTTGAATAGTCGTAGCCTTTCCTTCCCATCAATCTGATTATGTGATTGTTTAATGGGTAAAGAAGGTACTTCATTAGTTTCCTTTGTGTATCATTTTTGTTTGTAAGATATACATATGAGTGTAGATGGGTGGACGGCTGCAATCCTTCATTTTTTTTATCACTTGGGCTTGGCCCAATTAATTATTTCTTGTATATGGGCTTCAGATTTCTCCCTTTTTTTTCTTATTGGGCTTGGCTCGAATAGAGTAAATTATTGGGCTTCGGCCCAATACTATCGTTAATTATCTATCGAATAATTAATCAAACACTCGAGCTTGATTGATTCTTAGCCAAGAATGGTCTAGCTACCACTAAGTACTTAACTCACTAAACAAACACTCCAATCGATTACTTAATCGTTTGCTTAACTAATAGTAACTAATAATCAAGTTGCTACTTGATTTTAATCGAGAACGTCATTCCTCGAGAACATATATATATTGATCGGATGCGGAATTGAGTTACTAGAAACTAGCAATTTCTTTTAGCAACGTATTTTAGCTCCTAATGATAGCTAGGAAAATACGGGACGTTACACTGCAACTGTGTATTTTCGTATGACCTTAATATATCGAGCATGAACAAGTTTGAATGAGATCGATCGAACCTCAATGTGTTGGACATGAACGGGCTCGATCGAGCCTTCTTCAAGATTGATCGAGCCTCAATGTGTTGGACATGTGATCGTCTAACTATTTAAGCTGCCCACAAGTGTATGGGGTTGTCGTAGATAGTGGTGAGCAAGGTCGTATCCACGGAAACTAGTTCGAAATACCTATGAGTACTACTATTATGTTGCTTTAATCTATTTAAACTCCGAATTATCAAGAAATAATTAACTAACTAAAACTAAAATACTTCAATTAAACAAAACAAAATAAATGGGCAAACAAATGAGAGAATGGATCACAAGATATCATAGGGTAGACTCAATGGAATTGCAATTAGAACTCACTCTACTTAATCAACCTATGGTTTAAATTCAACTATCTAGGACGATCTCTTGTTCGCTCCCTCGTCTGAATCTTATGAGATATGCTTCTCTGATCTCTTAGCTTGTTGGACCTAGAATTCATCAAAAGAAAAAAAAAATGCTTCTTGCAGGTAATTGTGTTAAGAATGGGGTTAACATAAGTGGTTTCATATATGTTGTGTTGAGAATGGGGTTAAGTTGCTGATGGTCTAGAATTTAAAGCCTTCTTGATTTGCATCAGATCTGAATTATTTGTGTAGTTATAGTTTCATTGTTGCATAATTATTAGAAGAGATTTTATACACCAAACTTTGTGAAATTAGGCTCGTGAAATTTTCTTTTCATCTTAACCATTTGGATTCAGATCAGGCACAAGTTGTTCTGGATGAACTTGTCTTAGCATTGCCTTCCAACTTACCTTATGATGATTTTGACATATCAGAAGAAGTGCAAGAACATGAGTTTTGAGCATCTTCATAATCCTATATGGTTAGTTGTGTAGTTTGCAATTGTATATGCCATTAACTTGAACAATCCACTGATCTAGATTATGACTCATAGGCATATATGTTTTGAGAAGTTAGAGTGTAATTAGATACTCGAAAATATACAGACGCCAAATGAAAGGATCCATTGTTTGGGAAAGAACCTTGATATGATATGATCTGTTTCTCTCACCCCATTAGAAAAAAAAAATTTTAAAGTTCAGTTTCAGATCTATATTTCTTCAAGTCTATGTAGCAGTTCGAACATACTTATGTTTTTCAGATTCTTATATAAAATAGTCAAATGATTCATTCTGCATTGTAGACTCTCCTGATATTAACCATGCAATAGGTGGTTTAAGATTTACATTGACAAGTTTTTTCAAATCTACTTCTGTATGGAAGGAAGTATGGCAATATAAGCTAACCTTCAGATTCCTAGTTATGCCATAATCCTTGATTTTCATATAGATGCTGATATTCTTTTGTCATTTCCATGTAGATGTTGTGCTTGACCGAGTAAGATAACTGGAAAGAGACTGTATTTGATCAATAAACTCGAAGAAAGCGAGAAATCCAATTCTGAAAACAAGTAAGCAATTCCTTGAACACATAGTTATTATGCTTATGATCATATTTGATGCGATGCCTTAAAGATTGATTTTTCATAATTAGGTTTATAACTTCCTTGTTGAAAGTTGTTGCCATTCTCAAAGAGTTGGAAGGAGAAGCTACATTTTGAGTGTCATTGCAGCTAGTATTGATTTCCTTTGGTGATGATTTTGTAATTTTGCAGCTAGTATTGATTTCCTTTGGTGATGATTTTGTAATTTTTCATACGACGGTAGTTTTAATTTAGTTGTAGATTAGATTGGATTACTTTTATGTATGACACTATTAAACTTTGTGACATTTAGTTTTAAACTTTCGTTAATGAAATTTAGTTTTTGCTGAAATTATTGATTTTTAATGTTTATTTTTTATAAAATGAAAGTAGGTAATTAACAAAATTAAAAAAAAACTACATAAATCAGCAAAAATAAATTTAAATTTTACAATAAGTATAGATAGCAGTCACTCAACAAAACCGTCATCTATGCCTAGTCATACATAACGGTTAATAATATACATACATAACAGTTTCATAAAACCGTTATATATACACATATATACATAGCGGTTCTAAAACGATTTACATAACGGTTTAAAATCGCTATGTATGTTGTGCCATAGATAACGGTTAAAAACCGTTATCTATTGTGGGTACTTTTTATAACACCAGTATATATAACGGTTTTAAACGCACATAGATAACGGTTTTTATCCGTTATCTATGTGCATTTTTCTAGTAGTGCATGAGAATGGGGTTTATTTTGTAATTAGGAAAAGTAGTTTGGGGTGAAAAGTGGAAAAAAAATGGAAATTTAAGAGCAAATTCGGAAGAAATATGGAGGAAAGAAGACCGGAGTGGTCGCTCCCTCTGACCGCTCCGAGAAGAACAATGGCTAAGAGGCGGCGCGCGGTATGAGCTTTTCCTGTTGTTGACCGCTCGCTTGGTCGCGCGCTAGACTGCTCCCGACAGTGCAATGATTCTTCTTCAGCGCGCTACCACTCGCGTTGCCAGCTCTCTGATTTTTTTCCATCTCGTTCTCCCTCGTCCGAGCTCCGATTTGACTTCCATCTTTTCTTACGGACTCGTCTCAACCCGAGCTCCGATATGAAATTGCTCTCTTTGCCTAATTTCAACTCCTTCTTCCTGAATAACAATCAAAAGGAACCAAGAAGTATCGCTTGATAAAAATAGAGCAAACACATTGAACGAGGTACAAATGAGCATTCAATTCACACTTATTTCACCAACTTTATCCTAAAATGAAGAGTAAAAACCATGTTTGTCAACATGAAGTGTATTGGGCTCGATCGAGCCCGTGTGTCGGGCTCGATTGATCTCATTAAGGGTATTTTTGTCTTATCATGTAAAAGTGGCTAGTTTTATATATTTATAAGTTAGTGGCTAGTTTTTTTCATCAACCATCTTAAATGGCTAGTTTACGTTTTGTCCCTTAATTTAATTTTTATCCGATTTAACCCTAAAATACTACGTACAAAATAAACTAAAGCGCTAGAAATCAAAACTAAACAAATTGAACGTGGGACCACACAAGCAGGGATGGGACCACACAAATTGACACCCCTTATATTTTGACATGAAATACCTATTATACCCCCATATTATTATGGGACACACTTGGGTCAGCTGGAGGCACCATGCGGCCGGGCTAAAACAATGACACTTTTATTCATATAGATTGACACTTTTCTGTATAAAGATTGTCACTTTTAAAAATTGTCATTTTATTCGTAAAATAATTATGTTAAAGATTGACACTTTTATTTATATAAATTTGCACTTTTCTGTATTAAGATTGACACTTTGGGCCCGGCCGCACGGTGCCTCCGGCTGACACAAGTTTTTGTCTATTATTATTATATTTATATATATTTACGGTATATCTAAAAAAAAATTAAATTATAAAATGATGATGATATGCTTAATTGTGTTCTTGATGAAGTTATTATTCATACGTTTCACAATATGACTAACTGTCTTGGTTTATCGTAAATTAGACTTTTATGAATTATAGATATACCTATTTTGTAATGGATTTATAGATATAATTTTATTTATTATAATTTTTTGACCCTCCTTACTTAAATTCTGTGTCCGCCACTGCATACAAGTAGACACTAAATGTGTCACGACCTTGCTTTGCTAATTAATAGTTTAGCTCGGTAACTCGTGACTTAAGGAAATGAAACGAAGATTAAGGAATAAATGACGAAAAGGAGGATTAATGACTCGACTCGATCATATGTCAAAAGAAGTTCATGAACCAAACAAATTGTACGAAGTGCAATGATGACATCATCAAATTACAACCAAATCGAATCAAACTCTGAATTCATTGAGTGTGCACAGCGGAAATGGATGCATGTATGAAGACATACACCACCAAGAGACTTCGACTTCGTAGATTCGACAAAAGCTCCACCGGCCACTTCACTCCAATTCGCTCCACCTGCACATGGGAAATATGTACAGGGCTGAGTACTCTAGGTACCCAGTGGACACGTTGCCAAATTTTTTTCTTTAATTGTCAGCCATGCAAGAGTATCACATAGGGTTTTAGTGAAAAGGCCTATATGTACTCAAAACACTTAAAACTTAAAGCGATTGCAGTCTATGTTATTTAGTAATCAGCCATATCCGAACTTAATGGCATCCGGGAAGTTGTACACCTTCCACGGACACCGGACCGGCAAACCCCAAAAAGGGTGCCCTGCCGCTTCGTGCACGTTAGTCCAAGTACGATCGCTATCTTACGAGGACCCGAATTCGATTCTTATAAACTTGGCAAAGCCATAACAGATAGGCATCATACAAAAACTTGAAAACTTTATAGCATGACAATTCTTTAAAAAAAAAACTAACATAAGCTAATAAAACTAGTTTATTTTAGAAAGCCCCTCGATATCTTATCTTTTTCACTCAGCTAAGGTGCTTCTGCCGCTATGGTCTCCTTTCGCTTGACCGTAATTAAAAGGATCGAAATGAGATTCTTGATTCGCTAATCAGCTTAATGGAATTGCTACTATGGCTATTTAAATTATTAAGAATCTTTCTTAATAATTATTATGATTAATAAGGGTTTTCTTAATTAGTTGAGAGGTTTCTCAATTATTGACTATAATTGATTATCTTAATCAATTAGATCTAGAAAATAACTTAACTCGGAAATTAATTTAACTCTTGGTTAAATTATAAAATTTAATTAATTACTCGAGTGAGTAATCTTGACATAAACTATAATTTAATTATTGGTAAATTTCTCTTATTTAATTAACTAGATAATTAGCCTGTTCTAATTAATTAAGTTTGGGTTAGGCAAATAATTTAGGTGATTCTATCCCAACCCATTTACTCTTCAGCCCCTATATATTTAAAAAATAATTAACTCCTCCTTACTTCCACGGCCCCCACCCCCTCCAACCCTTCCACCGCAACTTCCCGAAGTTGCTGAATGTTTCCAAACCCTCTATCCTCCACGTATTGGTTTTCGTGTATGAAAACGATGCTCTGCACAAGTAGATCCTCTATCTCAATCTCCAAGCAAGTCAAATTGGTCAAGGCCTGCAGCTCTCTTAACCCTGCATTCTTCCTTTCTTCTCTATCCTCTCCTTCCCATTTATTGAAGCTGTAAAGCATCTTCAACTCCTCCAACCCAACTAGACTTGATATGATGCCTCGCCCTATGCTTTGGAGCCTGACGCACCCTGTCAATTCTAACAATTTCAGTCGATTTGATCGTTTTATCTCCGTCGGTAACTCCTCCAGCAATCTGCACTTACGACATATGAGAATCTCAAGATTTACGATCTCCCCAACAACAGATATTGTCTTCAGTCCATGACAAAAAGCTAAAACCAAAGTTTGGAGATTTTTTAATGGCTGCAGCTGCAGCGATGTGATGTCAATGTGGAAGAATTGATCCATAAGACACGCATATCTGTTATCCCTTCGAGAAAAGCATTGCTGTCAAATTTGTACATTTTCTCCAACATGAGAAGACGTAAGTTTGGGTGCCCCAACTCAATACGGAACTCACTTCTTTCTCCGATCGGAGAAAGAAGACCAAGCGCAATCATTGCCACCAATATAATTCTTTTCATGTTTAGCAATGATTCTGCAAACATCACGAACAACATCATGCATTCTCACAAAACGTTCATCCCTCCAATTAATTTCTGACAACAACAAAGACCGATTTGTTAGCCTCTTAGCCAATTCGCGCATATTATTCCTTGCTCCCTCCAAATTCAAGTTGCCTTCAAATAGGCCTAATCCCATGCATATATACGTGAGTTTCTCCAATGGAATCCGAGCATCTTCAGGAAACCAACAACAGAGTAAGAGTAGGGACTTCTCCGCTTTTGAGCTCAACAAATCATAATATGGAGATCGACTCCATTTATTACCAAGGGAAATCGGATTACGTCAGCACCCCTTCCCCTTGGAAGGTCTGAGAGGGATACGGAGATTCCTGGTTGAAGACGATAGTTCGGAGTTGCAGCTCAGCCCCCACGGAGGGGCGTTCAACGGTTTCTCAGAGTCCGAAATTCCGTTTCCCCACAGAAGGGGAATTGTTTTCATGATCGAATATGGAGTAAAGAGGCCCACCTTATTCAAAATAATTTTCGAAGATTGGTTCGTGTCAAGATTCAAGACTAAGTTGATCCTTCCAACTTTTTTAGAAACGAGCAGAGTATTCCACCAGTCGCCGTCGCCGTCGGCATTCAGTTTCTTCCATGGGTTGAATTGAGGGGTTTTGGAAAAATCAAAGCAATTATACTGGGCTGCAATGGAAGGTGTTAAGCGGTGGAGGGAGTTGGGGGTTATGGAAGCCGAAAAGGGCATGAATGTCAGAATAATTTTTTTAATTAATTAATTTATTTATAAATAATTATGGGGGCTGTAAAGAGTAAAATGGGGGTTGTGGATAGAATCACCCATAATTTAGTAATTCTGGCCCAAACATAATAAATTGAACAGCCCAATTTTAATAATTAACGCGGCCCGTCTGAAACAATTTCCGACCCAACACCTTTTTCCTCGGCTCAGCTCTCTCCTTAGCCCAGCATATAGCCCGGCCCGCGAGTGTGACCCGAGGTCCGACCCGGAACCCGACCACTTCACGCACGAATCGTCTCTCTCTCTCAGTTCTGCGATTCTGAACTCGCGACTCCTCTCATCTCTTCTCCGTCAATTGCTCCCCTTCGTTTCTGTCCGCCTTCGATTCACCGGCCGCCGGCATTGCTCATCTCCGGTGCGTCGGTGTTCTTTTTTCTGATTCCGAAATTCTCGTCCCTGTGATTTTCCCCAAATCGAGCCCTAACTCTGAAAATTTGGATCAACTTCGATCCGTCTTTGATTCTTCGGCGAGCACTTCAATTGTGTCTTCTGCCGCTGCTCCGATTCCGAACGTGCTTCTCAGTCGTCCGCGGTCGAGATGGCGCCGCCGCTGCACCGTCCGGTGATCTCAGCTCCCTCCGGCGAGCTCTCCATCGTTCGTCGTGACCGGCGCACCTCCCGTTGCCAACGAGCTTGTCTCTAATCGTTCGCAAATTAAAATTCCGATTTCAAGCGAAATTGGAGACATTTTCTCTCCGTCCTCTCTCGATTCCCAGCGATGCCTTCTTCTTAATTCTTTTATTATGGATTTAATTAATTAAATTTTCATTGGTTATTGATTTCTGTTTTCTCGCGCTGCAGGTTCCCGGCGTGAAGGAGGTGTCGACGCTGCTGCCGTTGCTCTGTCTTCTCGCTGTGGTGCTCTGTCATCGACGCCGATCGTTGTCGGGACCTCCAGGACTGCCGCCGCTGCGACTCGACTCCAATGGCGAAGGAAAGTTCTTCACTTCGGTACAATTTCTCCTATCCTTTCTCTCGTTTGATCTATATATATATATATATATATATATATATATATATATATATATATATATATTGTGTAGTATGCGTGTTTGGATTTAGGTACTAGTATGCTTAGGTTGCTGCAAAATTTGAGTTTTACTTATTGAAGTTCAAGTTTCATTATGCATGCTGAGTTGGTTACATAGAGTGAAGAAAGGTAGTGATGCTTGTTGCTATTCCATGCTATAAGTTTCGGAACGTGACTGATTTGGCTCTTTGCTTAGTGTAGTAGGGTATATATATATACTTGATGTTCTTGTTATAAAGTAGTTTTATGCATTCGATTTTAGTTTAAGGTATACTTGTTGATTAGAGGGTCTGAAATCATGACTAGAGATAATGGATATTTTCTATCATTGAGCTTAAAAACAGGAAAAGAGCATGCTGTGATTGAATCATGGTTTGGGGGTTTTCTAACATGCTTGATATTCTTGGTATCCTATTTGAAAAGTGGTGAGAACTTACTTATCAAACTGAAACAGTAGAAGTGTGTGAGAGGGCTGAGATGGCTGCTTATTAGATCTTCTTTCTCCCTCCTTTTGCTGTCTTGTATGGCTTCCTTCTCTTTTTCCCTAACTCTTCTTTCCTTTGAAAGAGACAATGAAGGAGGAAAAGAAGAAGAAAGTTTTTAGATTACACTCTCCTCATTTCTTAGGTGGAAAGAAGTGAAAACTTACTGCAGTTTGAGAGGGTCTTATTTTATTTTTTTTGGAGTGGTTACCTTTGAAAGAAACTGAGGTTTTTGGGGTGGTTAAGGACTGCAATGTTCTGGAACAGGTGCTGCTCCAAGCCTCGAAAGAAATGTAGTTTTGGTGCTTGAGGGGCTGAAGAGAAAGCTGGTGATGGTTGCTGCCAAGGTGCTCCTCTCTCTCCCTTTGCTTTCTATCCTTCTTGCTCCCTTATCCTTTCTAGCTGCTCACTCTCCCTAATTTCTAATTTGTGTATTTTATGTGTCTGTTGTTGTGCAGGAAAGAAAGAAAGATGGAAGGGGTTAGTGTATAAGTATAAAGGGCTGATCTTTCATCATTGCATGGAAGGGAAAGAAGGCCAACGGTTGGTGCTGGATTTCTCGAGAAAAGAAAGGGTGCGGAGTTTGGCTAAAGAAGGAAGCAAGATTGAACTGCTCTCTTTTTAAGTTTCCCATAATTGTTATTATTGCTCCTAGTTAATTGGTGTAGAAATCTGATTGTATTTATTTATTTACTGCTGTTTTTCTTAAATTTTTGAATGCTTGAAAATTTTCAGATTCCTAAAGCTTGCCATTGGGCCTCAATCTAAAAGCAAGAGCTTGAAAATATCTTGGCCCACATTTATTTTCGAATAGGTTGGCCCATTTCTGACTTAAATGGGCTGGGCTGAAATAATGCTAAACGTCCTCAACCCAAAATCTAATTCACGAAGGCTCAACCCAAGTAAATAAATTCAAATGGCTTGCTTTACATAATTTTATAACCCAATTAATTAGGAGATAGGGCTCTCTCTCTCTTACCAATAATAAAATAAAAATCCACTTAGCTCGTGATTAATCAAGGACAATTTATCACCCTATTCTTATAATATGAATGGATAAGAGGTACTTCACTAATCAAATTGCTATTTGATTCCCACCTTTATTCTTAAAATTGAGGATTTGTCTCTGTCGAGCAATTGATATTGTCTCTACTCTTGCGATTCATTTCGACTAACGCAACACGACTTTTAATACTACGAGTCTTCCCACGTACTAATACTTAATTAGTAAAAATTTTAATTGTTAATTAAGCCAAAATAAATATCTAAATAAGCGGGGTACTACAAAATGTGTCGGACACAAGACAATGAAGCGCAACTCAGTTGATAAGATGTTTTTTCTTCAATCAAAAAAATTGTGAGTTGGAATCATTTATGGTGAGACCACTTCTAATAATAAATTGAACAATTCTATATAATTTTGTTTTGCTCAAACTCAACCTATAAAAACAATAGAAGATTAATTCAATTATTTGCTCTCACTCCACCGATTGGTAGAGCTAAGACTATTCCCATCGACAACCTGAAGTGAAGGTCGTGGGCTACAAGACAAAAAAAATTGATTTAAAGAAAAAGGAAAAACGGAGATAATAGGACGACTTGGTCGGCCGAACAACCTTGAAAACAATTCGGTCATTGTGCAATGCATTGCCACTTGGCATGGATTCATTGGTTCAGATAATTTTGTTTTAGATAAAATCTTATTATCTTAATATTATCGATAAATTTTTATTAAAATTTATTAAAAATTATATCAGAATTTATGATTTTTTAATTCTTTATAAATAGACACCAATATTGATTATTTTGAATCACAACAAAAATCTCTCTTTTCTCATTTTTTTTTCTTCTATTATTTGGTTGTTTATTTGGAGATTATTATTAACAATCATTGTAAATATGGATCCAAATGATCCAAATAATTTCTCAAACTCTCAAAATTATCCAAAAAAAAATTCTAATTTCTGCATAATATAGATACATATATAATTTTATAATTTTTATAATAAAAGTTAATTATATTTTATGTTAGGTTGGGTCATTAATAAAGTGTATAAGACCAACTTTTTTAACTAGCTGGCTGATAAAGTTAGCAACACCAACCCTATAAAAGGTAGTAAATAAGAATATGTAGTAATTAAAAGATATCATGGCAGTCCCAAACAAAAAAGAAGATAACGAAACATTGCACAATTATGGAACAAGACATGCAACGATATCATCAGATCTCTTCTCTTCAAATCCACAGAATCAATCTCTAACAATAAAATAGTTAGGCTGAACGATTATATGACAAACATTCATGTCCTAAAGTGATGAATTCAGATGTTTGAGGAAATAATATTTTAAAGCTGATTGAAGAATCATTGAAGGCTGTAGCTAAAAGAAAGAAGTGTTGACTAATATTCCTCGATATTCATGTGAAGTCTCTAGGTTACTAATATTGAGTTTATACAGTCAAACTATAAATCTTCCATCTGTTGCAGTAATGCTGAAAATATTTCTTCAACCTAATTGCACCAAACTCCTAAAAGGGGCACTGTTGCAGCAACTCTTGGAACGTTTCCCAAGCATCATGGAATAGTTCATCTGCTCCTTGCTTGAAGTTCATAATTTGTGACCGGATTTCTTGCATCTTCCGGTTTGGGTAGTATTTGAGCATGAACCGCTCACAGACGTCCTTCCATGTCGATAGTGAGTTTGCTGGAAGGGTAAGATACCATGTCTTGGCACGATCCTTAAGAGACAACAGGAAACACTTCATCTTTAGCTGATCATCTGTGATGTTCCCAAGTGGAAAGGACTGCACCGTTGAGGTAAACTCTCGTATGAAGGTGAGAGCATCCTCGTTTGCTATGCTATGGTAAGTTGGCAGCAAGTTCTGATGTTGAGGCTTGAGCTCTGTGTCCCTAACCTCTTTTGGAAGAACAATGGCAGACGAGGAAGATGGGAAAGTAGGCCGAGCGAACTCTCCGATGACTCTGGCCATGATCCTTGAATGTTCAATCTCAGTAGACTCGTCAGAACTCGAACTACCTCCTTCGTCGATGTTTACCGTTTCAACTTTCTCTACTGCTTGATGTGATCTCAAGGCTAAGAATTCGGGACTTGGAGACTTTTCGAATATGGGAGATGCAATGAGACCGAGACCGCTGTTTGGTGGTTCACTTCTTTCTCATCCTTTCGTACTTGTCAGCACTGCTTTCCTCTGATTGATGTTGTCTATAAATGGCGAGAGATCTTGTTGAAGACTTCGACGACCATGCATGTACAACACTCAACAAATGGGTTAAGAGCACCAATGGTAAAAACAAAAGAATACCCGAAGGAGATAAGAAGCATAAAAACGTTTATTTTTTATTTTTTTTATTTTGTTTTGAATAAAAATGAAAATAAACAGAAATTAAAAACCACAATCACAAAATCAATTACCTAAAGATTTCCCCGGCAACGGCGCCAAATTTGTTTCACTAAAAAATTAGTGCTAGCAAATAAACTAGGTCTACTGTAGACTACTTAAGCAAAACCCGAATATTGATCTCTCGAGGAAAACTTAACAGGGAAATTAATCTTGTGACTACACACACTCTAAACACTCTAGAAAGCAATTAAAAGATTTGAGAGTTTTTTAGATTAAAACCCTAGGCAGACAATTTAAATGAAAGCAAATAAATCGAAGCAATTAAATGGAAGCAAATAAATAACTTTAGCAAATAACTTGAAATTAAATCAAAGCTTTAAATCTAAACCTAGACAAGTATTTAAAGTAAAGCAAATAAGAGAGCAAATAAATCAATCTTAGTGCAAACTGAATCTAAACATGCAATTGAAAATAAATCTAAGTTATTAAAGCAACAAATTAAGATTTTGAAAATAAATAAAATAGATTAAACTAGGAAGAACTTATTAAACTAATCTAAGAATGAAACTATGGAATGAATCTAAAGATGAAAGCAAAACTTAAATTAAAAAAAAACAAAAGAAAAACAATGAACTTTTTGATGAATAAAACGAAAGCTTGAATTAAAAACTTGAATCCAGATCCACGAACTTGCAAAAGTAATTCTCAAATGTAAAACTGGAGTATTGAAGGCTAAAAACTAATGTAAGCAAAAATATTTTCGTTCTAAGAAGTTTACATATTTATAGGTTTGGAAAAACCTAATCTAATAAGGAATTAACATACTATGTCGGCCAGAGTGAGCGGCCGCTAGCTACAGTGAGCGGCCTGCTCACTGCTCCTTGCGGAAAATCGCCAAAAACGTACTGAGCGGCCGCCACCTGCACAGTGGGCGGCCGCTCGCCTTGAGCTGCGGATTTTCTTCATTCTCTCATCTCTTCCTTGAGCTTTTCATTTCCTTTTCGACTCTTTTCTCAACTCTTGCCTCCTCTTAAGTCCCGATCTCACCTTCCCTACACTTGAGCATAAAAACACATAAAAGCAACCAAAACTAAAACAAAACGCACTCAACTTTACGAATAAAACACACACAAAAACATATGAAACAATATTAGTTGATGAAAAATGGTAATAATGTTATACGGATGGTGTTAAGGAAAAGAAATCCAAATAACACAAAAAAAAAATATAACATTGGGTACACAAAATGCCTTGCTTAGAGGACTTTTGGATATATATTGTTGAGAGCACATATATACAATCAAAATTGGCTCGTTATGGCAAAAAAAGGTAGCTTGATTATCTATCTAGAAAGGTTGGGAGGGTCCTACACAAAGATCATCCTTACCAACCATATATGTATATATCACATCATCATTAGTTATTGTTTCCGGCCTCTCCCTCTGAATCACTGGTGGGGTGTCTGGCTCATTATATTTTTCTCTATCATGAATATCCATATCTCCTTCCTCAGCGAATCCTAACCTCTGTGACCGTCGGCCCATACGCCATCCTAGACTACTTCCTAGTATGATCCCTCTCTTTCAGGAACGGGGGTTGAGCCGTTCGACCTAATAGTATTTTAGTCTCTTGGATCTGCTCATCTAGAATCCTCATCCATCGTTCCCATTCTTCATCGAGGTTTATCACCTCGGGTTCATCCTTGTCGGATGATATGTTTATTACCATTGGCACTTCTACTGGCCGTATTGGCACTGATGCTATCACTGGTGGAGTCCTAGGTGCAAGGAGATCTACATGAGTTTCCTCAATGTTCCCCCTCTCTCTTCCCCTCATAACATTAGATCTAAGTGGCAGCCTTATACTGCAAGAATATTTTATATGAATATCATAATAAAACTTCTAAATAAATGTTAACTTAAAATCACCACTTTTAGGTTTAAGTAAATTGACTTAAACCACTGTTTACTTTAAGGGTTATTGTTCACTAGGCCAAGTAAGATTCTTATTTCCTTAGTGACCATATCACAAATTCTCAAGTTTAACTGAAGAATTGTACCTTCAGAGTTATACTGGTGCTACTGATAAAATAACACAATATTCAAATAACATTTGAATCATATACATGACTAAGCATGCTTTCTCATTTTTCTAGGAACAAAGTTCCACATACTTTCATAATACTTGAAAAATCAAGTCATGGAAACTCAAGGAGTTTCATCATATCTGGTGTTTCGTAAAACACAATCATTCCTTAGAAAATGCTTGACAAATAATAAACATGCAGTTTCATGCAACTGGTTTCATATAATATGCATAATTAAATGTACCTTAGCTGGAGCAGATGATGGCAAGCTGAGGGGTGATTGTTGCTTAACTAACATAGCTAGAATTAATATTCTAGACTATACATAGATAGACTAAGGTCTCAGAGTCTTCCGCTCTGATACCACCTTGTCACGCCCCAATTCCTGTGAACCAGGGTGTGACGGGGGGTGGATTAAAGAAGCGGGGAAGAAAGGGGATAATATTAATTTATGACTATTTTACGAGTATCTTAAAACGTAAATTGAGACTATAAAGAAAATGGTGGGGAAACCAGCATCAAGTTGTCAAGTGGAGTCGACCATCTACTACGACACATTGGAATTACCAAGAGTGAGTAGGAAATTGAGCGTCCAAGTGGAACCATTGCATGACACTCTCCACCTTGCATAAAGTAAAAGATGGGGTAAACTAGCTTTCAGTAAACTAGAGGAGTCGACATCCACTTCGAAAAATGGGATAACCATAATTGAGTGGGAATTCGAGCTTCCAAAAGGAACTGATACACGACACTCTCCATCCAACAATAAGTAAAATGGCAAGAGAGAAATAAGTTTAGAAAACAAAAAAACCATATTATATAACTAGAGGGTTGGAAGATGACGCCCTCGACTTATTTATTATAAAAAAACTAGTAGTCTTGTTATCAGAGTTATAAGTAAAATAACATAGCGGAAGCTTTATAAGCCCTGCAACAACCCCTGCCTCAGCCTTGCTGCGCATCACATGCTTCCAGACCTGAAAACATTTAAAAGAGTTTTGGGCTGAGTACTTGATGTACTTAGTGGTCATGCCTCTTTGGCAAGCATTTTGAAAACTGACAATTTATCCATACATAGTATATCAAGAGGCTTGCAGAAAACAACTCTTGAAAATATAAATATTATTTTGGGGTGTGTGATGTTCATTCTTGGACTCAACCAAGGCTACAAATCACCTTTGGTTCATTTAGACCGGGTTCAGGGTCAAAACCCTAAATAATCCCAGTACTTGCAGAAAATCCGAATCGAAACTCAAGGAATTCGCTATTAGTTAGCATACGACTTGATCAAGGCATCGCATGTAACCAGGGTGCGCACAGTTCAAAGTTAGTATATCTGATACTAACAATGAATCTTGATCGATCCATAGAGTCATTTCTTGACATACACACAAAACATTTTTATGGATAATTGCATTTTATAACATAAAAATTTAAACATCATTAAAAACAATATCAAAACATTTTAGACCCACCTGTAACTTGGAACAACTAGCTCAAACTATATTCTTTCTTGCTTAGGTGATGACTTTGACAATGACTTGAGAAAATAAAAACTCAAAAAGGAAAAAGGAATATTTAGTACACTCTCTCGATAGCTTGGGAAATAACTCGAATTGGTTTTTTTGTGGAAATCAAACTAACATATACTACTAGGTATTTATAGAAGAAAGTAAGTACCTTAGTCACTATATAGCTGTGAGTAGTCATAAGTACAGCTATTGCACCTCTAGCTTATAGCTTTGTACACTCATGATTCTAAATTAAATAAGGGATGGCCACGTATTAGTTAGGATAGAGTAGATAATATAATAGTATGCTATTTACATTACTTATACTAGCTACAGAGTACATATATATAAATACTAGTAACATATACGTGTATATATATATATATATAAATAGTATCATCCTTATAAAATTATGAACTAAAGTAATTACTCAATTAAATTTTTTTTATATACATATATATAAATATATACTTATTAGAAATCACATACTAGTATATATTTATACAAAAAAATAACTTATATTATATTGTTTAAATATAAATATATATCCTAAAATACAAATAAATTCCTAATAGTGATAGACTAATTATCTAAATGCAAGACTTGCTTGAATTAACTTTACTTGAAAATTTCAGGATATTACAGCTTTCTTTTATGTAAGACTAGTATTGCACCCGTGCGATGCACGGAAAATATTTTTTTAGGGGCAAACCATGAAATACCCTTTCACACATAAGAAAATAAAAAAATATCCACCCCTTTTAATTTACAATCCTATTATCCAATTTTTTGAAATTGGACAACTTTGCCCTTAATACCAAGCAATACCCATTTCCTTTTTCCTTTTTCATTTTTATGTTTTTTTTTGTCTTTTTGTTTCATTTTTTTTATAATTAGTTTTAAATAATTTTTTTTTGTACATCAGTTATTTTTTTTTTCGTTTTTTTCAAAACTTTTAAGTGTTTTTTTGTATTTTTTTCCTTTACTTTTTTCTTTTCTCTTTTAAAATTTTTTTTTCAATTTTTTTTTCAATTTTTTTCTTTTTTTATATGAACATGGAAGTCGTACGAGGTACGAGGTACGAAATATTGTTCTATCGGTACGAATATTGTTCAATTCGCACCGATTACTTATAGTGTAGTACGAATTCAAGAGCAATTGGAAAAAAAAACATATAGCAGCAAAACTCTTCACATATCTCAACAACAAGAATTTTTTATATTTCTATCGGTACAAATATTGTTCAATTCGTACCCCGATTACATATGATTATCGGTACGAATATCGATCAATTCGTACCGATTACCTATAATGTAGTACGAGTTCAAGAACAACAATAGCATTAAATTCACTCTAGAGAGAACAAACATATTGGTACGAATACACAACGGTAGTTCAAGAGCAACTGAAAAACAAACATATAGAACCAAACCCTTCACATATCTCAACAACAAGAAATTTCTATATTTCTATCGGTACGAATATTATTCAATTCGTACCCAATTACCTATGATTATCGGTACGAATATCAGTCAATTCGTACCGATTACCTATAATGTAGTACGAATTCAGGAATAACAATAGCATTAAATCCACTCTAGAGAGAACAAACATATCGGTACGAATACACAAAGGTACTTCAAGAGCAACTGAAAAACAAATATATAGCAGCAAAACCCTTCACATATCTCAACAACAAGAAATTTATATATTTCTATCGGTACGAATATTATTCAATTCGTACCCGATTACCTATGTTTATCGGTACGAATATCGGTCAATTCGTACCGAAACTATGGAAGAAAAAGAAGTGCCCAACTTCAGAATCCCAACGACGGATGACTCAAATATGAGTATGGGACAAAACTTAAGAACAAGACAATGCAATTATGAGAGAGAGAGAGAGAGAGAGAGAGAGAGAGAGAGAGAGAGAGAGAGAGAGAGAGAGAGAGAGAGAGAGATAATTGATTTATTTTACTTCATTCACTTTTTTCTTGAAACACAGCCTCATTCTCAGCAGCAAAATAATGCTAACAGCAAAGTATCGAATTTGAACAGAATAAAGTGCTGCACTAACGCCATTCTTTTCTTTCTATCTCACACACACAGAGACCAACATTGGCTAAAACACAAATCTCTCTCCAAAGAGAGAATCAAGTGAAAAAATTGAGAAAAAACAGAGAAGCATATGCCAATGGCGACTCCTCCACACTCATAGAAACTCGCTCTCACCGAAAGCTGAACAGCGTCACATGCGTTAGAGGAAGCCTCTATGGGGAGCAATTACTTGATATCCTTCTTGATTGTAGGGTTTTGTAGAAATCGAGAGAGGAGCAGGTTTCGCGCTTAACGTCTCCACCGTCGGCTACTAGCGCAGGAGAGAAGAGGATGGCGAGAGATATGACGGCGGCAGCGCTGGAGGAGAGGAGGAGGGGCGGGTGCAGGTGCAGAGAGGAAGTGAGAGAAGAGAAAGAGGAAGTGAGAGAAAGAATCTGTGCATGTGAAATTGAAGGGGGAGAATAGAAATTAGATATTGGGATATTGAGGGGTAATTTTGTCCCAATTTGAAAGTTTGGGTATTTGGTTAGTAAATTAAAAGAGGTGGGTAGTTTTTGATATAACTATCTAAGAGTGGGTAGAATACCCTATTACCTCTACTTTTTAATTCTAAGTAAAAATAATTATAATATAAAGTGACATATTTATAAGAATGTGTTAGCCATTTAAAATTATTCGACACCTCTAAATATTTTATAAAAATTGAATAAAAATCACACAAAGATTTTTTTTTTTATAAAAATTTTCTCATATTCAAATTTGAACTCACGTTTGAAATTTTTCTGATTTCTAAATAAATAAAATATTTATCTATCCTAGTATAAAGGACTACACACACACACACTCAAAATATGGTGATGTTGATTGCTCACACGCCATACTTAATTTGCAAGTGTTAATTTATTTTGTATCATATCTTAACATTTTTAGTGTATTATATTCATATGCTTACTATTTGTGACCAATAACATGACGTATATTTAGTGAAAACATACCTAATTCTTAATTCAATTAATACTTTTTATTTTGTTTCATAAACTAACAAAATAAAAAATCATTAGTAGATTCCTAGCTCATTTTCATAGATCGTTATTAAATTTTAAAATATGGATAAATTGTGTTATCTTATTAAGATACGATTTCTAACTCTATCAATCAAGTTACCCGAGTGCACTCTAAATTATTATAATCATTCAATTATATATGTGTGTGTGTAAAAAAGAAAAATGAAAAAGAATAAAAAGAATATTACATACTAAAATATTTTAAATTTTAATGGTCAAAGACTCAAAGAAATAAAAAGAAAAAATACATTTAAGTAATATAAACAATGAGAAATATTAGTTAGTCAAATTAACATTATTACTTAAATTTTTAATTAATACTATATTAAATTAATTAATTTAATGAACAAAAACTATGACTTTTTGGAGTAATAAATATATTAAAGTGCATAGGAAATGATATATAGTATTACATTTATAATATGAATAACTTATGGGCAAACCACCAACTACCCTCTCCCACATAAAAAATTCTCAATCTACCCACTCATTTTAATTTACACCCCAAATACCCCATTTTTACAAATTAGCAATTGTGCCCTTACTTTTTATTTTTTTAGCATATAGGCACTTCATTCCTCTCTCTCCTCTATCTTCTACACATCATTCTCTTCCTCTCTTTTTTTTTCTTTTTTTTTTTCCTCTTTATTTGTAGTTGTTAACTTTTTTATTTCAGGATTTTTTGTTATTTTCGTTATTTTTTTTCCTTTCCTTTTCTTTTTTCGTTTTTTTAGTTTTCATTCTTTTTTCTTTATTTTTTAATTTTTTTCCCCATTTTCCTTTTTATATTTCTATCGGTACGAATATTGTTCAATTCGTACCGATTACCTATAGTGTAGTATGAATTCAAGAGCAATTGGAAAACAAACATATAGTGGCAAAACCCTTCACATATCTCAATAACAATTTTTTTTATATATTTCTATCGGTACGAATATTGTTCAATTCGTACCGATTACCTATGATTATCGGCATAAATATTATTCAATTCATACCGATTATCTAAAATGTAGTACGAATTCAGAAATAACAATAACATTAAATCAGCTCTAAAGAGAACAAGAAGCTCAAGATAGTTCAAGAGCAAGGAGAAATCAAGATAAGGGAGAACAAGAGCAAAACCACTTATTCATTCCTTTTAGCATACATCAATCGAAATCCCAACACCAAAAATTTTCACTTTATCAGACACCAATGTTTTGAAATCCGGCCCGGGCATCGAACCGGCCTCTTAATTGGGTCACCGGGTCACTGGTCCGACCGGTTGAACCGTTTCAAAAAACCCGGATGACCCGTGCATACTTAGTTTTTTTTATATGTATGAATGTATTAATTAAAATACACAAATACTTAAATAAATATTGACATAATAAAAAAAATAATCAAATGTTTATGTAGATTTGTTAACCAATATGTGTTCAAAATCATGAAATTATATTATGTATATGAAAATAGTAATAAGAAAATAAAATTTGAACAAACATAAATAATGTGTATAAATTGTTAAATCTTATTTGTAATATAATAATCATTGTTAATATAAAAGTAATAGTCATAAAAATATTTAAATAAATTTTGTCTTTGAATAATTTAATAAATAATAAATGTTAAGTTATCATTGATTATTTCAATAATTTCGGTAATAGTTATATTTAATTATCATTGTAATAAACATCAATAATGAGTGGCCTAGTGGTAATGACTTTAGTCTAAAGATGAGGAGGTAGTGGGTTCAAATATCATCTAACACAATTAAAATTAATTTTTATCAAAATGTATAAAAAAAACAGGTTTCCGGGTCTGACCGGGTTTTTCCGGGTCTGACCGGGTTTGACCGGTTCGCACCGGGTCAACTTAAAAACCCAAAAATGTGAGAACCGGACCGGGTAACTGACCGGTTCGCGATTAAACTGGTCGAACTGGCCGGTCCGGTTCGAGTTTAAAAACATTGTCAGACACCCAAATTGAATTCCCAACACTACATACATTCAAAAATATAATAAAGAGATGTATATCAGGAAAAACTAAAAACAGTTCGTACCAAAACCACTGCATATGTACGAAATAATAACACGCGTACCCTGCAGACTGTAAGAGACGAAAATTCACAAAAACAATCAGCTACCTCCATGGCACCAAACGCAGAAAGCGCCCCAACAACCTTGAAGCGGAAAAAAAGACGCTTGAGAACCTAACCCATTTAATTTCACAAACATATGTTACAATTCCAATCTATTACTATTATAAAAGAGCCTATTCTTACAAATTTTGGTTTGCCTATTTTATCCCTATTAAAAATCTATATTTAAGGGTATTGTTGTAATTTAAATACTATTATTTAATAATTCCTTTTAATCATTATGCATGCGATTTCACTGGCCACATCAATTAATTAGGCATATTATCTCTTAAAATTTTGTAGTGTAACTGTATAATTACCTTTAAAATTAGCTTAGTATTATTGTCCTATTATAACTCTTCATCATTATCCATAAGATTTAAAAAAATTAAAATTATGAAAGTAGTCTTTTACAAAGTATATTTGTATTTTAATTACAAAATAATGTTTATTATGGCTTTTATGCTCATAAAAAACATACATCTATTAATTTATAATTGACAGTATATGTGCCCAAGAAACAACTTTTTTAAACAAAGTGTTCAGCTTTAATTTCGAAAAAAAAAAACAAAGGAAGTTGCAATATTTAATTTTACTAATATTAGAACAAACCTCTGCTAGAAAACACGATTCGGATTATTATTTGGGGCACACTCCTGTCAGCCCGGCCTCATGATGGGGGTTCGAGTCACCCCAGGTGCGTATGTATGTGAGTGTGTTGTGTTTGTCTGATCTAATTGACACTTTTATTCACAAGAATTGACACTGGATCTAATTGGCACTTTTATTTATAACAACTGATACTTTTAAAACATCAGAGAGATTGTCACTTTTATTCAGAATGATTGACACTTTTACTTACGAGAATTGTCACTTTTACGAAAAAATACGAGTAATGAATATTTTATCTTGTGGGTAGAATATATTTTTATTACTCATACATAAGATCTATATAAATAACCATAAATATTGATTCTCCAAGTTGATGAAATTGAATATTTCGACCATAAGAGGATTGCCATTTTTATTCATGTGAATTGTCACTTTTATTCATGACAAATGGCACTTTTAAGGAAAATGAGTAACGTATATTTTAAATCGTGAAAAACAGAATATGCTCTAATCACTCGTAAGATGTATAAACTAATATTTATATAAATAAGCCACATAATGAAATCAATATAATATCAAGCTGTTAAAAAAAAATATGAATATTTCGATCATCACATATATTGACACTTTTATTCAAAATAAATAACTCTTTGATTAACAAGAGTTGTCACTTTTGCTGAAGATTTTTTTTTTTTTCATAAGTAAGGATTTGGATAAGAACACAACCGCATGGTGCGACCGGGGATGAGTTTTTGCCTTATTGTTTTATTTATAAAAGAAAAAACATGAGTGGATTTATGTGCAACCAATACTTGATCGATTATAAAGACTAACATCTAGAATAAGGTTGTCGAAAATATATGCATGAAATTTATTAAGTAAACACCGAAATAATAATGCTTCAAAAAAAATTAAATTATCAAATCAAGTAAAATTAGAGCAAAGATATAATATCCATTAAATGCTTAAGATATAAAATGAAATGAAGTAAAAACTATAATTATCTATGTTATTGTATACCTAAAAAAGGGGGAAAAGAAACTATATGAATCTATATCCACAATAAATATTTTTTTTGTTTGACTTTGATGGATGTCAAAGTTTTATTCTTTTTGCTTTTATAGATAAATTTGTCCAATGTCTCATCATCGTCACTTGGAATATCAATGCAATCTTCAAATTTCTTTTTCATTATTCTTCTCTTCCCTTTCCTTGTTCTTCATGAACCGTGAGCAAATTAATTATGCCAATGGATGTGCATTGGAGTGTTTCTAACATAGTATCATATTAGTTATCAATATAATTTGGATCATTAACTTATAAGACATACATATAATTTAGTATAATTAAGATGTTCTTGACACACGAGCAAATAATAATTTTATGGGATTGTAAAACTTAGTTACAGTTTAAATCAATATTTCTCCCGTCTCATAAATTTAGTTACAGATTATGAAACATAAATGTTAAGAAAATGAATTGTCTATAATAACATTGGCAGGATAAATAATTTTTAGGGGTATTTTTGAAAATTATGAGTAAAAAAGAGAAATTTGGGATAAATTGTACGGAGTAATTATTTTTGGCAGACCACAATATAATAGTATTGTCACATTGTGTACTTTATTACCTATAATGAATTTTAGAATTTTCATTATAGGTATGTGATGAAATTTGTGGGACTACCAAATATAGTAGTTGAAACTTAATTTATGGAACAGAGTGAATATTATAAAAAGAATCAAGCATCTATTCCATATAAAAATTATTAATTATAAAAGTTCTACTAATTAAATATATCATAAAATATAAGTAAGAAGTCATATCATAAATTAAAAGTATTTAAGTTCTTGTAAGAATTAAGTAAAAAGTTTAGTTTAAAAGACCGAACTCACATAGAATTGTTCCCCTACGTATTGTGCACATATTTAATGTGTAAAGTTTTTATTTAATATAATATAATGGAGTTTTTTGGGTAGGGGTTTTTTTTTTTATAATATAGATTTAGGGTAAACTCCCCAATTGATATTGTCATATTTTTTTTTATAATATAGATTTAGGATAAACTCCCCAATCGATATTGTCACATTAGTCACTGACACGTTAAAGGTAAGTAAACATTTCTTTGAACTCACTTAATGTATTTAAATTATAATAATATGTTTAGAGTAACACATAAAACTATTTTTTGCTTAAGTTTATTTAGACTTATTATACTTTTGAAACATCACTTTAACAAAATAAATTGAGAATATTTTTACAATTAAATGTTTTAATTATTCTTTATTACTACAACTATATGAAAAAAATTAAGAAAGACCACTAAGCCAATTCAAGTAGAAGAGTAGAAAAAAAAAATCAAATATAGAGTTGACTCATCATAAAGCGCAAGGAAATCGAAAACGAAGAATAATGAAAAAAAAAGTTCAAAGATTGCATTGATATTCACAATGATTATGATAAGACATTGGACAAACTTAATTATCTCTAGAAGCAAAAAGAAGAAATGTTCGACATCCATCAAAGTAAAATAAGAAAAGATTTAATGTGAATACATTTCAAATATTTAAACTTAGTAACATCACCATAATTTTATCTTTTTTTTTTTTTTTTTTTAAAAGCAAAATAACGAAACACTATGTATAGTTCTTACTTGGTTTCATTTTAGGGTATGGTTTCAATGTTTGGTC
This sequence comes from Mentha longifolia, assembly GCA_001642375.2. Taxonomy (NCBI): domain Eukaryota; kingdom Viridiplantae; phylum Streptophyta; class Magnoliopsida; order Lamiales; family Lamiaceae; genus Mentha; species Mentha longifolia. The sequence continues at coordinate 26,958,808 of CM038118.1, read as the reverse complement.
ATTTTCATAATTATCAATAAAATTACAATTATGTCCCGTCTTTCAATTTCCAGCGACTAATGTCTACGTATCAAATTGAAAATAGATATTTGTTGGGACATAATTGTAAAAATATGCAAACATTGGGACAATAAGTAATATTCATTTTATGTCATTCGGGCTATAATTAATTCATTGCATATTTAAATATAAAATTACATTATCTTTATTTTATTTTTATAAAATACGTTTAAAAAATAATGTATTCACGTGCAACGCACGTGTCATTTGCTAGTTCCAACTAATATCCCCAATTCCTCAATTCCCCCAAATTGAATCTAAAAACAATCATAGGTAATGAAAAATAGGAAACCCCCAAAAAAGAAAAACCCTAATTATTTGGTATGAATGAGGAGCATGAATACAAGAGCCGAGGTGGGCTGTAGTCGCGTCGCCCTCAAGGTGTCGCCGGCGTCGAGGTGGCGAAGAAGCTGCTGGTGTTCGAGGTCGTCTCCTATGTCGATGGGAGTCAACTTTGAAGAAATTGTCTTAGGTCCGAAATCCAAATCTTAAATCTTGGGGCCGTGACATTGATGTTATGAATATAATCTCGTAACTTGTTTCGTAAGTGCTAATCATGTATGTATATACCTTTTCCTATAAGACGCTCTACCTTGACATAGAAATAGAAGCGAGTATGAAATCCTACGAAACACGACCTTAAAACCTCCACTCGCATAATGCCGGAAAGATAAGAGGAGCGACACAAAGCAAGCAGTGATCAAGGTTCGGCACGGCATTTCAGAAACAGATTAAAATTAGCCAAGAACACGAAACAGACGATGAGAGATACGACATGAACTCATGAATCTCCATAAGCGCTAGAACTAGAAATCGATCTTATGCATAGAGGGATACACATAAGATAGAAACGTTCAACTAGCTCATGAACGGTTTTCCCATAAACAATGTGCGATAGGAACGTAGGCCGCCTACCAACTAAACAAACAATAACAAGAAGAAGGCATTTTGCCCCGCATAGAAGACCGATATAGGTTGATAAGTAAAGCCGGACTTTAGAACATTGTGTCTTATGGAATTCAATAAATAAATCAAAGCTGAGAATCTTTTTGAAACTTTAGAGAATGCGACATAAGTTAGAAATCTTCGGATTTGATACATGGACAATTACGATAGATGAGCAAGTGCTCGTGATATAATGACTTTAGAGACTTGGTTAACACGTGTGACTAGATTTTCGCATTAGAACCTAATATAATTAGATTGTAGGACAAGGAGTGTGAACACTTCTTATCACTCAACTTACCTAAGCGTAGAACATGATAGCTCATTACATGAGAAAAGTTTAGCAATATAACCTTTGATCAGTCCAACTATGAACTCAAAGAATGAAGACTTTGGAAGATTGTAGGTTTTTAATAAAAATTAAAAGTCAAGGTAGATAATTCAAAGGCAACTAAGGTTAATAACATAATATTTGAAGATAGTCACACTAGATAATAATAATAATTTAAAAGAAAAGAGTAACTAGGACATGGTAGAGAATTTCTTTTGATGGACGCCAAAAGAATTTCTAGTATGAAGGTAAATATTGGAGAAAAAAAATAAAATAATAATGAGCTACATTATACTGAGTTTATTATTTAGGAAGTATGAGCCAAAGGAGATTGACTACCTTAGCTTTAAGTATACTCATAATCCAGGATATATTATTTATATCTCTGATAAATTCAGTTAAGAGCGTACCTTGAGTAGGGATGACAATGGGCCGGATCTGGACCGGATCCGGCTTACTCCAGATCCAGATCCGTTTTTTTTTTTCTTTGGTCCGGATCCGGTCCAGATCCGTCGGGTCTAAAATAATGAGATCCATGTCCAGATCCAATGGATCTCCGGGTCTACGGATCTGGACCCGGATCCGTAGCAATTATCACAAAAATGAACTTTTAAAGATAAAAAATTGGGATACAACTTCTCCAAAATTAAAATAAGTTCTTGTATTCATAATAAGTTTAATATAACATTAAAGCCTATAATAAAAATTTCTAGGACAAGTATGAATTATGTTTTTCTTATTAAAAATTAAAAATTATAAAATGAATATATGATATATATATATATATATATATATATATATATATATGTTAGGGTTACGAGCACCACCACCGATCCACAATAGTATGATATTATCCGCTTTGGGCCCAGCCCGCACGGTTTTGTTCTTGGGCTCCTTCCCAAAAGGTCTCATACTAGTGTGGTGGTTACTCCCCTTATATCCAAGGTCTATCTACCTTATTTTTCCAATGCGGGACATGTTGTTTGTATCCAACAATCCTCCCCTCAAATACAAGGACCGCATCACTGTCCTCCCCTCTAACGATAATCACTCGAATTACCCGGTGTATCCCGGCACAAGCAATCCACAAATCTCGATAATCACTTGAATTACCCGGTGTATCCGGCACAAGCAATCCACAAATCTCCCGAATCGTTGAGGCTACACCGAGGGGCATCCCAACATCCTTGTCGTGGGTGCCATTCCCACAGACGGCGCCAATTGTTAGGGTTACGAGCACCACCACCGATCCACAATAGTATGATATTGTCCGCTTTGGGCCCAGCCCGCACGGTTTTGTTCTTGGGCTCATTCCCAAAAGTCTCATACTAGTGTGGTGGTTACTCCCCTTATATCCAAGGTCTATCTACCTTATTTTTCCAATGCGGGACATGTTGTTTGTATCCAACAATATATATATATATATATATAACGGATCCACGGGTCGGATCTGGATCTCAAAATTCATAATCCAGATCCGATCCGAAAAATTCATAGTAAATCTAGATCCGATCCAGATCCAACAGGTTACAAGGTCCAGATTCGATTTTTCGGACCGGATCTGGACCGGGCCTTGGATCCGTTGCCATCCCTAACCTTGAGCATAGTATCTTGAAATGCTTTAAGAATAAGGAAATACATAGGTAATAAATTTTGGGAAATACCTATGAGGGTTTGAGGGGAGAAAAATGATGTACGATTAATTTAAGAGAAATAAGGTAATATTCTCTCTATATATATATTTAAAAAAAAAAAATAGGTGGTCAAGTTTAAATTCATAAGTGATTGTAAAAGTATCTAGTAAATAGGTAGTAATAAGAGTTTTCCAGCATTGTGAGATACGATCAAAAGAGTTACGAAGGTTTTAGTTAAAAGTATTCGTCAAGTGATATTGTTAATAACATGTTTTAACTTAGTGATGTGATGCAAGTAAATTTTTTAGAATGTTTTTAAAATAATTTTTTAAAGTATTTTTTTATTTACAGAATACTACGACACATATAGTATCTCGTAAAAAAAAGGTACTTCAAAAATTTATAAAAAGAAACGTATCATCAATCTTGAAACAGAGGAAGTACTAATTATATTTAATATGAAAATTTGGGATACTACAGAAAAAGAAAAAGAAAAAAAAAACCACCGCCTTCTTCTCCATCAAACCCACCCCACTTCCCCTCCGCTGCCTTCAAACCCTCCACCGTCCCCAGCATATCCGCCACCATCTCCGTCTGCGACAGGCTACCCAATGCCATCCTCTCCTATTTTGACTCCGCCGACGAGCTACAGACTGCCTCCGTCCTCTCCCTTTCTCCCTCCTGTCCTTCTTTCTTTCTCTCCTCCCTCCTCTACTTCCTTATTTCTCTCTCCCCTCTACTCCGCCGCTGCACCCCGCCGCCGAAGATGCCGAAGGGAAGTGGGGAACTGCTGAATTGCCGAAGATTCGAACCACCGAGTTGGGGTTTTGAATTGGTGACTTTTGGGTGAAGGGAGAGGGGTGACAGCCGCCCGGCGGCGGCGGCGCTAAGGCAGTGGCGGCGCCAACTGAGTCGTCGGCAACAATGAAGAGCAAGGAGGAGAGTTTGAGAAAAGAGAGAGGACTGTCATGAAGAGGGATCAAAATGGGGAAGATGAAATTTAAACACAATATTGTTTTCTAAAGAGGAACAGTGTTCTCGGGCTTGGGTATTTTCACGGGCCTGACCGATAAGCAATTATGGCTACCAAACACATGATAAGCCCATATAATTCTGTTAATCTGACCTTAATGACCTATCAAACATGGCCTTATATGATTATGTAGCATAATTGTAGTAGTATTATTGGTCAAACCAGAAAACATTAATATAGTGGTTGCCCTTGCTGAGAGGTAACTCAAGACTCGGAAATAATATTGTATCATCTGTATAATGTATAATATTTTGGAAGCATTACAATAAATAGAAATGCTGTCTAATCTGAGACTAGCAAATATGAGAAAACAAATTGAAGGGAAATGTCAATAGGCATTTATTATCTTCATACATTCTTACACGAGACACACTGAGATTGTTGGATCTCGCAGTGAAAGATGATGGAAAAAATAGAAAGTAGGAGATGCAAGAATTACATGTAGTACTTTGTGAAAGAATGTAGTAAATGCTATTCAAGTGTAAGAGTAAAAACAACAAACACAAAACAACGACATAAACACCGGCTTCGTTTGGCTTCCCGAATGTCCAGACTCCAGACTTCCGATTCCATGTATATACTGCCCTAACCAAGATACCCTGGATTGAAATGTAAAGATAACATAATAAATATTCACCCCCAAAAGATTAAAAGAAATCAACAATAGCAAGAAAACAGAAATATAAAAAGGAAATAGGAAAAATCCACCTAACAACATTTCACAAATCCTAGTCCGGAGCACATGTTTTAGTGGGTGGTCAAGATTTAAATAAATTGAGCAAACAATCAGAAAAACGGCCAAGATTCAGTATGAAGAAGAGCAAAGCCATTCTTGTATAGAAATACTCGAATGCATGCTTGATCTATTGACCTCATGAAGAAGCTTTTGCAAAAACTAGGTAAAGACAGAAAAATGCTAGATAAATCACCCACACCTTAATTTTGGGAGTAAAGCCTACTCCCATAATAAATTGACAAGATGGAAAATTGCTAATAGGGTTTCTCATTGGCCAAATTAAAATACTTTTGACTAAATTTCGTTCAAGAAACCAATCTCCACTTTCTAGGAACTTAGACCTTCACTTGATATACTATGCCGAGTGCTTACTGGAATTTATGCTCCCTATCTGAACTAACTAAAGTGTATGCTCCCTGGTTCCATCATTCTTATATAATTACAAGATTAGAAGAATCCCAATTTAGTAGCTGCAGAACCAAGAACTCTAGAAACCAAGCACTTGATCACAGTCAGAGCTTCGCTGATATACTTCTACGACTATATTTAGATCCAGCTCCTATTGAATCTAAAATCAAATAGCCACTGGTTTGTACACAATTTGAAGAAGGATTAGGATTGCAGCCTAGCAATTTATCAGCCAACTAATCAACTATGACATACTATTAAATCATTTAATTTCCATAGATTAAAAACATTGTAGGCACATATAAGGATTTCTCTCCTTTCTTTCTTTTCATCTCATTTCCTCCGAACTGCACAGTTCGCTGCCCGACTGCCCTATAAGAAAGAGTATATGATAAAGTCAAAACGAACGCAAAATTAAGGTACACCTAAGTTTGATAACTATGTCTGATCAAAGCTAACGGAACAAGCAAAGACTCCCTCAGTCGCAATTAATTCAATTGCTACGATTTTTATAGAAACTAGAAATGAAAAGAGCAACAGGCAAACTTTTAGTTTTTGCAATTCGATCATTCCATTGAAAGAAAGGGCAGATAAATTATAGTACCAATAAATGGGGCGAATTTCCAAACAAGAATCATGTACGAGAATGCTCTACATTAGTAAAAACTCATCATTTGAGACCAGATTCCCGCAATAAAAAAAAATCCGTTCCTCAATCCCATAAATATATCTCTAGTTTCCACAATAAATTCCAAATATCAATGAACAGCTGCAAAATACCAATTACACCAATACCAAACATGATTAGGAAAAAAAACACCGATGCCAAACTAATGAAGAACAAGAATTCAAACACAAAAATGCAATCAAATTACCGATCATCTAGAGGACGACCGCGATCAGACCGGCAGATTTTCAACGGCGGTGGGAGGATTTTTGGAATTGACGAGGGGATTAGGGGCGGTGAAAGAAGAGGTGGTGGAGCTGAAGGAAGGGCAGGAGGTGAGCATAAGGGGGCGATCTTTGGCCTCCTCCTCTTCATCGTCGTCGTCGGTGTCGAAGGTGGTTAGGGTGACGCAGGAGCAGCGCTCGAGGGAGGCGAAGAACGCCGTCGCGACGCTCATGCCGACCCACCGCGCGAGGCCGTCAACTTTGTCGTAGTACGATCCGTTCTCATTCTCCATTGATTCTTCGAATTTGATGGTTTGAATTGTTGATCGATGGATCGGTTGATTCGAGAGAGGTTGATTTGGGGAAAAGGAATGGGCCAAGATTAGGTTTTTGATTTCAAATTTCAAATAGGCATGTATGCTTCTCCGTCTCTTCTTTAAACTTTTATTATTATTATTATTATTATTATTATTTATTTTTAATTGGGATAGGTTTCTTGAATTTATTTAGTGATATTTTTTAGATTTATGCAACTTATTACTCGCACGTACGGAGTAATATTTAAATATAGAAAACTATACGAAGTACGTTCGTCGTGAAGCTAATTCTATAGCTCATTTGCTTGCAAGAAGATCGATTGATTTTGCTAGTACATGTGTTTGGGATGAACCTCGATTGTTTGTGGAGGGTCTTCTTCATGTTCCATGTATCTGTGGTGAATAAAATTTACGTTTTTGTTTCAAAAAAAAATAAAAAATAAAATAAAATACGTAGTATTGTACTACCTCCATCTCTTCTAATTTGTCCCATTTATAATGGACACATAAATCAAGGAAGGAAACAGAGTTAATTGTAGCTACAAATTTTTTATCATTTTAAGCAATGAGTACTAATTAGTGGGATGGATCAAAATGACAAATAAGACTAATGAAGTGGGATGAAGGTATTATTTTTTATTTGGGCTGTGTTATTGGGGCTGTGTAGTTGAATTAATTTATTACAACACATAATATACTTTAAGATAAAGGGACATGTATTTAGTTGGCAAATAAAGTATCTATCAATATATAAAAGTAGATAGTTGACAAAAATTACAAACATGTCATTTTTCCTTCAAAAGTAATTACCAATTGTCCAATAGTTTATGAAGATGATTATTTTAAGAATTTGTAAATTGTCCAATGAATTTGAAAACAAATATATTTTAAATTATAAATATTGTTTCATTGGTTGCTAATATATCTATTTTTGCACTATATTTCTATTAACTTTCTTATTTTGCAATATCTATATGTTATTTGTTTACTTCTTCAATTCTATTTTTATTGTAAAATTTTGTTGTGACATTACAAAATTTAGATACATTATCACAAACAAAGGTAATTATTAATTGAACTTAGTTTAAATAATACTAAGTTAGATTTAAAGCTTATTGGTTGATAAAATTATTTTAATCACTAATCATGACTTATTGCGTAATTTCTTAATGTATTATTATTTTTTTCAAAGACATGTATTAAATAAAGGAACATAGTAATAAATTATTTAGATAATTATTATAAATCTAAATAAAATACCAAAAAATATTAATTTAAATATCTTAATGTCAATAGTAGTTTCACTATAATAATAGCTTATAGAGAGCTTATGTTTCTATCACATAAATATTTAAAATTATATTTACTTATATTCTATTAAAATTATTTTAGGTTTCCAAAATTACGAGATTTAATTTTTTAGTGAAGATACAACAACGTAATGTTAATTGTATTACATTGTTTATAATGATGCAAGAGACAAATATATAGTTTCAAATTTTTTGTTTATTCTATCGCTCTTTTATACTACATCTGTCCATGATCTTTAGACCGATTTTTTTTTCACATTAATTTTAATATTTTATAATGATGAGTTTTAAAGTAGATTTTTTAAATATAATTTTTTTTATAGGATACAACGAGTATAGTAGTCCTCTTTAAGAAAGTTATACTACAAAAATCCATTTAAAACTCATAATTACAAAGTTCCAAAATCAACTAAAAATTGTCTAAAAATCATGGATAGAGGAAGTAATTTATATCTTCCGTGCAACACTAGTTCCATTTAATAACTGAAATGAAAAGTGTAATTGGAATATGATTTTTCTTGCCGGCCTTGAAGTTAATTTCAAAATATAATCAAAGTTATATTTAAACTAGAGAGGAGTGAAGTCATCGGAGCGCATCTGGTGTAGTGGTATCATAGTACCCTCCCACGGTACTGACCAGGGTTCGATTCCCTGGATGCGCATTTTTTTGTTAAAATTTTATTTTGGTGTGGCATAAATGAATGAATGAAGATTTTACTAGATTGGACGGTTTTTTTTACAATATAAATTTTAAAAAATTAAAATCTTTTTAGTATACTTATGGATTTAATGCATTGGAGAACAAAAAAAAAAGAAGATAAATATAGTTATTCTATCCATCCACAAAATATTTGCTTCGAAAGTATCGATACAGATTTTAATATATTATTTAATTTTAGTGTGAGTCGAACAAATGTCTCACATAAGCAGGGACGGAGCTAGGAATTTTACTTAGGGGGGGCGAACTTTCTATATATCTAAGTTACCTTCAAATTAATTCACTATGTATTCTCTTTGTGTGAAAATGTGGGAAAATATTGGAGATTTTTTTCGGACATTCATTTTTCCTCTCTTAAAACTCCAAATCTATAAAAAAAAATTATGCCGACATGGAGTGATAATATTTTACACATGTTAACTTTATTTTCCATCATAGAAAACATAAAGTAAAAAAATAGGGATCACATTGTGGGATAATATTTTTCACCATTTTCATATCCCTCATTTTCTTTCCATCAAAGAGAACACTTCCTAACAGTAAAAACCTATCAAAATTGCCGCCTATGTTTCTAATTTTTTTCTTCCTCTGTTTTCTGAAAGTAAAACCCCACACGTCTAATCATAATTGGTAGGTATTTTGATTAAATTACAATATTATATTTAGTGAACTTATATTATGGGCCCAAAAAAAATGGATTTAAAATAAATTAGTGATATTGTAAGTTAACTATGAACGTATGCAAATATATATATATATATGTGTGTGTGTGTGTGTGTGTTTGTATATATACATGTAAAATGCATATATATAATATATAGGTAGAAATTTTTCAAATTTTTGGGGGGGAGGGGGGCGACCGCCACCACCTGTCCCTCCTAGCTCTGTCCCTGCACATAAGATATAGTTATACTATATATTGTTTAATTTGGGTGGTTGCATTGTGAGTGTAGTAAGGATTTGTGTGGAGTATATGCCAAAAAAATGATTATGCAAACACTTTATGGACGAATGAAAATGGTAAAATGGGCAAATATTTCGTTGACGGATAGAGTATTACTTTATAAATTTAGTTTAAATTATCCATCACGAGTTAAGAAAAAAATTGTTTTAGTTAAATGTCAGTTGTTGTGAATAAAAATATCAATTATTATAAAACAAAAATGTCAATCTCTGCAATGCTCAAAATCTTTAATTTTATCAGGTTTCTATGGTCATTGTTGATCCCAAGTTATTTATAGTTTATACTTATATGGTGCAGATAATAACACCTCCTACCCTTAACGAAATAAAAAAAAAAAATCATTATTCTTATAGTAGTATGTAATATGTTTAGTACTTTCAATTTTTGTGATAATCAAAATCTTTCAATTTTATCAACTTGTTAATAATTTAATATTATGAGTATTTTTATATTTTTTTTATGTATGAATAATATAGCATATTCTCTACAACATTAAATATTCACTATTCTAATATTATTTTAAAAAATGTCGATAATATATTATTTTCAAAAATGTCGATAATCACAAATAAAAGTATCAATTATTAAATGCGAATCTTATTAAAATTTGATCTGGCCGAATAATATGGTGCAGTCGATGGCTACCCTTATCCAAAACGCTACTCCAATTAAGGCGGCATTACCAAAGGTTATTATTATTATTATTTTTTTTATCAGTACCAAAGGTTATTATGAATTCAAATTATGCGAATTATAATTTAGGAAGAGCACACGTAGCTAAAAGATTTGCTCTAACTGCAGAGAACTGCAGGAAATAGAGCCGCAGGCAATACCAGTCCCACAAAACCGAGCTGGAAACAGTTACCTGCGCTTTGCCGCCGCCACTTTCACATTTTCACTTCATTTATTATTATTTGCACAAATCTCTTTTAGATTTCATTTCCCCCCTTTCTAGGGTTTAGGTTTATCGCGAATCTTCAATTGATGAAATCCATCTCTTCTTCGATTGCTTTCGATTTCTCAGGGTTTTGATTTCATTTGATTTGATTCCGTCGTGCCGCACGTAATTTCCTGTTTAATTCCGGCGGTTGAGGTTGATCGGGAACTGATGGAGGCGGAGTGGCATCAGCTCCTACAATCGGTGGTTTTGGGGCTGATTTTCTCTTATTTGCTCGCGAAGCTCTTTTCGGTGATCTTCGCCTTCCGCGACGAGAATCTGAGGATCACGCGCTCTGATTCCGCCGAACCTGAAGCTGAAGCCGAAGCCGAGGAGACAGCTGAAGATTCTTCCGCAAGGAATTTGGATGAGACTGAGCCGTTGATACGCGGAGGTGGCATATCGGGGAATGAGAGCGTGGTTACTAGTGATCATAGCGATAGTGATGATGATTGGGAGGGCGTCGAGAGCACGGAATTGGATGAGATCTTCAGTGCCGCCACTGCGTTTGTTGCGGCGACGGCTGCCGACCGGGCAGGGTTGAAGGTATCGAATGATGTCCAGCTGCGGCTTTATGGCTTGTATAAGATTGCGACTGAGGGGCCGTGTTCCGCTCCCCAGCCTTCTGCCTTGAAAATGACTGCTCGTGCGAAGTGGTAAGATTCGTAATTGAGTTTCTTAGTTTTCGTTAGAGAATTGTTTGGTTAGTATGGAGATTGTGATATTTAGAGTTGTTGGGAAATCGTGGGATTAGGATTTGGACGGCCTAGAAACATATTGGCTGACAACATTGTTAGTTGCCATGGTAGTTAATTTTTAATGTGAAGCCTGGCATGTTTTTCAAATTTAGATTCAAGTCAGTTTGGTAGAGCTTTTTTAATGAGGAAAGCTAAAAATTTATCATCGCCTGTGGTGATCAAATAAGGCTCGTGCATTATACAGTAATGAATCTCTTGGCTAATAGAAGCAATGCATTTTCACATGGATATTGAGTTTTAAATCTTTTAATAGGGGTCCTTCCCTCAAAGTGTTGTATTGCACTCTTGCATTTCTGATATTCTGCCGCTTTTAAAAGTCTATAATCATTGTTTCTTGCTTCTATTTTGGTGGATTTCTTATTGCTGTTTCTGTTGCGAGAATTGTACATTCGTTGGACTATGTGTTAAAGTAGGAATTTGCAGTGCCCTACTTCATGTTGTTTTCTATGCCTTATGAGAATGGAGATATTGTGGTGACAACCAATTGAAAGATTTACCTTTTTGTTTCTAGGCAAGCTTGGCAGAAATTGGGTGCTATGCCTCCTGAAGAAGCAATGGAGAAGTACATTGACATTGTTGAGGAGTTATATCCCACTTGGGCGGCTGGTCTTGCCTCTGTGAGACCAGAATCATTTAGTTAGCTTATTTTGATTAACTCTGTTTTGTATTAAATCCCACCTTAACCATTTTTGTTGTCGGTATTCATAATCATATAGCAAAAGAGGAGGAATGAAAGCACGAGTGATGCATCTATTGGAGGCTCCAGTGGACCTATGGGACCTGTTTTTAGTTCAATGGTATACGAAGAGGACTCGGAAACTGACTTGTGAGTATCCTAACTATTTTATTTAATGTTATTCTTACAACAACATATTTTTCTTGCCATATCCACTATATAGTTGTCAATACGTTTCCTCACTTCTATAGTTCTATCTTCTACATCTTACTGTAATGTTTAGCCCAGTCTAGACATGGATGAAAGAAGGCGTGGTATATGAAGGACGTTAAATTTTGTAGAATTGCTTAATTAAATCTTACTATAAACTAGTGTCTTGCACTCTCCTCTTCCATCCACAAGGGATGGGTGCACGAGCATCTTTTCAGTGGCTGCATCATTTTTGGCAAAAATACAACTTATTGGTTCATTTAATTCCTCTACTCCTGAAGATGGTTTCAGTTATTATCTGTTTTATTTTTATGTAGTCATATGTTCTTGTGCATGTCAGTTTAAATATACTTTATGCTAAAGGGTTTATCTATAATTCTCAGCTGAACTGAACTAGTACTGCTTTACTTTAGTAGTGATTTTGAATTATGAATCTCATTATTTATTCTTCTTGTCTCGTGAAGTTCAGAGTTCCAACCAGTATATCCACCTTGCATATCTTTCCCACAAGCCTCTTCAAACCTCATGACTCACGTGTATTTGGGATAATTGTGCATGTAGTCTGGACCAATAAAACTATTTTGCTAGTTATTTTCTTCATTACTATGACTCTCAGAGGAAATTTTGAATCTTATCTTTCTATTTGGTTGAAGGAAATTGGATGCTATTCATGCTTTTGCACGAGAAGGAGATGAAGAAAACCTGCTTAAGTGCATTGAGAGTGGTGTCCCCTTAAATATTAAAGGTTTGCAATTGCCAAAATTCTCAAGTCTGTTATATATCTTCTCCCGTTCATGTGGGCATATTATAATAATTTGTTTGCTGATTGTCATTCGTGATGTTGCTCCTTGCGAAGAACTTTACCTTGAAAAATTAAGCTCAGCTTTTCTTTGTGTCTGTTAGTTTTATGGGTTCATGGAGTAAAAATAAAAAAATGTAATTCAGCAATTCTAGACCATCCATGTCAGATTAAAATAGGTGTCTTGCATTTATAGCCTCCAAATAGATCCTTTTGCTTTTATTTATTTATTTATTTTATTCTCAATTTATTTGTTTGCTTATATAATTCTCCCAATCATTGCAGACAGTGAGGGCCGTACTCCTTTGCACTGGGCTGTAGATAGAGGCCATTTGAATATCACTGCATTGCTTCTAAACAAGAATGCTGATGTTAATGCTAAGGTAGGCAGATGCAAATTTTTTCGTGTTCCCTATCATCCGTTTGATTCATGGCTTAGAAAATGATATAAGGTGGTCAAGTCTGTCTAATATTTGAACACCTGCACATCTGACTTGGTTTCTTTGAATATTTACTATTACATCAGCCAGAAATTGATCAAATGGAGCATGTATTGCTTATTGATTTTTCCTACTAGTAATCGAAAATAACAATACTTATAGTTAGAATCAAAGCTGCATTCTGACCTTTTCCAATATTTATTTGTGCTTGTGTTATTGTAGGATGGTGAAGGTCAAACCCCACTGCATTATGCTGCTGTGTGTGAGAGAACTGCCATAGCAGAGTTACTGGTGAAACACGGTGGTGACATTGAACTAAAAGACGAAGAAGGAAATGCTCCGAGGGATCTTTGTGAGTCGAGGTGGTCAGGTTTGGAGCTTGTAAGTAAAGCATCTGACTGATTGTACATTCTTCTGCCATAGGTGTGTCTCGAGTTCCACATAGTTGGGGATTATTAAGCATAATTGATTGTTTGGTTTCTCAACTTAGTAGTAACCTCTCTTAGGTGGAGTTTTGGGGGTTGATATGCAATTCCTTGTTTTTGTGAGAGATTATTTGATCCGAGCTAATCCAATTAATTCCCCTGCCCATCTTCTTTGTTATCACGTTCACATTTCTAGTGTCATTTTATGTAACAAAGCACACTTGTATTTCTTGTTATTTTACTTGAATTTTCAAGTCTGTTTTGGTATTTTACTTGAATGTTCAATTCTGGTAGTTATTTTTAAAGAGTGCATTCTTTTTAAGTTTATGTTTCAACTTTTCGATACAATTATTGATATGTTAACTTTTGGACTTTTTTTTCTGTAATATCCCAACGTTTAATAATAATTAAATTACATGTGTACACCCAATCTCGCAATATCCTCACAATTATTGGTAATTGAAATAGCACCAAGTCATTTTCTGTCAATTTAATGGAAATGGGACACACTTGGGTCAGCCAGAGGTACTGTGCGGACGGTTAAAATACTGGTATTTTTATTCGCGTAGATTAGCACTTTTCTGTATAAAGATTAACATTTTTAAAAATTGACATTTTATTCATAAAATAATTATGTTAAAGATTGACACTTTTATTCGTATAGATTGACACATTTCTGTATAAAGATTGACATTTTGATCTGGCCATACTATATGACTGACCTTACTCAAGTTTTTGTCAATGGAAATATTCTCAACTAAGGAAAAACTAAATGAAATGTGAAATTATTATGGCTATGTGGTGTTTATTGTACTTTATGTTGAATTAATATAAAAAAATGATACCAACAAACCAATGAGACGCATCTAATGTTTGTTTAAGGTGACGTAAAATGATAATGATGATATGACCATCCATTACAATACCTAAAAGTTCAATTATTGCAAAATATTACTACAATCAGTGACGGAGCCAGAACTTTGAGTTAGGGGTCCGACTTTTGAAAAATATATATTTTTTAAAAAAAATATAATTAAAAAAATATAGAATAATTTTAAACAGAATAATAAAGTTATAATCACTAAATTTTTGAGTTGAGTTAAAGAAAATATAATTCTTCTTCATAAATAGGAGGAGGAAAAGTATGTGACAAAGAAAAAATGAAGAAGAAAAAAAGGAAGAAACAGAATATCTCACTAAAAAATTATACTTCAAGTAATGAAGTGTTTGGGTTCGATCACGCGACCTCCAAGTAGAAAGACAAAAGTCATGACCGCTTCACTACATGACATAATTGTAATAAAATACACATACATAGCTTATAATTATAATAAGTCCAGGGGGTTCCAGCGACCCCACTAGACCCCCATGGCTCCGTCTCTGACTACAATATTGTCATTTTCCCTCCAAAAGTAATTATTAATTGTCCAATGGTTTATATAGATGGTTTACTTCAAAGTTATGAATTGTCTAATGAATTTGATAATAAATGTATTTTAAATTATAAATAATGCTTCATTGTTTACTAATATACCTATTTTTGCATTAAATTTTATATTTTTATTAATTTTCTTATTTTGCTATATCTATATGCTAGTAGTATTTGTTTATTTTTTCAATTATATTTTTATTGTAAAATTTTGTTGTGACAACACAAAATTTGAATACATTGTCACAAACAAAACAAATTATTAATTAAATTTTGGTGAAATAATATTAAGTTAGATTTAAAGCTATTGATAGATAAATTTACTGTAATCATAACTTATTATTTAATTTATTAATTTTTTTTCCAAAGAAATGTAGTAGTATTAAATTATTAAAGGAACATAGTAATTTACTTATTTAGATAACTATTACGAATCTAAATATACCAAACTTATAGCTTATGTTTCTATCGTATAAATACTTAAAATTATACTCCGCAACTATTTAATTATACGGAGTATTTTACAGTATTAAAATTATTTTAGGTTTTTAAAATTATGATAATTAAATTTTTATTGAAAATAGCAATAACGTAATGTAATGCAAGTTGTTTAATAACGATGTGAGAAAAATATATAGTTTCAAAATTTTTATTTATTCTATTGCTCTTAGAATTTAATTTATATCTTTCGTGAAACGCATGGGTGCAACACTAGTCCCGTTAATTACTTTTACTGTTCATAAAAATATTATTCCCTCCAATTTTCTCAAGTTGAATCGTTTCTTATCGCGTTTTCAAGAATATATTACTTACTTCCGTCCCAAATCAATTGTCCCACGTCTCATCTCTTTTGATTTGTGGACAATTGATTTGGGACAAAGGAAGAGAAACATTTGAAGCATTTGTAGTTGAAATTTAACTCAACCGTTAAAACTTTATATAGCTTTTTATATATGCTGCTCAAAGAAGCAAATTCCAGCCTAAAAAAACAAAGGTATCAAGTTCTTTTTATAAACAAACTCGAGATTTCGCCTCAGAACTTCTTTTCTCCAAAAAAACAAAGGTATCAAGTTCCTACAACTACTACTTATCCCTAAAAACACAAGCTAAAATAACTACTTCAAAACTATCTTTTACAGTTCATCATGCTCATCGCCCTCACCCTCCGTCGCGCCAGCGCCGGGGGCGCCACCAGACCTCTGGTAGACTGCCGTCACGATCGGGTTGCACACAGCCTCCACCTCCTTGAGCTTCTCCTCGTACTCCTCCTTCTCCGCGTTCTGGTTGTCGTCCATCCACTCGAGCGCCTCTTTCGTGGCTGTCTCGATTTTCTCCTTCTCGTCCGACTCAAGTTTGTCGGAGAGCTTGTCCTTGTCGTTGATTTGGTTCCTCATATTGTACACGTACGTCTCGAGGCTGTTGCGCGCATCAATTCTCTCCTTCACTTTCTTGTCTTCGTCCGCGAATTCTTCCGCCTCTCTCACCATGCGCTCGATCTCTTCCTGGCTCAGACGCCCCTTGTCGTTGGTGATCGTGATTTTCTCGGATCGACCTGAGGCCTTGTCTTCGGCCTTCACGTTCAGAATGCCGTTGGCGTCGACTTCAAATGTCACTTCGATCTGTGGGGTCCCTCTGTTCACAAACAAGACAGATATAGTTAAGCTTAAGACACAATATTACTAAAACATACTGGAATGTCCTCGGGAGGAGACTATAACAGCTGGAGACGAACCTCGGAGCCGGGGGGATGCCGGTCAGATCGAATTTGCCGAGCAATCTACAGTCCTTGGTGAGACTTCTTTCGCCCTCAAAAACCTATTTCACGCAGGGTAATACTCATCAAGATTTTGTCTTATAATCCTATTTTGATTATAATTACACGAGACGAATGAAAGTAATATACCTGAATTGTGACGGTGGTCTGTTGATCTTGATAGGTGGTGAAGACTTGAGATTTCTTGGTTGGGATAACAGTGTTTCTTGGGATCAATTTGGTCATCACTCCTCCAACGGTTTCAATGCCGAGGGTCAATGGAGCCACATCCAAGAGGAGAATATCTGTTTCAAATGCATTTTAGTTTAGATTTTAACTTCCATGTAAAATCTGAAACGAGAAAGAAAGATTAGAAAGATAAGAAGAAGAGCAGTACCTTTGGTTTCATCACCTCCCTCTCCGCTCAAGATTCCTCCTTGAACCGCAGCACCGAACGCAACGGCCTCATCGGGGTTGACACCCTTGTTAGGTTCCTTGCCATCAAAATAATCCTTGAGGAGCTGTTGAATCTTGGGAATCCTGGTGCTTCCACCAACAAGGACGATCTCGTCAATCTTGCGTTTCTCCAAACCAGCATCGTCCATGGCCTTCTTGACAGGTCCCATGGTCTTCTTGAACAAATCGTTGTTCAATTCCTCGAAACGGGCTCTGGTTAGAGGCTCGGAGAAATCCACTCCATCGAAGAGGGACTCGATTTCGACGCGGACCTGGTGCTGACTGCTCAAAGCTCTCTTAGCACGCTCACACTCCCTCTTCAACTTTCCGAGTGCCCTGTTGTCTTTGCTGATGTCCTTTCCGTGCTTCTTCTTCACCAGCTTGATGAAGTATTCCATGATTCTTTGATCAAAATCCTCACCTGCAGTGATAACCAAAAGTACAAGAAATCAACAAGTGATGTATTGTCAAGAAATATTTCACATTTTATTACTGAAAAGCTTTGAGGCCAAAAGGGTGTTGATCAATCATAATTAGTGGGAGATTAAAGAGAGAACAATGATTACCTCCCAAGTGAGTGTCTCCGTTTGTAGAAAGAACCTCAAACACACCATTATCGATGGTCAAGATACTGACATCAAATGTTCCACCCCCAAGGTCAAACACAAGAATGTTCTTTTCACCACCTTTCTTGTCCAAACCATAGGCAATTGCTGCAGCAGTTGGTTCGTTGATAATCCTCACAACATTCAGCCCAGCAATCATGCCAGCATCTTTGGTGGCCTGCCTTTGAGCGTCATTGAAGTAAGCTGCAATCGACAATATGCATGAAAATCAGCCGTGGAACAATATATCTTAAATGTTTCCCAGGGGCAAAACTATACCAGGAACAGTGACCACAGCATCCTTAATTTTCTTTCCGAGGTAAGCCTCAGCTGTCTCCTTCATCTTTGTCAGAATCATGGCGCTGATCTCCTCAGGACTAAACACCTTTGTCTCACCATCCTTGACGGCGACTTCAATGTAAGGCTTCCCATCTTTGTTGACAATCTTGTAAGGAGCAAGTTTCATGTCTCTTTGAACTTCTTTATCCTCAAACCTATTCATTAACAAGAGTAAAGGCAAGTCATGGATTCGTCTATATACTCTATCCGCATAGAAGTAGAATATAGAAGCAAAGTAAGAGAAATTACTTTCTTCCAATAAGTCTCTTGACATCATAGATTGTCCTCTCAGGATTAACAGCTGCTTGGTTCTTTGCAGCCTCACCAATCAACCTCTCATTGTTGGTGAACGCCACCCATGATGGGGTGATACGATTACCTTGATCGTTTGCTATAATTTCAACATGTCCGTTTTTGTAAACCCCAACACATGAATAAGTTGTACCAAGGTCTATCCCAATAACTGTTCCGAGTTTGGTAGCCTCCTCTTTAGCTATCGAAAATGCGAAAAGAGAGCCTGTTTCAAATAAACCGAATACCGCATCAAAACATTTATCCTAACAATCGAAACAAACCAGCGATATGCGCTCCTATATCACCGTTCAACAATTGTATACGTTTTTCTAACAAAACAGAGCTTATTGATCAATCTGCAACTTCATTCTGAAAATAGCATATCACGCTAGGGTATTCATTTGTTTCATTTGTAGACACACACAAAAACCGTAATTAATTGCACACGAACACAGAGAAGATTGAAATGAAGCTCGCGCGCGCACGCACACACACACACAAATTCCTCGACAGATTCTCACTCTCGACGAAAAAATGAGATACGATTGCTTAACAAAAAAATTCACAAATTGCAAAAAAAAGCTAGCCTTAAATATAATAAAAATAACAATGCTAGTAATTAACTAAGGACGAATCCTATACAGATCGCCCATCCTCAACGGAAATGCGAGACAGAATTACTTCAAAAAATGCATAACTGCAGCAAATCATACCATGCATATACGGACTAGAAAAATGCTAATAATTAAGCTGAAACGGAACAAATTCTGCACACTGAATCGAATGAAAACACTCACCGATCAAAACGATCGCGAAGACGACAGACGATGCGCGTCGCTCCAAGGCACCAGCCATTGCTGCGAAGCTCAACAATCAATCAATAACTACAGTTCGCCTTTCACCAATTTGCTCCGTTAGTTTTTCCTTTTCTGTTGTAGTTATGAATGATTATATGCATCTGAAGAACCGTTGATGAGTTCGCAATATATATAACTGGGGCGCAGGTCTCACCCGTCATCCGTGATTACGTGGACCAATCAGAGGTCGAGTGTCGAATATTACTCGCCTTTATGTTGTTTAATTTCGACGATATGAGGTCACCGTGGGCTACGTGGACCATCTGCATGGGATTATTGTGTCAATCTTGATGACGTGGACCAATAAGGGCTCGTGCTCTGGACGTGCTGGCCAATGGGGTTCCTGCGAAACTTGGGATAATGCTTGCCGTTGGATGGAGATCGAACGGTTTTGATCGCCCGATTTTTCTCCTTTATTTCCTTTTTCCCATTTCTAATTGTGTAAATTACACGATTTTCGCCTCTGGAATGTTCCAGCGCTTTATGGAAAGAGAAAATTTAAATTCTCAAAAAATAGTATTAGAAAAATAGAAAACACACACCACTTCGTTACGTAAATACTCCAAATATCATTATAATTTATAAATAATTCTTAAAATTATGAACTTTGCAAAATTTTCTATTTATAATTCATATTTCAAATCCCAATGCCAAAACAGTCACTTAGTACGCCATTAGTCTTGATGTTTAACATACATATCACAATACCCAATACCAATACCCATGTAAACCTTTAAATATTAACAGCAAGTCGAGTCACTTTAACGTCGCGTAATTTATATTTTAAAAATTAAAATTAAAATTCACATCATAAATCAAAACATACATTATTTCATGTTCAAATCATAAACTTCAACCCACAATTTACAATTGTAAATATAGTAAGCGTCTTTTCATGGTATCATCCAGTTACAATTTTAAGAATATAGAATAATTATAATAAATAAATAAATAAACCTATCAATCTATATATTAAAACAAAACATTTCTTTTACCAGCCAAATTATGCAGTTATTTCTATCGTTTGCAATTAATAAAAGTGGTTAATATAATCACCAAAAAAAATAAAAGTTATTCAATTTTTTAAATTAGTGCATTAAACAAATCGCGAACAATTTTAAAATTGAAATGACATAAGTTCCAAACCTTGAAAAACAAAGCGCACAAAATGAAGAAAAAATAGATGGTAGTATATTTTAACTTCTATTGCCATAAGTTAATCCACAAACGAAAGAAGAAAACCGGCACAGTAACATCCCACATTGAATAAGTAAGGAATGTCAATACAGTTTAAGTATGGCTCAATGGATTCTTTAGCAACTTAAGTTAACCATTTTAGCAAAGCGATGACGAACGCCAAGTAGTTGTTAGCGGGTCCATTGTGCTACCGTAGTGTAACGGCTCCCACTCCTGTGGGCCCGGGGCGTTACATTATGGTATCAAAGCCAACCTCAAGCGAGTGGCGTTACATTGTGGTATCAAAGCCAACCTCAAACGATCAACGTTACATTGTGGTATCAAAGCCAACCTCAAGCGAGTGGCGTTACATTATGGTATCAAAGCCAACCTCAAGCGATCAGCGTTACATTGTGGTATCAAAGCCAACCTCAAGCGAGCTCCGTGGACCCCCCTCAAGCGAGCGGCATTACATTGTGGTATCAAAGCCAACCTCAAGCGAGCTCCGTGGACCCCCCCTCAAGTGAGCAGCGTTACATTGTGGTATCAAAGCTAACCTCAAGCGAGCTCTGTGGACCCTGTGGGCGGTGAATCAATCAGAGATTTCCATTCAATCTCATACATTTCTCCCTAGCCGAAAAACTATATACCTGAAAATTATTTCTCCCTAGCCGAAAAAATATATACCTGAAAATAAAGAAGAATTAAATTTGCAAAGAAAAATTAATTTGCGGTGGGTGTGATTTGAACACACGACTGTAAGTATTACTTATATAAGTAGATTTCTTATTACTATAGGCTCTCCCAACTGAGCTACCACCACTTATTAATTTACTACTATAAATTTACTCATATATAAGAGTATTTGAAAATTCTGGACCTAGATATATCTAAATTAACGTGATTTATTCACAAGTGACCAATTTGTATAAAATTGTCAATATCATTAAATTTTTATCAGACGGATTTATGCTGAGTTGTTATAAATAATGTTTGCAAAAGAGTAGCTGCAAAAAATATTCAAAAATAAAAATTAATTTGCGGTGGGTGTGATCTGAACACACTCGCAAGTATTACATATAATGTAGAAACTTTAAGCTCTTCCAACTGAGCTACCCCGCTTATCAATTTAATATTATCAATTTATAAAAATAAACTAGTATACTTTCAAATACTTATTTAATTATTTCTCCCAACGTCCCGTTTCATTATTCCATAGATTGAATATTTAAAAGCAAAAAAAATGGACATCGCCCAGTCAAAGAAAATTTAGGCTAATCTCATTTAAATACTGTAGAAATATTTAGCCCAATCCAACAATTTTCTTTTTGCAGTGGAATGGATACCGCAAATTAATCACACCCACCGCAAAGTATGCAAGTGTTGTACTAAAAAAAAAAAGGTTTGTAACTACAATCAACATTACCAAATACTTGTACATAACCTCTATATAAAATGGTATTTATATTATATTTGCAATAGGTATGCATTTTTTTTAACTTTTTGAGACGTCCACAAAGTTGTCGATCCATTTTCTATTTTAGTATACCCTAGATATTTTTTATTTATTAAAACATTCACCCTTCACTCACAAAGTGAGTCTTATTATCGACTCACAACACAAATGTAATATTTTATTAGATCCCGTTGCTCAAACAAAAGCGCACTTATTGCAGACGAGGGAGTATTTATACATACTATAGTGGGCCATGAGCCCAATATCATAGGGCCAATATCTATTCAAGCCCACAAAAGCCATTATTGCCCTTTTAAGTTCTATTGGTAAATGTATGACTACTCTTCTTTTTTACATAAAAAATATAAGACCACGCGTGTTAACATAATTTGATGGGATTGAGAGATCAATTGGCAACACAAATTTGATGAGGTTCATTTCAGTCATTGGAACCATTGAAAGAAAACACGACTTTGAGAGCATGGTAGCATTATCAATTTCACTCAACTATTTGACACTTAGTGTTGTAGTGCAGTGAGAGATGTCATGAAAAATAAGGTGCTGACTTTTGAAAAGTT
Organism: Mentha longifolia; assembly: GCA_001642375.2. Classification (NCBI taxonomy): domain Eukaryota; kingdom Viridiplantae; phylum Streptophyta; class Magnoliopsida; order Lamiales; family Lamiaceae; genus Mentha; species Mentha longifolia. The sequence goes on along the minus strand of CM038118.1, from coordinate 26,936,273 downwards.
GACGTTAATTACAAAAGTATAAAAGAGAAAGAAAAAAAAAAAACACTAAAAATAGCCACTATATGAATTTCCTCTAAGTGAATTGTTTGAGCCATGCAAATGAACTAAAGAGCAAGTGACAAAATTGATGTCCACATGCACCCAAACACATCCACACACACACAAAATGTATACATTATTCCATTTATACATATAAAATTCAAATGTATGTATGAATTCATGATGTAACATGCATATTGTGAAGTTGACTTGCATTTTAGTAATGCATTTCATCATGATTGTATACGCCATTGGGGTGGGTGGGAAGCACCAAAAAATCACACACATTTCATGTCCACTTCTTCTTATAAAAGACAGCCTTCCCTCTTCAAATCTTGAAGATCCCTAAATTTTTTGAATCCAAGAGAGTAGAGCTCTCCTCTTCAAAGAGACAAATTAAGAAAGAAAGTAAATCTCTCACCATACTACAAATCTAGTAGCTAGCTAGCTAGTGATGAATCCTAGACTCAAGAGTTTAGCAATGTTGTTGCTACTCATATTACTCTCTGCAGGTGAACAATCCTTTCAATTACACCAAAATCTTCTCCATCTTATGCAATATCACATTTAAATATGCAAATGAAATTTCTATGTTTAGATCACCGTTTCTTTATAACTCACTCTTCTCTTTGCAGGTGCGGTCAAGGGCTCGGACCACATCGCCACGAACCCTCTTCACAAGGTATATATTGTTATGATGCATCATCATGATAGTTCACAATAATGTACCGCCACGATAATATGTTATATTTAATATTATAAAATATTCGTTAATCTAAACCCCGATCATATTATATAGTCAAAATTTTCCTTTTCTTTACATTAATGGTTCTTTATCTGATATCTCTCTTACATAGCGGAGAGATCATATAAAAAAGCTGGAAGCAGATTCGATCTGATTTTATCTCGTGTTTTTCGTTCTTGGTAGGGAAAAGTGGGAGCAAATTCAAGAAAGCTTCTTGGAATGGAGATAGTATTAGACTATGACTATGCTGGGGCTAATGTGAAACATGATCCAAGAGGGAGGAAAGGTGGTGGAGGCAAAAACCCCTAGATTAATTTATTCTACATTTATATATATATATATATATGAAAATGTAATGCTACTATTAACTAGTAGTATATCTTTTTTTCCTTATCTATATACATATAACATATATGGATCCCTCGCTACTAGAGTAAGCGCCATGGTGCTTCTTGTCATAACCTTAATTTCTGCTACTCTTACCCATGCATAATAATGTTGATGATCACATTGTAAGGATATTTTAATAAATTAATTATTACTAATTGTTGTTGTTTGTACATGTTTATTTATTTTATCTGCATGGATGGTTTAATTTGTACGGATTGGATAAAGCTAGGATGGAATTAACTAATTAAGTACTTAAGTTTCATTGACTTTTAGTTTTCAAGAATTACTTTAATATGATAGTGTTTCTACATATCCAGGAAATTAATGTTGGAATGGTGGGTGCATGAATTTGCCATTAATTCCTGGTGTTTAATTTAATGATATTGATGGACTTAATTTGTCCACCAATTAATGAGTTCGATCCAAATCAAGTAGAAACAGCACTAACACATACTCTTATATATCATTAAATTTGACTATTATTAGAATATCAAAATCTTTGCATTATAAAGTTTGGTTATCGTGCAGTTTATGGCTTAGGCATAGTGCCACCACAACACACAAACACATCACATATTCGTATGAGGATAAGTGAAGATATGCCTAGTCGCTGAAAAATGATGATGCGATTATGGAATTGAATTCAGAGCACTACCTATCTATGTACATACAAATACAAATACAATACCAATTAACAGGCCAGTCCTGTGCCTGGTGAGACCCTAGACGAAAATGAAAACATAGGCCCTTTAAGAAATGAAAAAAAATTAGTACTCCATCCGCCCCACCTAAATTATCTCCTTTTATTATTTTAAACTACATAATTAATCTACATGCGTGGATTGTCAGGTGGAACTTACAATTCCTCGTGTGCACTATGCCAGAATCAAATTGGGCTAAAGCCATCGTGTCAAAATTGAATAAATATCAAAGCTGGTGTATTTTTCCGAAAATATTAAAAAATTATGTTAAAAATGAAATCAAGTAAAGTGTGTGTATTTTGTTGCATTCAATCAAATAAAAAAGTTAAGATAAAATTAAAAAATTACACACAAGTGCTATTTGGAAAAAAATATATATATATATGGGCCCTCAAAATTTTGGGATCCGAGGCGACGGACTCTTTGGCCTATAGCCAGGTACGGGCTTGCCAATTAATTAAAATGTGTGTGACTTTCACTAGTAGCCAAATTCCAAGTGATATGCGATGATAGTAAATGCTACAAATTCAGAAATTAGTACTATATATCTATAATTTGTCAGATAAAGTTGCTATTATCTAAGACATGATCACTAATAAAATCTATCCCATCAAATATCACTAATCTTGAATAATTCCAAAGGCCATTTTGTTTCATCAAGCCAGGTACGACACACATTATGAGTGATATATCTTGCACTCTTTCTATACCTAACTTTAGTATACAATCCATACACAAACTACTTGTAGCTAGAACTTTGAACGAGGGTGCCAAAGGGTACAAAAGAAATTAATTAAAATATAATATAATACTGTATATATTTTTGTTTTTATAAAAGTTAGACAAATAATTCCCTCACAAAAGTTAAACAAAATTCCACTAAAAATTTAATGGTAGAGGGCAATCATATTATTCAATATGGAGGGTCATATAAAGACATTAACCCATCTTTTTCACAAACTTTCTGGTTTCCCATTTCATTTATGTACGACTTTCTCACTAAAATCAAGATCGTTTCAAAGTATTGTAGTGACATCATACCAATACCACAACTTCAAAGGCCGATACTCGATGCACGTAATGGGGAACTATTTTTTTTTTTTTACATAATAAATTTATTTGTATGGTCGAAGCATTGCTAGGACTGGAATCGAGATGGGCCCACCTAGTCATTAGCAGAAGTTTTGAGTAAACTAAGGGCGCTCCCAATGCCAAACCCAAACTGTGGGATCTCTCCCACTTTTCTGGTAGAAAAATCTCACACCTAAAAGTTGTCCCAATGTATGAGATCTTTTTTGGGATATTTCCGGATTTTTTGTTTTTTTTTTTCTATTTTTTTAATAATTTTGTTATTTTGTGTTCAAGTTTTTTTAAAAATAATCTTTGTAAGTTCGATTTATATTTTGTATTAAATTTTTTTAAAACATTTCATTTATTGAATTGAAATATGCAACATTACAACAAATTAAAATTAAAACACGAATTAAAATTTCTAAGCTAAATTTCCCTATGACTCCACAATTCCTCGATCAAATCGTTGATGAGGTTTTCGTGACGGGTCGAGTCGCGTATATTGGATGTCCGTTCAGCGAACTCACAAAAGGACGCCGTAACTCCTTGCTCCACTGTAAGCCCGGTGCTGCTAGAAGCCTCATCTTCAGGAGGAGCCCATTGCGTCGCCATTGGCCCTTCGTTCTCGATTATCATATTGTGCATGATGATGCATGCATACATAACATCTTGCATATGATCGCGGAAGTAGAGTCTCGACGGGCCTTGGATGATTCCCCACCGCATTCTCAGTATGACGAAAGCTCTTTCGACGTCTTTTCGAGCCGACCCTTGCTTTGCTTTGAAAAGTTTAACTTTCGGCTCGGCCGCGGCAGTTGGACTTGAGATGAAAACCGGCCATTTCGGGTATATCCCGTCGGCGAGATAGTAGGCTCATCCGTTCGCCGTGAACTGAATGGGCGGAGCTACCCCATTCACAACGTTGCTGAAAAGGGGTGATTGGTTCAGGACGTTGATGTTGTTGTTGGAGCCCGCAACTCTTAAAAAAGCGTGCCAAACCCACATATCGTGCGAGGCGACCGCCTCTAGGATGATCGTAGGAACCCCCTTATCGCCACGGACGTATTGACCCTTCCACGCAGTCGGACAATTTCTCCAACTCCAATACATGCAGTCAATGCTACCTAGCATCCCGGGAAAGCCGTGGCGTTCCTCATGCATACGCAGTAGTCTTTTGCAATCTCTTGCATTGGGCCGTCGCAAATAATTGCCTCCAAAAATAGCAACGATTGACGAGCAAAATCGTTTAATACATTCAATGCTTGTGCTCTCTGCCATGCGCAGATACTCATCGAGGTGGTCCGCCGGCAGCCGTTGCCGAGTTGACGAAGTGCAACAGTGCACTTCTGAATCGCTGTGAAGCCAACCCTTCCAAGAGCATCCGGACGTTGCTGGAAGAACGGATCGCGCTCCTCAAGTACTCGGATAATGTGCAAGAACAAGGTCATCGACATACGGAATCGATGTCGAAAGATTGCATCGCCGTAGGTTGGTGTATCACCAAAGTAATCCGCCATCAATTGACCGGCATCGCTTACAGGATCTCGATCTATGAAGGCCCTCTACGCTGGACGTCATCAGCACCTCGTCTGTCGATCTTCCCTCCTCTTCCGTTGTGCTTTTGCTAAAGCTTGGATGAGCTCGTGCGATTTCCTCAGTTGTTGAAACGCTCTTGGCACCTCGTCGGAGTCGTTTTAAGATGTTAACGATGATTACTTTTTTTTTTGTAGATTTTTGGGATTATGGATGAAAAAATTGAAGTTGAATTTGTGTGTGAAAGATGAAGAATTGTGTGATATGTGGGTTTGTGTTGAGGTGTATTTATAGAAAAATTTAAAAAATGAACGTTGGGGTGGCAACGGCTATAGCCAAATTTTTATTTTTTTAGTTTTTTTTAATTCGCTGAAAATTGATTATATATATATATATATATATATATCGAGAGAGAGAGAGAGAGAGAGAGAGAGAGAGAGAATTGATATGCCGAGCGACACTCCTGGGCGATTTTGCTGAGCGACTGTCCACGTAATAATTAATTTTTGTTATGTTTTCTAGGGGTGAGCAAATATATTCAAAAATCAAAAACCAAACCGAACCAAACCAAAATATTTAATTTGGTTCAGGTAATTTGGTTTATTTGGTTAATTCGGTCAAAACTAAATTTTTGTTTGATTTTTTGGTTTGAATCGGTTTCACTTTTTAAAAACTAAACAAAACCAAAAACCGAAAAAAAATAAATATATATATATATGTAAGTATATTATTTTTTGTATTGAGAATATATTATTATTTATAATTTTACTTACTATAATTTTTTTAAACTACTCTAACCTGAACCCTATATAATATCATCATCATATGGTACTTCCCGCTTCTCTCTCCTCTACACACGCTTTAATCGGCAATCGCCGTCTTCTCATTTCCTGCCCAACTCTTATATTGTGATGAGGCATTATGATTCCCATGAGATTTTATTTGAATTTCTTTTAATGATTCATTTATCATACATATATTTCATAACTTTACTATTGTTATGCGTTCTACAGTTTGAGATTATAATTTCATATAATATCGACTTTTGATTTAACGAACAGGAAAAATTCGGATAACCGAATAAACCAAAATAATTAAATGATCAATTTGGTTTATTCGGTTCGGTTTCCAAAATACATTTGGTTTGGTTCAGATGTAATTTTAAAATTTTACTTAATTCGGTTCGGTTCGATTTTTTATCAAAACCAAACCAAAATACCGAATACTCACCCCTAATGTTTTCTTCCTTTTACCGTTACTTCCTTATTTAGCAAATTGTAGTTGTTTTTTATTCAAATAATAAATCTATTTCCTTGCGGTCAATTGTATATACACGTCTCCTCCAGTCCACTTACTGTCTATCATACTCTCTTTTTTGTTAATTTAACTAATACTCCGTATTTAACTAAATTTAATTGAGGATTAATATATATCCATCCCAATTGAGAAATAGAGTAATGTTTCAATGCGATGCATCATAAACATATTTAATGTGACAACGGATGACGTGACAATTGTATAAATAAATAAGTTAATAAAAAAATATATCAAAATTAATTATACCCTATTTAAAAAATTAAATCCTAAACCCTAATTGAAAAAATTAAACCCTAAACCCTAAAAAAACTAAACCCTAATTGGGATTATTAAACCCTAATTGGAAAATCTTAAAATCTATATCCCTAATTTATAAACTCTAATTGAAATTAATAAACCTAACTAATTAATTCTAATTATAATTAAGTGATTGAGTAAAACATATTAATCATATAATTTGTGTGTGGTGGCGTAGATACATATATAGAGAACCAATATTTAGAGAGAGAAAAAATATAGTGGAGTATAAAAAAGGAAAAGAAAAGGAAAGTGAGATATAATGTGTATATATATGGACAGAAAAATTATAACAATATCAGTTGGCTAACGTGGAAGGGTGGAATGAACACGTAAGGAACAAATAAGGAGATCGCTCACCCATATAGTCGCGCAGCATATCAATATTATACTATTGTATTGCTTATTTCTATTATGTATTTTGCTTATACTGTATCATTCTGATGTTTATTATATATATTTTGAGTTATTACATACATGATGTTATTTGTATTGCTTATTATTCTTTAATTTATTGCTTATCTTGTGTTATTATGATGCTTAATATTCTTTGAGTGATTGCTTATTATTCTTTGGTTTATTGCGTATCATAGTTATTGCAACATAATTATTATTTTTAGACGAATTTTTTAATTACAAAAGTTATTGGTGACTTCATCTTTTAAAAGACATAGTAGCATGTGTACTTAAGAATTAGAAATAACTTAGAAATTTAGAGCGAGTAGCTTTTGCAAATTAGAGGATTAAATTAGACGTTACATAATTTGTGCATGAATAAGCATCCATAATTTAAGGGATTTGGCGGTTACCGATTAGTGAAAATTACTTTTAAAACTATTTTAATTTAAGAATTAAAGATATATAAATGAATGTAGGAATATTTAACAACCATAGATCTCAAAAAATAGGTGGTTATGATCGGATCCTAGTTACTATCTAGAGATTAGGATCCCGTTTGATATATATATATATATATATATAGGTGAGTTCTAGTGAAAAACTTATCTTGTGTAAGAAATAAGAAGGATATTAGACCCTTGATTAATGCTAATCTAACAGCTTAGATTTAATGTAAATAAAAATAATCTATCATTTTCAAAAAAGAATCGCTGACTTTTAAATTGAAGAAGGGCTAAAAAGTAAAAAACAATATATAACTATTTTGGTAGGTGCGATATTCATGGGATTTGTGATTAAACCCATCAAAAGAAAAATCAACATCTTAAATACGTTAAATTCTATCTAAAAAATAAGAGAAAAAAATCCAAATAAATCATTCCAAAATAATAATATAAAACCGTATATCATAATTCATAACTACACATAATACTATAATGCATTTTTTAATATAAATATACCAATTTTACACATGCATTCGTAGTGCATTTGAATTTTTATTTTAATGCAATTTGTTTGAATTTGTAATGCATTTGATATTATACCGTAATGCATTGATTTTTTATTTTAATGCACTTTGTTGCGATTTGTAATGCATTTGATATTATACTGTAATGCATTTCTTATATAAATATATCAATTACACATATGCATTCGTAATGCATTGATTTTCTATTTTAATGCATTCATTATAGTTTTACAATGCACTTCTCATTGTGTAACAAATACAATTTATATATACGAATTCATAATGCATTAATTATATATGTTCTGATGCATCAATTGTATTAGTATAGTGCACATAGCTCTGAAAATAAATTTTAGTTTATGAATATTATGTGTGACGAACACAAATACTACGGATGCATTCGTAATGCATTAATTGTGTATTTTTATTGCATTTGGTATATTAGTATAATGAACAAAGCTGCGGGATAAATGAAAATAAAAACTTAAACATTCAAAATGAACTATAATCAAATCACCAAAACAAGAGATATACAAATTGCAGTAACAGCAAAAGATTGATATCAAGAACTTGAGAAAAATTAATTGGTTGTGTATTACTAATGCATTATTGTATTACCGTAATGCACAAAACTACAAAATAAAGAATTGATTTATACATCAAAATGTGTCATTAAATTCATAGCTTTGAAGAATCCGTGGCAGAGTTAACCTTATCAATTAGTTTACTTTGTCTCGTCTTTTCCTCTTCCTTTTTTTTCCATGGCGTTTGTCTCGATTGGAACACTAGCCGCTTAGTGATCTTTGCATAGTACAAGGAGGATGATAACGCCACAGCCAAATGCAACAATTGATGGTGAATGAATCTGATTTGAAGAGTTTCAAAATGCGATGAAGTGCAAATTAATAATGAGAGATAAATGAATAAATGAAGATACAATAAAGCACGTAATTGAATCCCATGATTTAAGGATATGTCAGTTACATTTTAAACAAGATTACCGATTTATCCCCCCATCAAATAAAAACATTTTTTATCAAGTAAGAAATTTGTATTAATTATAACCGTTGATTGATCATGATGGACGCGTGAGATTACTTCTCATTTCTTACGTAACAAGGCTTTTGCACATGATCTCTTACCTATATATATATATATAGGATGGATCATATATGAATGAATCCCTACATGAGAAATAGGAATATAGCCTCACCATCCAATTTTTAAAACCTGCGGTTGCAATTCATTCAAGAAAAATAAGATGCAAAAAGTAATTAACAGTAGTTTTAGTAAAATGGGGGCAATAATGTCTAATTCATATCTCTTAAATTTAGGGATTAATTCCATCCTTATGTAACTGCCATTTTTATCTCTCCTATTTGCGTCTTCTCAAGGTTCGTTCATGGAATTTTTTTCAAAATTTTGAAGAGATGAAATTATCATTGTTAAAGAAATTATTATTTTTAAAGATTTAGTTTGTTGGTTTATTGAATTCATTATATATATTTTAATTTAAGCATTAAGTTTAAAAATGAAGAATATAAAATCATAGTGTATATAAGACGAGACAAAGTAAACTAATTGATAAGGTTAACTCTGCCACGGATTTTTCAAAGCTATGAATTTAATGACACAGTTTGATGTAAAAATCAATTCTTTATTTTGTAGTTTTGTGCATTACGGTAATACAATAATGCATTAGTAATACACAACCAATTAATTTTTCTCAAGTTCTTGATATCAATCTTTTGTTGTTACTGCAATTTGTATATCTCTTGTTTTGGTGATTTGATTATAGTTCATTTTGAATGTTTAAGTTTTTATTTTCATTTATCCCGCAGCTTTGTTCATTATACTAATATACCAAATGCAATAAAAATACACAATTAATGCATTACGAATGCATCCGTAGTATTTGTGTTCGTCACACATAATATTCATAAACTAAAATTTATTTTCAGAGCTATGTGCACTATACTAATACAATTGATGCATTAGAACATATATAATTAATGCATTATGAATTCGTATATATAAATTGTATTTGTCACACAATGAGAAGTGCATTGTAATACTATAATGAATGCATTAAAATAGAAAATCAATGCATTACGAATGCATATGTGTAATTGATATATTTATATAAGAAATGCATTACAGTATAATATCAAATGCATTACAAATCGCAACAAAGTGCATTAAAATAAAAAATCAATGCATTACGGTATAATATCAAATGCATTACAAATTCAAACAAATTGCATTAAAATAAAAATTCAAATGCACTACGAATGCATGTGTAAAATTGGTATATTTATATTAAAAAAAATGCATTATAGTATTATGTGTAGTTATGAATTATGATATACGGTTTTATATTATTATTTTGGAATGATTTATTTGGTTTTTTTTCTCTTATTTTTTAGATAGAATTTAACGTATTTAAGATGTTGATTTTTCCTTTTGATGGGTTTAATCACAAATCCCATGAATATCGCACCTACCAAAATAGTTATATATTGTTTTTTACTTTTTAGCCCTTCTTCAATTTAAAAGTCAGCGATTTTTTTTTGAAAACGATAGATTATTTTTATTTCATTAAATCTAAGCTGTTAGATTAGCCTTAATTAAGGGTCTAATATCCTTCTTATTTCTTACACAAGATAAGCTTTTCACTAGAACTCACCTCTGGGATGGTTCATGCGTAAAAAAATCTCCATATGAGAAATAGGATTGAATAATATCCATTGATATTGTATTAATTAGCGGTTAAGATTTAAGATCTCAATTCATAACACGCGAATTGATCTTTCTATCTAAACCATCAAAAGGGCAATTTAGGTTAATTATGTATTCGTGGTGGATCCCACCAAATTCTCCTCCTCCGAAATTATCGACATCAACCTTCACCAAATCTATAAAATATATATATATATTTTCTCGTAATATTCTTCTTGCTTTAATGCTTAAATATTAGGCATGTCTTGCATTTTCAATGTATTTTTTTTTTTGTTTCGATTAAAAAGGTTCATTCAAAGAACTTAATTCTTTAAAATTCTTCCGAAAATCCCACCAATTATTTTTAATTGTTACACTTAAAATTCGTATTTTTTTTATAAGAGTTTGTGCTTTTAAAATATTATGCTTTTTACTAGTTTAAAATATACTTATAGCTTCAAATATCATGCTTCTTACTTGTTTATAATATGCTTATAGTTCATAATTTCATGCTTTTTACTAGTTTAAAATATGCTTATAGCTTCAAGTTTAAAAAAGCATAAAAATTTCAAGTTTAAGCATAAAAGAATCGAGTAAAAATCATAGAAATATGTACCCTTAAGCATAAAAATATGTTACAGTAAGCATGAAAATATGGAGACGTAAGCATACATTATCCTAACACAAACAAAATATATTCTTTTAATTTAAGCATGAAAATATATAGCCTTATTAAGCATATAAATATGTTGCCGTAAGCATAAAAATATGTTGCTATAAGAGCATATTTTATCCTTATAATAATTAGCATAATTTATTCTAATTGTGATAATAACTAAAAGGGGTGTGTAAATGGTCATTACAGGCACATATACACTATGATTTTATATTCTTCATTTTAAAACTTAATGCTTAAATTAAAATATATATAATGAATTCAATAAACCAACAAACTAAATCTTTAAAAATAATAATTTCTTTAACAATGATAATTTCATCTCTTCAAAATTTTAAACCAACAAACTAAATCTTTAAAAATAATAATTTCTTTAACAATGATAATTTCATCTCTTCAAAATTTTGAAAAAAAATCCATGAACGAACCTTGAGAAGACGCAAATAGGAGAGATAAAAATGGCAGTTACATAAGGGATGGAATTAATCCCTAAATTTAAGAGATATGAATTAGACATTATTGCCCCCATTTTACTAAAACTACCGTTAATTACTTTTTGCATCTTATTTTTCTTGAATGAATTGCAACCGCAGGTTTTAAAAATTGGATGGTGAGGATATATTCCTATTTCTCATGTAGGGATTCATTCCTATATGATCCATCCTCAACCATCCCATATATATATATATAGGCAGGCTGACGTCATAATGACGTCAGCATGTGAGACCGATCCGTGTACGCTCGAGCGCTCCCTCTTATGTGATCTCGCCGGCCCCAACGCGCGTCCAGGATCGCTCACGCCTGAGGGATGCCCTAATTAAATGAAAATAATCCACAAGGAGCAACCCTTGAGTTTTACTTTTACATGCCTATCGTTCCGTATGATATATATTCTCTCTATCCCTTACTTTACTGAAACTGAATCTATTAGTATAATATTCAAAGTGAGACAAAAGGAGTATTAGAAAGAATGAATAAATAAATAAATAAATAAATAGTGCATTTTGAATGTTGTAGGGCTTCTTGAAGGGTCAAATGGCCCTTGTAGCTCCCTATACGAAATTTGAATAATATAATAGAAATGGAAAATTTTCGAAGATAGGCAGGCATGAGTAAATAGTATCTATTTAGGTAAGGATAGTAAAAAGATAAGAGCATTATGCTATGTCCCATATCACAAATTTTGTCACAGCATAAAGAATACAGTAAGTCAAAACTATTAGGTATGGAAATGGGCAAATGCTGAAAGCTCATTATCAGTGCATAGAGGCCAATATCATTTATTCAAATGTGGATTAAAGATATGAATTTGTGCAAACTCACAGTAGATTAAGTAGGAGAGTGGAATGGTTATGAGGGAAATTTGATCATAAAAAGAAAATTATTCAACTGGTGAGATAACAATATTGACTACTTAGTACAACGACATAATTTCTAGAGCTCGGTAAAGCTTAATACCATCACTCCATTCCATACTATAACTTCATTCCTTCACATCAATCACCTCCTACGTGTACAACGACATAATTTCTAGAGCTCGGTAAAGCTTGAAATTTGCATATATAGTGTTGTATCACTGTATGTTTGTTTGACTAGATTATACATGCATATGCAATAACCTACATTCAAATCACAAATTCATGTAGTGGGAACAGATTACACCAACCACAGCCTCAATACTAAAGTAATGGCCTCCATTTCTAACTATAGTAGTCCTCAAATTTGCATGTTTTGTCATGGGGTCAAAATCTGAATCTTTACAGTTTACAACATAATTGCATAGTTTATATAGCAGCTAACAGCGATATCAATACTAGTTCGAATAAGAATATAAGTATTTTTGTATACAAACAAAATAACAAAAACTATTTATCATAAAGTTCTTGCCTTGTGTATCCAGGACCTGGCTTGAAAGGATCATCTTCTTTGTAGGCCTCGGGACGATAAACTCCAGAGTCGTTCATTCGATTACTGATGACATGAAGGATTGCTTTCTTTGCACCATATTCATCACGATTGTTCTCAACATACTGTTTTGCCTCTGCTGCAATCTCATTCACGAAATCAAACCTATTGTCCTCCGAGAGTAATAGCCTCTCGATGTCCATTGTAAGGAGCTCTCCGGACTCCCTTATCTTCCTCACTTGTTCCTCGAGAAACGGAACTCTTTCTATCCTAGCCTTATCTTTCGTCGCCTGAAATGGAAACACCATATAGATGGATAGCTTAATATCTAAAAAAAAAAAATCACCATTTTTTAACTTCGAAGTGTACTAAAGAAGCAAAAACCACTTCAAAACGAGGTTTTCCTTCAACCACCTGCATACTATCACTAAATCCGAGGTCTATAAAGTTTTCTCTAGTCATATAAACATCATCTTCTAAGAAGGTGGCTGATAATATGAAGAAAGCTCGTGGAATTAAACATTAGCATAGCTAGCTATACAAGATCAAGTCCAACAACAAATTTTCATTTACCAAGTCGAATTTTTTCTCGTGTGAGCTCCAGAATAGAAGCCAAATGCTTCTGCAAATTCCCAAACTAACAATTATTATAATATCTTCCAGTTTCTTATGTTACAATTCTATCTCAAATTCCAGAAATATTTGATTATTTCACTTTTCGCACTTCGATATCCAATCCAATCAATCTTTGAGAAGCAACAGTCAATTTTCTCTCTCAATCTTCATCTTGATTTAGATCTTTCTCAACTCTTTCGCCCAAATTCAACTAGAATACTGAAAGAATAATTTAATATCTCACAAATACATCGTGTTATGCTAACTTCCCAACATTACAGTAGCGAAGAAAATTAAAATTGTAAGTTAACACACACAAACACACATATCTGAGTATCTAGGGCTTACAGTCTTACCAATTTTCTCCGCCTCCACACTTGCCTATGACTGCGCCGCCCAGAATTTCTCGAGTTCGAACTATCCTGCCAATCAATTAACCAGAATAAATTCATATCAGTAACCAAAGAAGCACAAAATTCTCCAAGATTAAGCAGAACATAAACAAAATTCTGACCTGAGGCTTCATAGCAAAACTTATCCGCCATTTGTTCTCCGGATTTACTTCGAATTTCTGCACATTATTCGATCAAAAACCGAGAAGTTACTGGAAATTAGCTGAGAAATAAGGAAGGAATTCTGGAAACATACAGTTACAGGTAAAGAGTGGAAACACGAAGGGCTGCTGAAAGTTGCAGAAATTAGCGCCATTGCAGTGTCGAAGCTTATCTAATTTTTTTTTGTATTTGTGATCTTTTAATCGAATTTCAGATATAATGGGCCCGGCCCGGCCCAAAATGAGCCATAACTTTGGTCTGGGAAAGCCCATGGCCCATTGCTATTAGGTGATTCATTCAAGACAAAAACTTGTGTTAGCCGGAGGCACCGTGCGGCCGGGCCCAAAGTGCCAATCTTTATACAGAAAAGTGTCAATTTATATGAATAAAAGTGCCAATTTTTAACATAATTATTTTACGAATAAAATGATAATTTTTAAAAGTGTCAATCTTTATACAGAAAAGTGTCAATCTATATGAATAAAAGTGCCATTGTTTTAGCCCGGCCGCACGGTGCCTCCGGCTGACCCAAGTGTGTCCCTTCATTCAAATTGTCCCTGATTATTAATTTATTTATATTTTAGTTACCATTAAAATTTACTTTTTTTTGGTTAGGAAGGGGAGAGAGGTGAAATTTGAATATGAATAGAGACCTTTCTCTTTCATATAGGAGGATTCTATCCAACATTTTTTTATTTATTTTGTCTATGAGTATTCGCTATATTTAAATAATAACACTACATTGATTTTGTCTAAGAAAAATACTACCTTGATGTCTCCATCAATGTTTAGTATACTATTGTATAAACTCAATTGACATTTTTACTATAGGAGTAATATATACCACTAGTATGAAAATAGATCTTTAAATTTTAAACTCCGCTAAAAAATTAAAAAAAAAAAAAAAAAAACCCTATGCGATATCATCACATCATCATTGACATGTTGGTGATTGCATGCAAATGTTAATGAAATATATATAAGTATAATAGTATGCGTTTAATTCTCAAAAAATTAGTAGAATGTGTTGGAATTTGCGTTTTAACAAAATTCCTTATTTTTGTTTTTGTCTTTTTTCTATTTTCTCTCTTGTTGCTGGACTAAGGGGGAGTGATGAGGTGGCTAATGGTGTTCCAGCGTTGGTTGAAGATCAAGTCGTGTTTGGGCCTTTCGGATATGAAGAAGCCCAATATCAGTTAGGGTTTCTAGAAGATATATTGAAGATTTTATCACTTAAACATGCGAAGATAATATTTGACCTTATCTCGTGGGATTTGAGGCTATGCTTAGAGAATGAGTTACAGCCTCTATTTAAGGAGAAGACACGTGAAGATGGATGGTGGGCTGAAGAGAATAAATTTGCTACCTAGAGCATTTTTAGTTGAGTAATATTAGCATAATACAACTAGCTTAGTAGATAGTTAGTTTGTTTGTGTTAGTAGTTTTTAATCATTCATTTCCTCAACTTGTTTTGTAATTATTCGTGAATTATAGTATTTTCGCCTTGAAGCACTGCAAGATATATTCATATATCTTGCAGGAAAAACTACCTTCTCGTGTTCATTGTTCTTCGTTTTTCTCATTTTTCGCTGCGCATCTATTTGAAGAGGCGCTCGCAGAGCAGCCCTCTATGGGCACCTCTATACTCACCCCCACCGAGATACCAACATAATGAAATCTGAATTACGGGTAGTCTTGTATTACAAAGCTCATGAATAAAAGGTTATGTCATATGTTTGATTTCCATCAATAATATTTAATATCCATCCATAAAGATGGTTGTGATTTTTCCAAATAAATACTCCTTGATCCCTTCCTATTTATATATATATATATATATATATATATATATATATATTGTTGTAATATAATTGTCGTTTTACACTAGCACACACAAATTAATAAATAAAATATATGTCTAACCTAATGATGGAGATGAGATCGTAATTGCATTCTTGGACAAGTTCGATCCGCTGCGTAGAGTCAAGCCCATAAAATAATTTAATTATGTTATTTTATTATTTAAGTTATTTATTTTTAGATAGGACTTGTTTCCTTGTTATCGGGAGATTTGATGTTATCTTTAAGTCTAGTATTTATAGGAGTTTGCAAGGGAAGAAGAGACGGCATTTTTTGGTTGAAATAATATTGGTTTTCATTTACATATGTTCTCTAGTTCAGTTGGTATTCTGTGAATCAACAATTGAACTATTTATTGGGTGAAGTTTCTGTGTTTGAAGCTTATGATGCGTCAGTATGTTCTCAATGCCTCATCGACAACAGCCGGATGCTCAGATCCTACGCCAATAAATTGAAGCACTCACTTTAGTGCTCGATACACTGCGCGCTCAACAAGCAGACATACGCTAGCAACAACTCGATTTTTTGCTCGCATCGAACGGCTTCTTCCTAGTGATTGCACTGGACGTGGTGAGCGTTATGATGATAATCTTCGTGGCAGCGATCGCGGTCCTCGTGAGGCGCATCATCACCAGCTTGACAATGTTGATAATGAGGACACACTCTCGGTGGATAATTATTTTGCTCCAGTAGCTCACCGTCAAGCTCCCCGTGCTGCTGATGCTAATCATTGGGAATCTGGATTCCTTCTTGATCTTCCTGAATTTGATGGGGGTATGTGATGGAGTCCAAGAATCATGGAGTCAAGATCCCGTTCGTGTTCCAAGTGGGCCGGTGACAAGAGATCGAGCTAAGAAGTTCAAGGAAGGCTTACAAGGCTTGATTTAAGAGGTTTGGGCTCAAGAGTTGGTGAAGAAGCCCATTGGAGAAGGCGGACTGGACAGCCAGCGAGTTATCAATTTTATCGAGTGTGTTCGGGCTGAAGATTAAAGACTTTTGTTTTAATTTCGTGTGTTTAATTAACAACCCACGTTTTGTGCCTTAAAAGGCTTTAGTTTTGGGCTTTGTTATGTTAATTAAGTGGGTTGGACCATACTTTAATTTGCTTAAGTTATTTCCTAGTTTGACTAGGTTTAGATAGATTTATTTGCACTATAAATAGGGAACATATGTAATGGCCGAAAATTATCTATCATTAATCATAATTGTGAGTTTTATTCTCTCTTGAGAGTTATTCGAGTTCCTCTTGATTATTCCAAGATGAATTCTCTTATCGGCGAATCAACGAGTCAATCAAACCTCGTTGTGTGTCATTCATCGTCTCCGTGTGACTAAGGCGATCATCACTTGGGGTATAGGGGGTTTAGGCCGATTCTATATCATTTGTGGGATTAGACTTTAGGTATATTGAGATATCCATCGGTTATAGTTTCAGTTCGTGTCTTCCGCGTGCGTGTTGAATTATGGATCTGCGAAGGTTCGTATCATTTGGCACCAGAGCCAAATCTTCTTCCGGGAGTTCAGGTTTATCATATCCCTCATTTATTTCGTTCGTTCGTTTATAGCTTCAAAAAAAAAAAAAAAACCAGATTCATTTTTTTGTCGTTTCGTCTAGGGTTTCAATTATGCGTTCGTCTTTTTTGTTGCTTTAGTTTTCTTCTATCGTATCCGCTGATAAAATAATTATAATAATAATAATAATTAGGATTCATATTTGTGTCTTGCTCTGTTTCCGTTCATCCACGTCTGAATAGAATCGTCCTGTTGCTTTCATAATTCGTGACTTCAGCATTAAAAAAAAAATAAAAAATCGAGTCATAATCGTTGCTTCAATTCGTTCGTGTCGTAATAGAATCATATCTTTTGTATTCATCCTTCGTTTGAGTTATCGACGCATCAAAAAAAAAAAAAAAAAAGAGGAAAGTGCGATGTTTTAGCATATCTAGTTCTATGTTTCGTTTCTTGATTGGGTCTTGAGTGATTCTTGCATTGGGTAGTAATTGTATCTTTGTTTTCTTCGAGTTTCATCGGTAAAACTTAATACGAACGTATCTTTTGATCTACTTGGCCGATTTTTCTCCATAATACCTTTTCGGAAACGTCTTGACGAGACCAGAAGAAAATCACCGCTACGCCATGATCGGCTCACGTTTAGAGCCAAATTCCATCGTCTTTAGGTGATAACGTCCAGTTGAATTTTTTTTTTTTGAAATTTTGTAATTCCTTTCGGTGTGTGTTCTTTGGTTTGTTGGTAAGAGTTCAGTGGTAGATTGAGAGGATTTGAGTGCTTCTAAGAGAGACTTGAGTGGAAAAAGGCAGGAGAGGTGAGACTATTAGAGGGTAAAAGCCATTGATATCGAGTTATACACGAGCGCTGAGTGAATCATTGTTGAGTGATACACGAGTGCTTGTGAGGTGGTGAGGCCTTGTTTTAACTAACCTTTCTTTCTTCTTTGTTTTGTGTTGAAAAAAAAAAAAACAGGTACGTCGGGAAAGGACGGTAAAGATGGAGCCGGCAATGACCAGCCGGAAAATCAACCTGTGCGCGATCCAA
Source organism: Mentha longifolia (assembly GCA_001642375.2). NCBI lineage: Eukaryota > Viridiplantae > Streptophyta > Magnoliopsida > Lamiales > Lamiaceae > Mentha > Mentha longifolia. The sequence goes on along the minus strand of CM038118.1, from coordinate 26,917,932 downwards.
ACAACAAGCTCTTGTTTGATGCATTGAAATTAGAATTGGCCAAGATAATGAGAGCTGAGTTGGAGAAGGTGCATGCGAGGATCAATGAGGTTGAACAAAGCACGTAGTTTGAGTCCCCTCATAGCAGCGGACATAGAGGTGGACGAGGTGACTGAGGTAGAGGTAATGGCAGAGGTCGAGGGTATGTTCCATATAGACAGCCAGACTATGATTATTATGAGGAGCAGACAGACCTCGAAGTTGATCCAGATGGCCATGGTGGATATAGAGGATGGAGCAGAGAGGATAACAATTTGAACAACATCAAGATGAACATTCCTTTGTTCCAAGGGAAGAATGATCTGGAGGCTTATCTAGAGTGGGAGATGAAGGTTGAGCTGCTGTTTGAAGCTCATAATTATTCTGAGTTGAAGAAGGTGAAGTTGGCAGCATTTGAGTTTTCGGATTATGCCCTTGTTTGGTGGGATCAGTTGGTGAAGAATCGGAGGAGAAATAAAGAGGGACCTATTCAGACTTGGCATGACATGAAGACAATTATGAGGAAGCGATTTGTCCCAGCTCATTACTACAGAGAGCTGTACAATAAGCTCCAGACTTTGAGACAAGGGTCTAGAAGTGTGGATGAGTACTTCAAGGATATGGAAGTAACCATGATTCGCGCCAATACTAAGGAGGATAGCGAGGCGACAATGGCACGATTCTTGTCTGGTCTAAATTGGGAGATTCGAAATATTATAGAGCTACAACCGTATCTTGAATTGGACGAGATGGTACACAATGCCATAAAGGTAGAGAACCAGCTCAAGAGGAGGGGAGCAGCGAGGCATAATCAATCCACTGTCAGGCAGAGTCAGAGTAATTGGAAGCAGTTCCAAACCGCTGCGAGTGGTTCCTCGACAAAAGGGAACCAATGGAAGAATGAGGATTGGCCGAAAGAAGAGAAGAAGTCATTTTTGAAGGCACGATCAGATTTTGCGAGTTCCGCAACTCAAGATAAAACATTAGTGCCTGAAACTCGTAATCGTGATCGCAAGTGTTTCAAGTGTCAAGGGTTCAGGCATATTATGAGTGAGTACACAAATCGAAGAGTGATGATCATGCGAGATAATGGAGAGGTAGTGACGGATGATGAGGCTGTTGATCCAGAGATGCCGGCATTGGAAACTGATACTGACACTGAGGAAGAAGAGATCAACCCACCTACTGGTCTCGTTGGCATTGCACGACGAGCTTTGAGTGTCCAAAACTATGTGGATGAGATGGTGCAACGAGAGAACATCTTTCACACAAGATGTCATGTGAAAGATAAGTTGTGCAGTGTGATCATAGATGGAGGGAGTTGTACCAACGTGGCTAGTACGGCCATGGTTCAAAATTTGGCGCTACCTGTGTTGTCCCATCCGAAGCCGTACAGATTGCAGTGGCTGAATGAAACGGGCATCGTCAAGGTTACAAAGCAAGTGAAGGTTCCGTTTAGCATCGGGAAGTATGTGGATGAGGTTGTGTGTGATGTAGTTCCGATGCAAGCGAGCCACATCCTGTTAGGACAGCCTTGGCAGTTTGATCGGCGAGTGACTTATGATGGCTTCACCAACAAGTACTCTTTCGAGTATAAGCACAAGAAGGTGTCACTAGTCCCGCTCACTCCGAAAGAGGTGTATGAAGATCAAGTTCTGTTGCAAAAGGAGGCGGATGAGTTGAAGTTGAAAGGGCAAAAGATGGAGAATGGGGAGAATAATGAGAAGGGAGTTGTGCAGACATCGTGTTTGGCGAGGGCAAGTGATTTGAAGTTGGCGGTTCAGGAGGAGAGGCCCTTGATTGTACTTTTGTACAAGGAGAACTTTTTATCTACTAACGATCTAGACTCTCTTCCCCCTTCTATTTCTTTTCTTTTGCAGGAATTTGATGATGTTTTTCCCGAGGATACACCTCCAGGCGTACCACCAATTCGAGGGATAGAGCATCAGATTGATTTTGTGCCTAGTGCGACACTTCCAAATAGGCCAGCTTATCGAACCAATCCAAAGGAGATGAAGGAGTTGGAGAGGCAGATTGGAGAGTTATTGGCAAAGGGGCACGTGAGGGAGAGTTTGAGTCCTTGTGCAGTTCCGGTGTTATTAGTTCCGAAGAAGGACTCGACGATGAGGATGCGTTGCGACTGTCGAGCTATCAATAATATCACAGTAAAGTATCGACATCCCATTTCTCGTTTAGATGACATGCTTGATGAATTGCATGGCTCTTGTGTGTTTTCCAAGATTGATTTGCGTAGTGGATATCATCAAATTAGGATTAAGGAAGGTGATGAATGGAAAACTGCTTTTAAGACAAAACTTGGTTTGTATGAGTGGCTGGTTATGCCTTTTGGTTTAACTAATGCTCCTAGTACGTTTATGCGTCTTATGAATCATGTTTTGCGTGCTTATATTGGCAGATTTGTTGTTGTCTACTTTGATGATATTCTCATTTATAGCACTAGTCATGAAGAGCATGTTGAGCATTTCAGGTCTGTTTTAGGGGCACTTAGGAAAGAAAAGTTATATGCTAACCTAAAAAAGTGCATCTTTTGTACGGACAAGCTTGTTTTTCTTGGTTTTGTTGTTAGTGCACAGGGTATATAGGTTGATGAGGAGAAAATACGAGCTATCCAAGAGTGGCCAAGTCCAACGAGCATTGGAGATGTTAGAACTTTTCATGGACTTGCTAGCTTCTATAGGCGATTCGCGCCACATTTCAGTAGTGTTGCAGCACCGTTGACTGAAATGATAAAAAAGAATGTGGAGTTTCATTGGGGAGAAGATCAAGAAGAGGCGTTTCAGCTTTTGAAGTATAAGTTGACACACGCCCCGGTATTATCTCTTCCTAACTTTCTAAATCTTTTGAGATTGAATGTAATGCTTCTGGTGTTGGAATTGGTGCCGTTTTGATGCAAGAGGGGCGGCCCGTTGCGTACTTCAGCGAGAAGCTAAGTGGACCGATGTTGAGCTATCCAACATACGATAAGGAGTTGTACGCTTTGGTGAGGGCCTTGAAAACATGGCAGCATTATTTGTGGCCCAAGGAGTTCGTCATTCACACCGATCATGAGTCGTTGAAACACTTGAAGGGGCAGCACAAGCTGAACAAGAGGCATGCTAGGTGGATGGAGTTCATTGAGATGTTTCCATACGTCATCAAGTATAAGCAAGGTAAAGAGAATGTGGTGGTTGATGCACTTTCTCGGAGGTATGCCTTGATCTCTACTCTAGATGCTAAGTTGCTTGGCTTTGAGTGCATCAAGAGTCTTTATGTGAGTGATGATGATTTTGGTGAGATTTATCGAGCATGTGAGAAATCTGCGAGTGGAGAGTATTTTAGATATGATGATTACCTGTTTAGGAAGAATAAGTTGTGTGTAGAGTTGTCAACTGGGCTGGGCCAGCCCGGACCAGCCCAGGCCCGGATGGCCCACTAGGAAGTAAAGCCCGGAACGGCCCAGGACCACTGCTTCAACGGGCCGGGCCTGGGCTGGGCTATTTCAATAAAATTGGACCCAGCTCGGCCCAGGACCACATGTGAAATGGGCCTAAACTGGTCCTGGGCCGGGCTTTACCTGGGCCTATGCAAGTGGGCTTCAAATGGGCTGTGAATTCTGTTTTCCTTGATTTTTTTGCTTTATTTCTCCATTCTCAAATACTGCTACATCATTTATGAGCGTAAGCTATTTTATAAAAAAAAATGATGACATCAAATATTGAAAGTAACATAATTCAGAAACTAAAATAAAATAAAATTGTATTTTCAAAAAACCTTGTGCTACACGAAATTATAATAATCAATTCAAACAAATTCAAGTACCTAACTCTTCAAACTTCTAAACTGGCTCTTTACAGAAATATAAGAAATAAACTTTTCCGCCATCAACCAATAAAATTTCAGAAACATTAACCGACTCTTAATCTGGAATCCTTTGCCAATCATAAGTAAAATTTGGTTCTTGGACACTGGAATAGTAATACTCTGTAGTTGGAAAATAGAATCTCTCAATGTCTGGTTCTTCATCTTGTGATGTAAATGCAATATCAGGCTCACCATCTTCATCATCTTCATCTTCATTCATTTCAGGTACCTTATATTTTTCTAGCCTCTTCAAGTTCTTCAATCGATATTCTTCATCCAACCAATTCTTCAAGAGCATGCAAAATTTAATAGACTTTGGGCTCAATCTAGTCCTTCTATCTGTCACCGTCCTTGCACCTGCACTAAAAGCACTTTCCGAAGCAACACTAGACATTTGTGATGTTAGTAGATCACGTGCAATTATAGATAATATTGGGAAATTTTTTTCTTCCACTTTCCACCAATGCAAAATGTCAAAATCCTCTGAATCATTAACCAAGTCATTATTCAAATAATGTGCAAGTTCAAATGTGGATGCTGCACTTGAATCATTCTTTGATTTCTTCACTTTATCTAAAAGTGAAAATCTAGAAGAACTACTACTTCTACTAGAGGATGTTGCAGCAGTTGATGAAATACTTTTATGTGAACAATAGGAACTAAATAAATTTTCTAAAAAATCTTTCAACTCCTTCATATTTAACTTCTTTTTAGATCCAAGACATGCATAAGATTCTTCAAGATAAACTTCACAGCCCCTCAATTTAAATCTAGGATCAAAAATATGAGAAAACATGGCACAATAAGGAACACTTTCATAATATTTTTTCCATTTCACCTCCATTTTCTTGATGATATCACTTACAAGTTGATTATTTCTATTTTCATCAAATACTTTAACAATAGAAACCATGTTTACCAACATCATATTAGAAGTAGGATAGAAACAGCCGGACATCATGGAAGTCATTTCACTGAAGTTTTGCAAAAGAGGAACTAGTATATCAATAATCTCCCAAGTTGACTCACTAATTGCTTTAATTCTAGAATTATTTTCTTCCTTTACAAAACGTATTATTATTGAAGAGTATGGTTGGGCTTCCATTAGCATTCTATAAGTTGAAGACCACCTAGTCTTAACATCTACATAGGGAATTTTAAATTTAATTTTTGCAATTTTTACCATTTTTCTGTATTTTGCAGCCTAACAGATGATGATGTAATAAATAATAAACAATCTCTTATAAGATCTATATGAGGTTTAACACTTTGCATTCCATCACACACACAAAGATGTAGAATATGACAAACACAACGAATATGGAAAAATTTCGCATCAAACATTGGCTTCATGAATTCAACTAAAAGATCTATAGCTCTAACATTATTAGAAGCATTATCCAATGTAATAGACATAATTTTATCACTTATTTCCCAATAATTCAAACAACTCATAATAGCTTGATATATGGATAGACCATCATGTGGATGCTCAAGAAGCGAAAATTCAATAATTCTTTTTTCTAAAATAAAATCAGCATTTATCCAGTGTGCAGTTAAACATAAATAATGTAATCCTTGTCTTCCTAACCATAAATCCGTAGTCAATGAAATTTTAGAAGTAAGAGTAGCAAATAAGTCCTTCAAAGCAATAATCTCATTTTCATATATTTTATAGCCATCTTTATAAGTTGTATTACGTGATATACTTTTATAACGAGGTTGAGCCTTTTGCATCACTCTATTAAAAAAGGGATTTTGTACAAAATTAAAGGGAAGTTCAGCTCCTATAACCATTTTAGCTATCTCATCTCTTAATTCATCATGCTTATATGTATAATTTGAAATGGTGCCACCAGGTAAAATTTCTAAATTTTGTTGTATACTATCATCTAGCAAGTCATTTGTTTCCCAATTCTTATGAGTTCCATCTAAATGTCTTCTTAGAGTACCTGTGCCACTATTAAGTCTATGTGAGAATGGAGACTTGCATAATCTACAGATTGCAGTTTCATTTATTAAATCAAAATAAGCCCAAACTGGACTAGTTCTAGTTCTTACAGGTGGTTTCCTACTAGATTCGGGTATCTGGCTTTCTTGTGGTGATGCTTGTTCACTAACAAATTCTTCTCCCTCATTTATAGTTTGTGGAATGGAATCATGTTGATGGGGTGAGTTAGAAGATTTAGAGGAACTACTAGATTTGCCTAAAAATCTTTTCATTTTTCAATAATATTAGAGGACTAACAATACCAGAAATACAATAAACACAACAAATAACAGCAACTGAACTTAAAAAAAAAATCTAACCAGCACCACTGTGGAGTTTGGAATCTGAATGAAGATGCAGAGTTTAGAAAAGCTGCTTTCAAGTGTGGGCTTCCCAGAAAGACTGCAGATGAGTGCTACTGCTACTACTTTCAAGCCTGAGACCGCCACCACCAAAATCAGAATCAAATTGCCACTGTTCAACAACACGAATATCAGACACTAACTTCGATTGCTTGAAGGATCAGAAATTGAAAATAGAAAATGAGATGAGAAATTAATAATAACATTCTATGTATTTATAAATTAGATAAAGAGAAGAAGAAATTACCGTTACTATGGCAGATTTATGAAATCGACATGCTTGAATCGATTGATGGTTGTAGCGCAGACAGCAGGCTACCTCCTAGGCTCTTCAGTTTCAGAAACGTAGATAGCCGTTTGACATAGCACAACGGCTCCATTAGAATCGAGATCCCCAAATTCTAAATCAGAAATCATGACGAAATAAGGGGAAGCCATCATTAAGGAAATAGGGAGAATTCTTCAAACTCCTCAAACTGATGAAGGAATGAAGAAGTCTAAATCAGAAAAAAGAAAGGAGAAATCGGCGAGAGAGGGAGGTAAAGAAAGCCGGCAAGATGAGAGAGAAAGGAGGAAGACTCTAGATTGTTGGAGTATATTTGATTCAACACGTAAACGTAATAGAAGACTCTAGATAATAGAAATAATAGGAGTATTACTTTATAAAATATCTATTTCTGTACTGGGCCTCTGCCGGGCTTGGGCCGGTCCTAGTCCTGGGCCTGTGCTGGTCATGGGCCGGTCTTGGTCCTGGTCCTGGGCCGGGCCTCAAATGGTTCTGGTCCCGGGCTGGGCCTGGGTTTTAAAAATAACCCAAATGGAGCCCACTTCAAAGGGGTTAGCCCAGCTCGTCCAGCCCACTTGCTCAACCGTGCCGGGCGTGGGCCGGCCCATGATGGGCCTGGGCTGAGCTGGGCTGGGTCGGCCTGGCCCAGTTGACAACTCTAGTTGTGTGTTCCTAAATGCTCTTTACGTGAATTGCTTTTTGCTCGAATCTCATGGTGGGGGTTTAATGGGACATTTTGGCATTGCTAAGACCTTAGCTGTTTTGCATGAACATTTCTTTTGGCCTCATATGAAACGTGATGTTGAGAGAATTTGTGGTAGATGTGTTACATGTAAGCAAGCTAAGTCTAAAGTGAGTTCCCATTGATTGTATACACCATTGCCTATTCTTAACGCACCTTGGATTGATATGTCTATGGATTTTATGTTAGGGTTGCCTAGGAGTAAGCGTGGTAGCGATTCCATCTTTGTGGTTGTTGATAGATTTTCTAAGATGGCACATTTCATTCCATGTCATAAATCTGATGATGCGTCTCATGTGGCTGATTTGTTCTTTAGAGAGGTCGTTAGATTGCATGGCATGCCTAGGACTATTATTTCTGATAGAGATTCTAAATTCTTGAGCTACTTTTGGAAGACTTTGTGGGGTAAGTTGGGTACTAAACTCTTGTTTTCTACTACTTGTCATCCACAAACTGATGGTCAAGCTGAAGTAGTTAATAGGACTTTATGTACTTTGCTTAGAGCTATCATTAAGAAGAACATCAAGTCTTGGGAAGAATGTTTGCCTCATGTTGAATTTGCTTATAATCGTTATGTTCATTCTGCTACACAGTTTTCACCGTTTGAGATTGTCTATGGCTTTAATCCTTTAACTCCATTGGATTTATCTCCTTTACCTGAGCATGAACATACTGATCTTGATGGCCGAAAAAGGGCTGATTTTGTGAAACAGATCCATGAGAAGGCAACGATGAACATCGAGAGACGAACAAAGCAGTACGCCAAACAAGCCAACAAAGGGCGTCGACAAGTTGTGTTTGAACCTGGTGATTGGGTATGGCTGCATATACGCAAGGAAAGGTTTCCGTTGCAAAGGCGTTCGAAGTTGCTACCTCGAGGCGACGGACCTTTTCAAGTGTTGGAGCGCATCAATGATAATGCCTACAAATTGGACTTGCCCGGTGAGTATAATGTTAGTGCTACATTTAATGTTACTGACTTAAGTCCTTTTGATGTAGGTGACGACTTGGATTTGAGGACAAATCCTCTTCAAGAGGAGGGGAATGATGGAGTCCAAGAATTATGGAGTCAAGATCCCGTTCGTGTTCCAAGTGGGCCGGTGACAAGAGATCGAGCTAAGAAGTTCAAGGAAGACTTACAAGGCTTGATTCAAGAGGTTTGGGCTCAAGAGTTGGTGAAGAAGCCCATTGGAGAAGGCGGACTGGACAACCCGCGAGTTATCAATTTCATCGAGTGTGTTCGGGCTGAAGATTAAAAACTTTTGTTTTAATTTCGTGTGTTTAATTAACAGCCCACGTTTTGTGCCTTAAAAGGCTTTATTTTTGGGCTTTGTTATGTTAATTAAGTGGGTTGGACCATACTTTAATTTGCTTAAGTTATTTACTAGTTTGACTAGGTTTAGATAGGTTTATTTGCACTATAAATAGGGAACATATGTAATGGCCGAAAATTATCTATCATTAATCATAATTGTGAGTTTTATTCTCTCTTGAGAGTTATTCGAGTTCCTCTTGATTATTCCAAGATGAATTCTCTTATCGGCGAATCAACGAGTCAATCAAACCTCGTTGTGTGTCATTCATCATCTCCGTGTGACTAAGGCGATCATCACTTGGGGTATAGGGGGTTTAGGCCGATTCTATATCATTTGTGGGATTAGACTTTAGGTATATTGAGATATCCATCGGTTATATTTTCAATTCGTGTCTTCCGCGTGCGTGTTGAATTACGGATTTGCGAAGGTTCATATCAGTATGGATAATGATCAAGTTATTGATTGGCTTCATTTTATGGAGGAATTACTTAATTTTAAAGATGTTCCTGCTAATCGTCGTGTCCCTTTGGTAGCCACACGACTTCGCGGTCGAACGTTGGCATGGTGGCAGCACATCAAGCACGACCATTCACGACAGGGCAAACCATCTATCCTTGATTGGTCTAAATTTCAAAAATACTTCGAACATGAGTTTTTCCCATATAATTACTCAAGGATCTTGTAACAACGGCTGTAGAATCTTTGTCAAGTGACGCGTTCTGTCGTGTCCTACACCATAAAATTCTATTAATTGCTTACTCGCAATGATCTTTGTGAAAGTACAGAACAACTGGTTTCACGTTATATTGGTGGGCTACGTATTACGTTTCAGGAAAGCCTCAATTTATTTAAACCACGTATCGAGTCTGAAGCTCATCAACATGCTCTTGCTTTGGAAAAGCAGCTCTTGCATAAACAACAGTGGCAAGGGCAACCTAGTGGAGAATCGGATTGTCATGAAGCTCCATTCGAAGACCCTAGTGGTGTGCCAAGACGTGGGGAACACACCATTTCTGTTCCAACCCGTGCACCAAGTACCATGAAGTGCTTTACTTGTTGGGAGCTAGGTCATTGCATGGCACACTGTCCCGAACAACGGACTGGTCGGACATTTTTGACAAGTGATGGTGATTCTGGTATTCTTAATGACCAGCCACGTTATGATGAAGAGATTACCGAACCCCCTTCGAATATATGGCGATGTGGGGCCCCTTCTTGTCCTTCGCCGATCATATTTCACATCCCGCCTAAAGGGTGATGGCTAATGTCACCTTCCGTTTCAGTCCACGGGCATGGTTAATGGTAAAATATGCACAATTATTATTAATTCGGGCTCTTGTGAGAATGTCATTTATGCTGATATTGTTGCTAAGTTCAATCTACCAATAGTTGTTCATCCACAGCCATACCACCTCGCATGGTTAAAGTGTGATAACTTGGTGTCTGTGGATCTCCGTGTTCTGTTATATTTTTCTCTTGGTGACACTTATTCTGATTCTATTTGGTGTGATGTTGTGCCCATGGATGTTTGTCATATTTTACTCGGTCGTCCTTGGCAATTTGATAGACGAGTTGTTCATGATGGGCATTCTAATACTTATAGCTTTATATTTGGCGGAATGAAGATGATTATTCATCCTACCATGCCTCATGATCCTGGAGATGAGATTGATGCCGATTTGAGGGCGAATCATCTTGAAGGGCGAGAGAATGATGGAGATGAGATCGCAATTGCATTCTTGGACAAGTTCGATCCGTTGCATAGAGCCAAGACCATGAAATAATTTAATTATGTTATTTTATTATTTAAGTTATTTGTTTTTAGATAGGATTTGTTTCCTTGTTATTAGGAGATTTGATGTTATCTTTAAGTCTAGTATTGATAGGAGTTTGCAAGGGAAGAAGAGACGACATTTTTTGGTTGAAATAATATTGGATTTTATTTATATATATTCTCTAGTTCAGTTGGTATTCTATGAATCAACAATTGAACTATTTGTTGGGTGAAGCTTACGCTACGTCACCTAACCTCAATTATAAATCGATCATTTGCTCTTAACTTAACACCCAAAAAAAAAAAAAGTGAACATACATAATGGAAATGAAAAATAAATGAAGGTTTATTTGGAATTAATGTCAAAACGACGTATAAATACACAAATATAAAAAACAATAATGTTATTAAAAACAACACACCCTAAATGAAGAGTGCGTGGTGTGTTGATTAGCTTAATTTTGTACGTATGAATTATAGTTTACTCGAATTTAATTAAAAATGAAGTATTCTTGATCTCAATCTGATCATAAATAAGCTAAACTAAATTAAAATCCAGCGACTATCAGCTATACAATGATTTGTGATTCCAATAATTGATCTTTATTACTATTAATATTATATGTTATTATCTTTTTTGAGATATATTATTGCATATTGAATACAAATTATTGTAATTTATCTACAATTCAACTCTCATTGTGTTGATGTATGGGGATGTGACTGCAAATAGGTCTAAATAGTTGGGAGGTTTTGTAACAACGAAAAACTCGGAAGGGCTTATGAGAAAGCTGGAGTAACTTATTGTCTTGGGCTGCAAGGAAAAGATCGAGATGAAGATCTGCAGCGGATTTATTTCCAACTAGGTTTAAGACTCTTGGGAGTAGTATATATACACATATACATGCAGCAGTCACGTTGAGAGACGGAAAGGAGAGAGCGATACAGAGTTGCAGAGACAATTATGTGGGAGAGCACAGAGAGTGAGAGATTGGGGTAGAGTTTATGGGTGAGAGAATTTTCTGGGGTTCTATTCTTTGCTAGGGCATATAGCTTAGATAGGTTGAAATATTCTCGTGTAAACTGTAATATTCTCTTGTTTCTGATAGTGGAATCAATCTCTGATTGACCCTCCCGTGGACATAGGCTTTACGGCCGAACCACGTAAATTCTGGTGTGCTGTGTTTATGTTTACGTTCTGTGTTCTTGAGCGTCTTCTTGTTTATGTTCTTGACTCGAGAACATTAATTACTGCTTCTGGGATTTGGTTTGTTTGTGATTGTTTCTTGTTAAGAATCCTAACAAGTGGCGACGTCTGTGGGAAGAGGAGATCACGAATGGGTTTTACAAAGTTCGATGTGGAGAAGTTCGATGGCAAGAACGATTTCGGCCGTTGGAGAATCAAGATGAGGCATTGCTCGTCCAACATGGATTGGCATATGCAATCAAATATGAAGCGGAGATGAAGAAGGCAGTAGCACCAGACAAGATTGACGAGATCAAGAACAAGGTGCATAACGCTATGGCCTTGTGTTTGGTGGACAAGGTTTTGAGAGAAGTTTCGAAGGAGATGACTGCAGTTGGTGTATGGACCAAGTTAGAGAGTCTTTATATGATGAAGACTTTCGTGAATCGGTTATATATGAAGCAGAGATTATATTCCTACAAGATTATGGAGGAGAAGGGTATCTTGGATCAGTTAGACGAATTCAACAAGGTTCTTGATGATCTAGAGAACATAAATGTCAAGATTGATGACGAGGATAAGGCGATTATCCTATTGAACTCTTTGCCTAGGTCTTATGATCACTTGAAAGATGCCATGATGTATGGTAGGGATGGTACCATCACCTTGGAGGAGGTGGAGTCTGCTTTGAGGGCAAATGAGCTGCAGAAGTTGAACGACGGAAAGACAGAGCCTGCGGGTGAAGGCTTGAATGCGAAGCAAAAGTTCACGAAGTCAGAAAAGTCAAAGAAAATCTCTCAAGACTGGAAGAAGTCTGGCCAATGGAAAGGAAAAGAAGGAGACAACAAGGAAACAAGAATTTGTTTTCATTGTAAGAAGCCGAGGCATCTCAAGAAGGACTATACCATGTGGAAGAAGATGAAAGCAACCTTGAAAAATCAAAAGCCAGATTCTGCAGACGTCACGGAGAAGTTGGAACCTGCAGAGACGTTGAACCTTGTAGGTCCCGATAAATAGATATTGGTGTATGGGGGGGGGATACACCAATTTGCCAACAGTTTTGACTTTTCAAAACAATTTGATCTTACTGAGTCGTCACTTCAGTTTATCAGAGCAGTTTAGTTTTTCCAGCTCAAACAGTGAACTGCTGAGCTTGCAAAACTAACCTGCGTGCGGAAGTTTGGTGGAAAGGTTGGCTAACAGTTTTCAAAGCAGTTTTAGAAAAGACGTCAGTTCATCAACGATTTATGCAAGACAGGTTGCAATGGTGCAGGTTGTGAACATGCAAACTGTGTAAATAAAGATGGAAGAATAAATAGCGAGAAAAACACGAGGAATTTTTATCGTGGTTCGGAGTAAACAGCTCCTACGTCCACGCCAGATCCCGTCGAATCTGTAATCCCTTAACTTGAGATTTTTCGCTCCTTTTAACACTGGTGGAGGTTCCAGTCCAAATTCAAGTCTCTCTTCAGACTGAATCTAGCACGATTCTTGAGTCGTGTCTCTTCTAACTTTACATACAAACTTACATACAATCTTACTAATGCTAAACAACTAGCACTAATAATC